>WAAD01025394.1:186241-312186 GCA_013389945.1 Fregata magnificens | reverse complement strand
CTCTCATCCCTGAGCGTGGAAGCTGCCCGCCGGGGCCCGGCTCGCCCCCGTCCGTCCCTTGTCGGTGGGGTTTCAGGGTTCGGGTGACCTTCGGCGTTTGCGTCGGTCGGGCTTCTCTTCGCACAGAAAGCAGTGCGGTCGGTTTGGGGGGGTGGGTGCTGTTTTCAGTGAAGACGGCACTTAATCAGTGCACGGAACACCTGCGCAGGCGGCTGCAGTTCCTGCAGTTTTGGTTTTTAAGGGCTAACCAACTTTCGATTTTTAAAATATTTTTTCTAGAGAGACTGTTTGTTAATATTTGGGCACAAGTCTTTCACTAAAGTACGCTGAATGCTCCCCTTCAATAAGCGCAGCTGTAATAATACTTCTTACTATTTATTCTCTTGGATTATCGTATTTGTTCTGGAGGGCACAAACATGGTTAGGACTCAGGTGAATGCAAACAAAATGTCTAAGACGACTGGTACTTTTTTGTGGAAAGAGAGAATTGGATCGGGTAAAGTTAGTCCACATTCAAGCAGTGTTTTCCCAGTGTAACAGATATACGGCTGTGCAGGTCAACACACCTGTCAAACTTACGCAGCTGTACCTTAGCTGAAAGGGATGCAGGTATTACTCCACTGAGGCTGGTTTTTCTTTGTCATCGTACTTAAAGACTTATTTCCAGGGTGAGTTACTGTATGGAAAAGCTGGCTAGTCCTAAAGAGTGAGGCCTACGGTTGACATATGTCATATGACGTGCCTGTCTAATGACGAGCGTACAACTAAGACAGTATATTGAAAGTGTATATTTTAAATATATAGTTTGAGCAGCCCAACAAGAAGAAAATCACCAAATGTGTATTTAACACAGGAAGTATTACTGTAGCTCTAGAAATAGCTATAAGCATGGAACTGAGTTTGGCTGTGAAGGTAATTTGTTTCTTGTGGTGTGTTAAGGAAACCCTGAAGATGCATCCTGTAGCACACAATTAGCCATCACCTCTTATTAGTGCCAGTATGTGGAAATTGCTGAATTGACTGTAATCATGTTTATAAAGAGTACAGTTCAGACAGCATTTTTTTCCCTGGTATAATATTTAAGGAGTGATACCAAGACTCTGAAGCAGTAATTGGCTGTAAGACGTTGTAGTGGTTTGGTAAGTTAAAATGGTGAGAGTATGGCTGCTTCTGCTGCAGAAGCCTGCTAATTTCAGGAGCGTCTCTGCTGGGCCTCAAAGAGTGTTTTCGGTAGTGTGGATTTAAATCTCATGTTTAAAGAGCAATGCCAAATGTTACCAAGAAGTTTTAACTGCTTAAATATCCTAAATTTGTAGTTGCACTCTTCCAGTTCTTGAACCTGAACTTTGATGTTGGTTTTTGTGATGGGAATCAGAAACAACTGGAGCTGCATAAGCAGTGGAGGGGAAGAATACAGTGTCAAACCGCGTTGTTTATTTCATCTTGACTCTTTGACGTATTTTGAAGCCGGTGGCTTTTTTAAAGATAATAGCACTTAGTTTCTTAGGTAATGAACTTCAGACTCATTCTGCAGATACCTGCTCCTGGTCAGTCACACTGACTGAAGTGCGAGAGCAGCTGAATGTTTGAAGAGGATCAGATCCACAAAAGACTGAAGGTGGAAAAGTCCATTGATGGTTCAGGGGCTTCGGTGCCCAAATGCTGCTGTCAATTTGGCTTATATGCTCAGATTGACCTGAAAGCCGAGTTGGGTTCACCATACAACTTTTAGACTGTCTAGTTACAAATTATTTGGCTAAGACAGTTGTAGACGCTTTTCAGTGCAGTTGCTGAATGGGTATACATTTTTTAGGCAAAATTGAGTATTTAATCACCTGTGTTAGAGCCAAATTTGATGCAGGGCAAAAAATGGTTAATCATTATTTAACAAGAGGTCATTCATCTGTTCTAAGAGCCTGCAAAGTGGAATTGAGACGATTGCTTTAGCCTACCTGTGCTTCTGTCTGTGATGTTTAGCATCATGAAAGAAAGCATGATTGCACTGACTAAGTGCCACGTCTGTCATAAGAGAGGTGAGAGTGAAATGGACACACCTAGCAAGTTCAGAATTTCTGATGGGGATGCACTGCCTATACATGCTTGTGCGGTCCTCCCTTTCAAATCTTCACCCAGCTAGCGCTGTTGCTATTTTGTTGTTGTAAAAACTGTGAGAAATGCAGCTGAATTTATGCAACATGGCTTCTGAGATTCTCTGTCTTGAAAGAGACTAGCAAAGGGCCGTTTAAATTCCTTTTGCAGGTGGTAGGAGGTGATAGGCATTTTAAAGGAGGATAACAGAAATTCAAATTAGGAAAACCTTGCACTAAGTAGTTAGTGTAGCAGTGGAAGCTGGAGAGGTTGTGGAGTCTCCATGCTTGGAGGATTATTCAAAAACTCCAGAGGTCTTCAGGTCTTGGCTGGACAAAGTTGTAGTTGACCTCATCTAGTGTTGGCAATTTTCCTGCTAGTGTGACTGAGAGGTCAGACTAGGTGACCTCCAGAGGACCCTTCCAACCAGCAGTTGCATGATAGCTCATCTGAGGAAATGCCTATGGGGAAGAATGGCTGTCTGTCGTAAGAGAAACTTCTAAAGGTTTTTTGGGGCTGGAGATGATAAATGTGAGAGCAAAGAGTCTTGCAGAATGGCTGCTGTGTGAGATCTGCCTAAAGGGAAGAGAGGAGCCACTCATTCAGAGAGAGCTCTTCGTGTTGGCGGGGGAAGGCGAGGTGCCCGACAGGAGAAAAGTGCCAGCATGCTGTGCTCTTCAGGGGAGGTGGAGTCCTTCACCTCGGCTCTGGAGTGTAACGGGCCGCTGAAGGAAAGGCAAAGGCTTCTAATATTTAGTACGCAGTGTGTGTTACTTTTTACAGTTTGTTTCTTTTATTAAAAATAGTTTGAGAACAAATGCCTGCATTTGCCTTGAGACAAATTGAGACATATTAATGTATGAAAGTACATAGTGGAGACTTGCAAAATGCTGTATCGATACAAAGAAAAGATGAAAATCTTAAGTTTATTTTCTCTCATGTGGTTCAATGGACACATGTAGTCATTGTGGACACAGTAATCCCATGCAGGATTTGTGTAGTAAAATTGATGAAAAATCCATTTAGGTTGCTGGAGAATATTTTTTAAATTGATTTTTCTGTCCGTAGAACTTGCTGCTTAGTCTTGTGGTACCCTAGCATTTTCTTATTAGTCCTTGAAAGCTGATTATTAGCCCATAGCTGATGTTACAGGCTCTCATTTCACTGCAGTTGAAAAATGTGTTTCTAATACTGGGTTAATACTGCCAGGCACAGTTTATACTGTGTTTGCATCTGTGAGTGTTAAATTATGCCTCTGCATGCTGTATCTCACTATAATAAAAACACCTGTCCCCAAAGAGATTGCTGCTGAAATGTCAACAAAATTAGCAGAATGAGCAAGGAGGGAGAAGATGAAAGCAGTGATATTTTGTCTTGGATTAGCTTTACATGGTATCCACTTGCAGATGTGATAAACCTAATGAAGAGCAGTTACAGTAATTGCTGATTACCACCTGTCCTCCCACTGCTAAGTGTGGCCTCTCTGTTAGCCTGATCACAAGATTAGAGGTGGCTGAGTGGGAAAGTGTGGTGAGTTTACAGAGTTTGATGGAGAAGTTTTCCCATGAGGGAAATGGGAGGATGCGACAGTGCACATCAGATACGTTTAATCTGGATGTTGATTCTCTCCAGCCCAAATCTATTTTGAGCTGGACTTGGGGTATTTGAACCAAATGCGGCAGTTAGTTGTAACTGTTAGTTACAAAACTAGTTAAGCAGAGAAACTCTCCGATGTCTCAAGGGCTAAGGGCACTTGATGTGCAGTTTTGCTCTGCAGAGGCTCATCGGTGCACATCTGTGTAACACAGGCACAGCAAAGGCACTTTGCTGCCCAGCCTTTGGGTTAATCGCACTTGATTTAGCAGTTCAACAACCTTTGATGTGTTTTGTCTTAGCTTGTCCCATTGGACATGTGAGCTACCTTAGACTGCTAGCTGAGTTAGGTGTTAAGAGTTTACAATTGACTTTTACTCTGCTGTATGCAGATGTTTTAGGGTAATGCTGGAAGCGTAAGAATGTACGCATGTACATAGAGGAAAATGCATTTGGAGAAACTGCAGGATATGTTTAGTTTAAGTTTCTGTGTTTACAAACACTAAGTGTGTAATAGTTCAGTATAACTTTTATAAGGTTAACTTGTTTGTCTTGTCAGTAGTCAGATAAGAATGGGATGAAGGTTAGTTTTGTTATCAAAGGCTACGTACTGAGCTGACTTAAAAGACAAGTTTTGTGTATCAAGACTGGTAATACTGCCTACTTTCATAAAGAACTGCTGCAGTGCTGGCAGAAGTAAACTTAAGTTTTCATGTGATTTCATGATCGTTTTCCTTTCTTGTATTTTAAGCCAGTATAGAATAATGAACTGCAGCGCGCTTTGGCGGCTGTTCCCCAAGCTGCGTTTGTACTTGAAGTGCAACAGTCTTATGTCTTAATAATACATAAGCTTTCTTACAAAGATGACACAAAATCTGGTAGCCTGTTCTCTGCTGTCACTGACAGCCGCGAATTTTTTTTTTATGGTGCAAAGATCCCTGCTGGAATTGGAAGGTAGCTACTCTTCTTCGAAGTTTAGTTCTTGTTGATTTAATGCAGGGTTGACCCAGACTGTTATTTTATCTTACAGTGAGAAGGAGGTATTTTAAAAGTGTTTGTGTTTGAAATGTGTCATTACATTCATAGGAAAGAGTTTACCAGTAATCTGTTTCTCAGTCTTTAAAGCTAAATACAAATAGAGTGTTAAACTGAAGCATCTTATGCTTGACTGAATAAGGGGGAAGTAGCTAAGTCTTTGAGTGTGTACTTCCTGCAGCTTTGGATCCAAAATGGGTGTACAAAGTCAAAATACTAGCATGTGGTCTGGGTGGAGAACTTTGAAGGTCCTCCGCTCTGCTGAAGCAGAACCCATAGAAAAGGAAAACACTTCAACCTTTATGCTTGTATTGGCATGAGAAAGCCTTTTGACTGTAATTATTTCCTTTTGGCATACAAAGACCGTATATGATAAGATATAAGTAACCTTAAGATTGCTGCCAGAAACGATGTATGCCAAGAACTTGAGAAGTGCAAACACAAGAGAATGAGGCCTCCCTGTGTAGCTCTAAAGAGTAACTTAAAAAACAACCAACAGCCATCAGGTTGGGTTTTCTTCCTGGGCAGAACTGCTGCATCGTTACTTGACCACAGTACCTTGTGACTGCACTCTTCCCATGCGGAAAGTGCTTTTCTACCTTGCAGGACGCAGAACAATCTGTTGCTTTATAGCAAAGGTTCCTGGTTGCTGTGTCTACGTAGCGACCACAGTGGCTCCTGGCAGAGCTGGGGAGTCCAAGAAAATCTGGATTTGGAATTAAGGAGGTTGGGTATTGTGATACTTCTCTTGCTGTCCTGTTGGAGACAGTTCAATTTAGTGTGAAGAATCACATTAAACCATATAGGTTTTGATTTCCCAGTTCATGTTCTACTTTGCATATTTGTCTCTTCTCAGATAGTAAAAATATGTATTTTATGTATTCTTAAATAGAGCCTGGCTTGACTTCCTAAAAGCAGAATGCATGTTTTTGAAGCAGTTTTAAGGCAGTTGGGCTTGTTGAGTAAAAAGCTTGATCCTGCTTTTCATTTTTCAAATCGCAGCTGACCTCTGCAGAGAGGAGCTGAACTTTGAAAAGACAGGGCACTGGATTTGTTCTGTGAATAGCAGTTAAATTCTCAGCAAGGAATATTTCTGAGCTGTACATCACTTTTTGTAGAGCCTTCCTAGGAATAAGAACAGTTATGAAGAGGAAGAGAAAAATCTTTTAATGACCAAATCCCCATAGGCCTGCAGAAGCAGCCCAGTTTTAATGCAGGTGCATTGACTCTCCTCATGAATTGAAGCTGCAGGATGATGGTTACAGTTGCACGAGTCCTCAAACCTGGTATCTGCAGAGCTATAAGCTTGGAACAAAGGTTGTGCAATTGGTACTGGTCTCATCCAGTCACATTTCTTTAACTATGACTGCTGTAAGGATCAAGCTGATATCTGAGGATTTTTTTTTTTTTCAAAAGATTGTGCTGCCGTCATTCTGCTCCTAAATCTCTCACTCAGAGAAGCATGACCCACAGATATGAGTATAAAAATACTTTTTTATAGAATCATTTATATATTCTCAGCCCAAGGTACATGCCATGCTATTTTTGTCTTGTTCCGAGACAGCTTTCAAATACAAGACTGCCTCAGAATTAAATTTTTCATGGATTCGAGAGGCTATACCAGGTTCCAGATGCTGGTATATATGCTTGCAGATACCATATGTAAGAGTGAAAACTCTTGTGCTTAGAACATGCCTCAGAGTAGCAACATCACCTTAAGCAGAGTGCTCATATATGTGCTGTAAAGTAATGCACAGGTTCCTTGTATGTATGGCATGACTTAAAGTAGATGTGTCATCTTCAGCCATTGCCACGGTTAGCCTGGCTGCCCTATGGAGGGGAAGTCACGTAGGAAACTCGAGCATGGTCTCCATAGTATGTTTTCTGAGTAGTCCTTCATCCTGAATCTCTCTGTGGCCTTATTTTAACCCTGCAAATGAAATCACCTTTTCAGTAGTTGGAAGAGGAACCAGTGTTTTCACATGGGTTCCTGTCATCTCCAATTCCCCCTGCATCCAGATAGGATGGATCCTGAGCCAAGATCCACCCAAAGCAAACTGATTTGAAGGCTGCAGCAATAGGAGGAGAGTTCACAAAGCTTCCATGTTGTGTCCACGTACAATTACATTCTAACTCTGTAGAATCTGTGTATTTCTAATGTTTAAAGGTAGCTGAAGCATGGATAAATCTTGTATCCTTGCAGGCCCAAAATCGCAGCTACGGTTCAACTGATTGTGCGCTTGCCATATATGTGTATGTGGATCCCCTTCTGTGTTTGGAAAACAAAATGGCTTTAATTTTCCTGGCTAGACTTGTGTATAAATCAATCAAGAGTGGCTTACATACACAAGAATCCTTGTGTAATATCTTCTTCTGGGTTGCTGGTATAAGGAGTAAGCTAACAGTACGTGGGCCCAGTTGCTTGTCAGAACTCTTCCACCTTGCAAATGAAACTTGACCAATGTACTTACAAGCCAAATCTTGACAAATTTTCAACAGAAAAATGTGAAACTTCTTGGGGTTTGTCGTAGAGGTGAAAACTGGCCTATTTCTTCAGTCTCAAAATCCTTAAATTGCTGTTAAGATCACTCAGTTAACCCAGAAAACTGATATTGTACAGCATGCTCCCATTTTTCAGCATAAAATATGTTCTCATTTGAATTATGGAGTAAACTTCCTTACAGTTCAACTGTTCTTGTTTTACTTGGTATACAAGATTCATAAACCTTAAGATTTTTAGAGATGTGACTAATGCTATATTTGCAAAAGCCTTTTGGATCATTTAACATGGGATGCAGTGGATCTTCTGACAAACAGGCATCACTTGCACCAAACCTTCCTTAAGCTCATAGCTTGAACTCTCAGCTGTTTCCCCCTCCTTCTTCTTGTGGAAGACTAGATCCTAGTTATTCAATAGGCCCACTGAGCAGGAAGAATCCTACTTAAATTCTGAATGGGTTGGATTGACTCCTACAGACGCTTTCTGGTCTGCTGGGTGAATCAGCTTCCTTTCAGTTTTGGTCTTCTGACATTGTTTACAAGAAGAGACTGAAAATTAGTGAGATCGCTTAATAAATCATCAGTTAATTGTGGTCAAACAGTAAGATGACAAATTTTCTTATGTCCAGAGTCACAGTGCAAAGAAGTTGGGTATGCAATTGTAAAGTCAATTCATATGTGACTTTATGCTTAGTCTTATGCTTAGATCTCAGCTTTATAGGACAGATATCAGGTTTATAGAACTTCTTTATTCCCACTTGGAGCTAGATTTTACTCACAGAATTTACTCTTGTATTTAAATTTTGTTTTCCGAGATGAGTATGGTTACTGACTCAATCTTTTTTGTTAATATCTGACAATATTCTCCGGACATCCATTCCTGAAAGTTGAGGCAATTTTTAAGTTTCTTTTCTTTTTAACTTTTGCACTCATGTTATAAGTGAACTGATGTGCAGCCAGCCTCGACTAAATACATTAAAATATTTTATTTTATTTAGGCCATTCTTCTCAAGGATAGATCCCCATTGGTAATGTAAATCCAACATAATTACATCTTACTCATGATGAACATGTGAACATCTTTTTGGTTTTGTTCCTGAGTTTCATGCTTCTATAATATATGAATTGCATCTGAAGAAATAAACTGGAACTCTACAGACTATTTAAAAAAAACCCAAAACCAAACAACTCAGCAAGTGATAGTGTAAGTTAGGAAATAAAAATGCAAGCTTCCCAGCTGGATGTTCAGGATCTTTCTTAAACTTACAAATTGAGTTTTAAACACTGTTTTTGGGAGATCACAGTGGGGAAACTCTGAGATGACGATGTTGTCTTTGCTGTAGGGTTGCTGAGTATCCGTTTTACCACACATGGTTAGGAAGATTTGTTGATACAGGTGTATTTCAAATCATGGTCTTAGATGACATAAGCCATAGAATCCCTGTTAGGAATTGCAGTCATCCCACAAAAGTGACAAAGGCAAAATACTTGTGTTTTAGTGTTGTTGTTTTCTAGTACAGAAATTTCCCCTTCCTATCCAAAATACAAAAAAAAAGAATTGGAATCTAGGTTCAGTAATATTAATTTTCTATCTTGCATGCACTTCTTAATAGTACTTTTTGTTAGCCCTTTGTAACTTCAAGGATATATGAACAGCTCTCTTCAGCTCCATAAATTGGGCATTTTAACTGTGTCAATTTTTAAAATACATGCAAATAAACTAATGCTTCCGTCTCAAATGAAATGTTATGTGAGCAAAAGATAACCGTTAGAGGAGGAATACCTGTCCTGCTGGTGTTGGCAGCTCTAATGTGTAACCTGCTTTCTCATGAGTGTGCACTGCAGTCTTTGTGCTGAACTATGCCAAAACTCTTATTTTAGGAGTGAAGGTTATTTTAATCCTTTGTCCTAAAAAAAAAAAAAAGTGGTTGAACTTTGTTTATGAGTCGGTATGAAAGATATGGTATGGTTTGGGGGAGTTTTTAGTTGGGCTTTCTGAGCATGTGACAGCATTTAAATATGTAAATAGAATTGCTCATTTTTCCATTTTTGCCTGCAGCCAGAGGGATATTTAAGATCATGTAATGGAAATGAGTACTAATTTTTTGTTCCTGTGAGGATTTTTTTAATGTCTTTCCTGTTGAAAAGTATAGCGTTGGTTTAGTCTTAAGTTACATGTATTGCTTTTGCTCTTTAACAAAGCTAATCGATCGATTCTTGTATCTTCACAGCTTTTCCATGGTTTGGCATGGACATTGGGGGAACTTTGGTGAAACTTGCATATTTTGAACCTATTGATATCACTGCAGAGGAAGAACAGGAGGAAGTTGAAAGCTTGAAGAGCATCCGCAAGTATCTGACTTCCAATGTAGCCTATGGATCCACTGGCATTCGAGATGTCCACCTTGAGCTGAAAGACTTAACGATTTTTGCTCGAAGAGGAAACTTGCACTTTATTCGATTCCCAACTCATGATTTGCCTACTTTTATCCAAATGGGAAGAAATAAAAACTTTTCAACACTACATACGGTGCTCTGTGCCACCGGTGGTGGTGCTTACAAGTTTGAAGAAGACTTTCGCACAGTAGGTAGCCTGCCTTTCCTCATACTGAAGCTGATGCTAAAAGCATTGCTGATGATAGCTTAAAATAAGCAGGATTTTGAAAAACTCTGGAATGCTCAAAGATTATTAATTATTCATTTGTTTTTCAGTCTTAAGTGTGATCATCTAGAAATGTGTTTACTGACATCATCACAATAAACATGAAGATCTAATGCTAACAGCTAACTAGAAACTTCCATTAATGCAGTGAAATGCAGGACGCCTTTGTGGAAGCTAACCATTTTCTAATCTGTGTTTTCTCTGAGGGGAAACGTGCTTAAACTGCTGAGGTGCTTGAGTCGCTTTGGATTTTCTTTCCTAAGCAGTCTTTGCTGATAGGTTTTCAACGTTTGTGGGTAGGATTATCCTCATTAATTTACTCCAATGCATTGTTTAGAGATCTGTGACAAAATGCATATCTCAAAGACAGTCTTTTTTCAACTGCAGAGTGGTTTGGGATTTTCCTGAGGTGTTTTGACTCTTCCCTTGATGATCAAAATTGATCATTTGTTTAGATGCAGTTTCTATCCAAAGGTAGTGGTTACTAACTGAGAATCTTATCGCAGTATCCAGTGTACACATGTCCTAGTTTTAAAGTGGCTGTAGACCTCTTGCGCTTCTAGAGACAAGAAGACTTTCAGTAGCACAGAATGTTTGGTTTAAAAAATCTGCTTGTATTTCCATTCCTGTGCCGGTCTTGTGTTGAGCTGGTACAACTGTTTGTGGGGTAGGGTCACAATTTGTACAGCAGAAGTAATTGATTATCTGAAACCCCACAGAAATATTTTATGTTGGAACAGTTCCCTGATCTGCTCAACAGTGAAACGTCGCAGTTGTGCCATGGCAAGAAAAGCTGAAGGGACCTGGGGGAAGAGGAGGGGACTGGCAGCGCTGCGATCTGGTGCTGATGTCAGTCAGCAGCGTGCAATCTGGTTGAATTGTGCTACTTCGTAATCTAACTGCAGGCTGCTTTCTAAATGTGAGCTCATGTGATTCAGAGATAGACTTTACGGGTGTTTTTTTCTTGGATTAGTTGCCTAATTGGAGACACTAACTGTTTTAACTCTCTGCTGCGGTGAGGGAGAGAGCATGATCACTCTTTTTGTGAAAGCCCAGAGTTAAATTGGATTAAGTATGATGTGAAATTACAGCCTTCCTGGAATCCATAGCACCTGTTAAATTGTCTTTCAGCTTTATGAGAGAGTGGCACCTTAAATGTCATGTGCACAACTGAGGAATAACTGTAACGAGCCTAAAGTCCCGTAGAATTTCTGACCTGTGGTTTTCTTATGATCCTTGGAGGGGTAATGAAGTTGCAAGGATTTTTAGTACGATGCCATTGAGGTTTTTATCTTAGGTTTTTATCTGCTGACATCTTAGAAATGGCTGTTTGACTTCTAAGATGGAGGAGGAAACCCACAAACCTTGAAAAGATGTGCGGATGTGTGAGATTCACCAAGATGACACTTGGTGGGGCCTCTAGGGTGTCTGAGTATCTCAAAAGTTATCTTTGGGCTTAGCAAAGCAGGTATTTATACTGCCTGTCTGTTCTTGATTCAAGTCTGAGATCTAGATCTAGAGTCAGAGCAATTCGCTAATTGATGTATTCAGAATTTAGCTCTGAATTCCTTATTGACTTCATAGTGGGATTAAAGTTCCTGAAATTGTCACCTGAGATAACTTCTTAAGTTAGGCAGTACAAATATACTCACAAATTGGTAGCATGTTTAAGCAATGTTAGAACATGTTGACACTGTCTTTTTTCCTTTAACACAGATTGGAAACCTCCAGCTGCACAAACTGGATGAGCTTGACTGCCTTGTCAAAGGCTTATTGTATATAGACTCTGTCAGCTTCAATGGCCAGGCAGAGTGCTATTATTTTGAAAATGCCTCAGATCCTGAGAGATGCCAAAAGATGCCTTTTAACCTGGACGATCCATACCCATTGCTGGTTGTTAACATTGGTTCAGGAGTCAGTATTTTATCAGTCCATTCCAAAGACAACTATAAAAGAGTAACTGGAACAAGGTAACTTAAAAACCTAAGTTGGGGTGATTACTCTATGGAACAATGAGCCTTCTGTTTTCAAAGTGGTACCTCTCCCTGGCTTCCCCCACCTATCCCTTCCCTCACTCTGTAGTATGGAAAAGTATTTTATCTTTAATTTACAGCTGCATTCATTGAAGCCCATTCGCATAGTTCTGTTACTGAGGAGATTCAGCTAGTATCTTATTTATCAGTCGATGAGTGCTAGAAGTGCTCCATAGGTGAGAGTTTTATAGGGTTTGCCTTAAGTTTTGATAGTATGTCCACTAAACCTGTTTCTCTTGCTCCATAAGAATAAATATGCTCACTCGTGTTTTATAGTAAATGATCAAGGATCAGAGTCAGTGGCATGATGTGGGTATTCAGGGAGTTTGTTTCTGATTGTCTTCCAGCTTACATTTTGAGTTCATAACTATTTGTTAGCTCTTACTGTATGGTTAGCTTCTTGTAAGTGACTTATACAAATGTTAAATTGATTGACAGCTGTTTGTGTAGTGAACCTTGAGCAAGAAAGCATATGGCTTGGTGTCTAAGTTGGAGGGCTTTATTTGTTAGTCAAACGTAAGAATCTTTGATGTGAGAAAATACTACTTAAAAGCAACTAGTTTTCTTTCTTCTTAGTCTAGGCGGAGGGACCTTTCTTGGTTTATGCAGTTTGTTGACAGGCTGTGAAAGTTTTGAAGAAGCTCTGGAAATGGCATCCAAAGGAGACAGCACACACGCTGACAAGCTGGTTCGAGATATTTATGGAGGAGACTATGAAAGATTTGGCTTGCCAGGATGGGCTGTAGCATCCAGGTAAGCAAGAGATCTTTTTGTTGGTTCTTTTGCTGGTTTGAGGGCTTCAAAAACAAGACTTAAACTATTAATACAGAGAAAACTGCTTTTGCAAACTTTCATTGGAGTCAGGTTATGTTTTTATCCTAAAAGTGTATATACTCAGTTTTCCTGAAGATTTAAAGCCACGTGCAACTGCAGGTGCCTGCTAGCTAGGTATTGAAAAAAACTCACTGGTGTGTCATATACAGCTTTACATGAGTCAGAGAGAACGTGAGGTGGTCACAGGAGTGGCAAGAACAAAGTGCAGAGGAAAAGCAAAGCCGATTACTTTTTGACTTCCTAGAATCTTTTAGTAGGGCCATTGTCCAGAGGGAACGTGAGTGGAAGACGGCATTTGTGTTGCTCTTACAGAGTATCTCTTCATTTTTTTGGAAAGACTCTGCTTTTTTTATACATGGTTGTCAGTACAGGCACCTGGCATGTTTTAACTAATTTTCTCACTTATGAAGGCTGTTGAACCTAAACAGTTTGCCCCATGAGAATGAATGTATTTTACTGCCAATGATACAGGATTTTTGTTATAGCTGCAAGTTTTATTTCCATTGGGGAAGATTATTGGTGATGTTACAGCTTCTCTACCTTAAGAAACATAAGAAGAATAAACTTTGGGAGTGAAACTAATATGTACGTAAGAAAGTTCATTAAATCTTTGCTCTTATTCAGTAGTAAGAGGTCTTAATTGACGGTAACTTAATTCTTCTCCCTCTCCAGCCAGCTGAGGCCAAGCCTCTTGAGAGAGCATGTCCTGAGAGGTTTTAATCTGTCCAAACTTTACACTTTTAGTCAATACATCTTAACTCGCTCTGTGTATAGGTACTTTTTGTTCTCATTTACTTTTTAAGACCCTTAGGATCTTTAATGACTGTTTGAGTTTTAGAATAATCAGGATTCTCGCTCTCCGAACTGACTTAGATATGGCACAGAGTCATTAGTGGTAAAATACCATGCATAGCTATGGATTCTTGTCTTGTTTTTTCTTTTTTATATTTCGTAAGAAATGGTCTACTGTGTATAGTGATGGAAATGCCCTTCTAATCTAGAACTCTTCATTTATACAACCTAAATTGCAGTCTGTCAGCTGTTTATTTTCTGTTTTAGAGGATTGTGTTCCATCATAAAACCAAGCAACTTATCTCTGGTTTACTTCTACTTTGAGAATAGAGGACTGGATAGATATCGTGAATGAGGAGGCAAGCATGAGGAGTTGGAGGATTCACCAGTCAGGCTTAGGCATTGACTTAATTTACAGTGACTAGACTTGCAGAGTAGTCTTGCCTAAAAATGAGACTACTTTTTGCTGTATGTGCTTCTTCATGGAAGTCAACAGTCTAAACAAAAATATTTTGTTGGGGGTCATTATTGTAACAAGATTGACTGTTTCCTGTGAAGAAATAAATACACGTTGTAGTTATCATTTGTCAAATTGCTGTATTTAATACAAGCTTAAAAAGGGAGCTCCTTAAGAACAAACATGAGACTTAAGTTCTGTTACAGCATTAAAATGGCATTCTGAAATGACTTCAAATGCACCTGAATCACTTTGTACTTAATGGAAATTTTTCCTGTTCTAGTTTTGGGAATATGATCTACAAAGAGAAAAGAGAGTCTGTTAGTAAAGAAGATCTTGCAAGAGCCATATTGGTCACCATCACCAATAACATTGGGTCTATTGCCCGGATGTGTGCAGTAAATGAGGTAAAAACTTCTGACAAGGAAATGATCTATCTATAGGTCTATTATTTGGTTTCAGAGTAAATGACTGCTAAAATGATGTATCATTTTAAACCTTTTAGTACGTTCTCAAATGAAGAAATTCACATAGTATTAAAGAACTAGGAATTGGTTCAGAATATTTTGGCTGCCTTTGGAGAAGTGAGACAAGGATATCTTTGCCAGTGGGGAGGGTAGCCTGATGAGGAGGGCTTCAAACTAGCTTTGTTAGGGAATGGAGCCCGAAGCCTGCAGATGAGTGAGGGAGCAGGGGAGCACAGGATGTTGTGATGAAAGGGCTTGAAGTCCCCTTGTGGAAACAGGATGATTGTGGGCCCAACTGAAGTCTCTGTACACAAACACATGCAGCATGGGCTACAACAGGACCTGCAAGTTCTGGTTCTCATGAGGGACTATCCTGACCTCTGTTGGAAGGGTAACATGGCAGATCACAAGCAATCCATACTTCTCAGTGTGCTGGGGACAATTTTCTGACAAAAGTGCTAGGCAGGCTGACTGGGCAAGTATGGTGCTGGACTGCTGTTCATGAGTTGAAGACTGGTCAGGGATTTCAGTGACAGCCTTGAAATAGTAGAGTTTAAGATCCTGAGGAAAGTGAGGAAGGCAAGTAGCAGAATGGAGACCCTAGATGGACTTGAGTAGAACAGGATTCTGGTTTTGGGGGGATTTAGAAAGCAAGATGTTGTGGGAGGTTGTCCCAATGGTATAAGGAGGCCGGAATAGCTTGTTGATCTTCCAGGACAGCATCCTCACAGCAAAAGCAGAAGGCGGGGTACAGACTGGCTAGGGAGTAGCGTTGCAGAAGAGAGGAGGGTGCTGGCAGACCAGCTGAACTGAACACGAATCAGCAGTGTACATGTGCAGTGGTGAAGGCTGACCTTGTACTGAGTCACGTAAGTAAGGATATAGCCAGCAGGTCAGAGGTGATGCTTTGGGCACGACCTCTTTCCCCCTCCTCCCCAACCACCACCATCATCGAAAGAGAAAGCACTGACAAACTAGAACAAGTCTAACAGACGGGTTACTAAGACAGGGCCCTAGCCTGGAGCACCTAACATACGAGCAGACACTGAGTGATCTGGTTTAAGCCTGAAGAAGAAGCTGAAGCCTGGAATGGTTGTCACTATCTAGAGAGGGTTGCAGGGAAGACACTGCCAGGTACAGCCGTGCACAGCAGAAGGATGGGAAGCAATTGGATGCAGCTTGTAGCAACGGGAATTGTGATTGGTATAAGGGGAAAAAAGATGCTCACAGTGAGAGCGGTTAAGCCCTGAAACATGGACTCAGAGAGACTGTAGACTCTGTGTCCTTGGAGAGTTTCAAAACATGTGACTTGAGCAACTTCAACATTTAAGTTGCTGAAAGACCTGCTTTGAGCAGTGCGTAGGACCTGATGGCCTCCAGCAGTTTCTTCAAGCTGAACTTACTCTCTGGTTAAAGCTCGTAGAAAGCCTTGCTTCTAGGTAAGCATTATTTTTAATTTTTACTAACTCTTGAGACTTCAAATTGTTTTGACACCTGTCGTCTTACTGGTTGGTACAGAGAAGGTTTCCTGCCATCTTCTATTTCTCAAAGCTCTGCCAAACAGAACCAGTATATGTTCAGTTTCAGTATGATTAGCATGGACAGTTAAGAACCTATGGAAGAATACTGAATTTAGGCATAGAAGATATGGGTGTCTGAGCACCAGGGATTTCCTCATTCATTATCAACAAACCTTGGATAAAGTGAGGTTTAGTAAGAGCTTTCTTAGAGAAGATTAAGGGTAACTGTATTTAGAGCTCTGCTTAAAATCTGTGGACGTGATAGTCCCAGAAATATCAACAGCTTTCTTGGTGGTAGTGACCGTCCTTTTGCTTAGGAGCCAGTCTAATATATTTTTCTGGTTTTAATATTGCAGGCTCTCCCTCAATTTCCTTCTCAGTCTTTCTCTCATGTCTGTCTTGGAGAAGAAAGTTAATTTTGGCTTTTTTGCTTTATGGCAAAGCTTGATAACAAAAGAGTTAAAAGGAGGGTGAAGTTGAAAGTATCTACTAATAGTCTGAGTGCGAGGCAAATGTAAGCAATCTGTATTTAAGGGTGGGGGTAAATGAGTACAAATCAGAACTCGTAAACTGCATAAATTAGCTTTATTCCCAGGCTTTTTTGGTCTAAGTCCAACTACGTGACAGAACTACAAATCATAAGAAATAGTTAATAGGGATACACAAACTAATGTCTTGAACTGATGTGTAAAGATAAAATGGATTTAATTATTTCGGCTTCCTGCTATAAAGCAGAATTGAGTTTGGGTGCCTTAACAGTGTGTGTACTTTGTCTTCACTGTGAACTAATCAAGATGGTGAAAAACAGTTGCATGTTAGTCATTTGACTACAGGTTGAATTGTCATACTAGTTTTAGTAACAACTTGCATACAAATATTCATCTAACATGATTAAGCACTCATTTAAGCACTAGCACAGTTAAATTTTTTTTGGTTCCTGCTCTCATATAATTAAACCACTGTTTAATGTTGCTTCCACTTAATGTTGGATTTATTTTAGTGAATGGGGAAAATTAAATGATTTTCACTTTTTTACATTTGCCTTGATTAAAATTCACAGCTCACTTCGACTGTTTAAGTCTTAGTCTAATGTTATGCTGAGGTATATTGAGGTCTGAAGATGAAAGGAACATCTGTTATGTCTTACTGTCTTCGGCTTCTTTACAGTGCTGCCTTGTTGCATATGGATCAAGCAGCATTGTACAGGGCTATGAAGGCATTGAGTCTTCTCTACCAAATATAAGTATTTTTCATTTAATTTCACTTTTAGCTGGGCTGTTTCTTTGGCTTAATTACTGGAAATGCTCACAAAATTTGAAACACAAATGCTACTTCTCTGTAAATTAAGTCCTTTAATTCTTGAGGGTTGCACAGTTTTTCCTTTTCCCCAAGTATGTCGTGTTTTAAATTTTGGAACCATGTTTTAATTGTGGGTTGTTTGTTTTTTGGTTTTTTTTGGTGGGGTTTTTTTTTGTCTTGCTCAAGACAGTCTGTTCTTTCCTAGCTTAATTTTTCAAAGCTGTGTTAAACAGTAAAAAGACTTAATCCTTTGGTTTTTTTCTTCTTTTTAGAAAATAAACAGAGTTGTGTTTGTTGGCAATTTTTTACGTGTGAATACTTTGTCAATGAAGCTTCTTGCGTATGCACTGGATTACTGGTCAAAAGGCCAGCTGAAGGCCTTGTTCCTAGAACATGAGGTATGCTGTGGTTCATTTATCTGTATGATTGTTTTACCATAAATCAAAAATGCATGTATTGAGTACCTCTCGTGTGTGTGATATCCCGAGACACCAAGTACTCAGTAAACATTGAAAATAAGAGGAGGTTTGTCATGCTGTATTGGTTCTCTGGGGACAGCTCTCTCTGCCAGGGAAGTACTTCAGTCACTTTGAGGTATCTCAGTTCACGCTATAGGTCTTTGAAATACTTATATTGTTCTCAGCTGAGCTTGAGCAACATCCTGAAAGTCGAGACTGCTTTTAACAAGGGCTGCTTTCATACCACCACAGATAGACCTTAAATTTGTTGTAGTGATGTCGTGGTTTAACCCCAGCCAGCAGCTAAGCACCACGCAGCTGCTTGCTCACTCCCCCCGCAGTGGGATGGGGGAGAGAATCAGAAGGGTAAAAGTGAGAAAACTCGTGGGTTGAGATAAAGACAGTTTAATAGGTAAAGGAAAAGCTGCGCACACAAGCAAAGCAAAAGGAGTTCGTTCACTCCTTCCCATCAGCAGGCAGGCGCTCAGCCATCTCCAGAAACGCAGGGCTCCATCGCGCATAACGGTTACTTGGGAAGACAAACACCATCACTCCGAACGTCCCCCTCCTCCTTCTCCTTCCCCCAGTTTCATATGCTGAGCATGCTGCCATATGGTGTGGGATATCCCTTTGGTCAGTTGGGGTCAGCTGTCCCAGCTGTGCCCCCTCCCAGCTTCTTGTGCACCTGGCAGAGCACGGGAAGCTGAAAAAGTCCCTCACTAGTGTAAGCACTACTTAGCAACATTTAAAACATATCTGCATTATCAACACTGTTCTTAGCACAAATCCAAAACATAGCCTCATATTAGCTACTATGAAGAAAATTAACTCTGTCCCAGCCAAAACCAGCACAAGTGATTTTATGCTCAGAGACTAACCTGCTTTTGGGCAGCTTCTGCAATCCAGATCAGTATGTAATGCTGAGAGAGTTGACCTGTTTTGGACCTTAACGTACAGGCAACCAGTATTAATTACAGGTGCAACAGTTGGGAGACTTGTAGCTTCTTGGTAGTGGGCTGGCAATTTCTGTCCTCAATTTGTTGGTCTGCAAATATTACAGCATTACATCTATTCCCCTTCAGTTGATTCTCACAGCTTTTTTCCTTTATTGCTTATCCTGAGACTGACAGTAGTCTGTCCTGGTACTAGTGTCTGCAGTAATATCAGAATGGTTCCTTGTTAGCTCTACCCCCTTCAGATTTTTCTTGGATAAATTTTAAATTCTTGCATTTGGTCAAGTGTAGATTCCAAACACTTCTCTATTTCATAGTTATAGGGAGGGGGAACATCTCGCTTCCCCAGAGGGGGAAAGTAATCCAACAGGAGAACATGGTTCTTTGTATGCAGGTAAGTATACAGTCCAAAAAATGGTGTTGAAGCTTGGACATAATTCTTTAAAAATGTGAGGTGCAGTTAGTTTAAGAATTTTTTTACTTGCACCTTAGGAATAGTATTGCTATGGATATTGAAGATCTTTTGGCAACCACAATGTGCAGCTCCTCTAGGAAAAACAAACCAAACCTGATCTCTGTGCGTTAGGAGTCACTGATACATGTCTTGGAAGCCCTGCAGCGTATGGGGAGGCTTGTAGTGAAACCTCCTGAAGTTAAGCTAGATAAGAAGGATAAAATGTTTGTTTCACAAAGCTTTAAAAAATTATTATGAAAGATTATGTATTAAAAGTGTATGGTGTTCTTTCTGTAGCATTGGTCCACCAGATGCTTTGTTGTCATTGAAATGTGATGAGTGCAGAATTTAATACCCTACTTGAACCTGAAATATTTTTTTGTTTGTTTTGAACAGGGATACTTTGGAGCTGTTGGTGCTCTTCTTGGGCTGCCAAATTTCAGTTGAGATACCAGATGTCACTACACTGAACTATTTTCCACCTGAATGACACTTGTTTATGGCAATGGGAACTAAATCTGGGAAGGGGAGAACAAAATAGCAGATTTCCTGTAACTGTTTTTAAGAAGTGATTAGCTACTGAATATTGCCGTTATAAGGAAGGGGTTTTCACTCTGTTGGGCATTGAAAAGTGAACTGTTTGGGGATATCATTTATGTTCTTTGGTACATGTAGCCAGTATTGAACTTTTAATATGCAATACATACTCTGAAAACAAGCTTCCAGGAGAAGGAATGCCAAACCTTTAAGTGCTCAGCATGAAAATATTGCAAGTTTACTCCTGAGGCTTTAAGCCCATCAGTTTTGTATATAATTGATGAATGAAAAATTATTTTCATTAGTTAAACTATATTATGAGCACAATTTCCCATGTGTACTTACAGAAAACAACTTGAAAAACAGTAAGGTACTATCTATAAGATGAGGGAACTGTAGACAATTGCTTCCCACAGTATGAACAGTAATTATTTTATGTGTGATAGAAATAATATTAATGCTTTAAGTTTCAGTGGGAAGAACAGAAACACAAAAAATCAGCCAAAGCAGCAGACTAAGCAATTGATGTTTTGAAGGTTTTGTGAAGATATTAACTTGCCCTCTTCATTTGTTTGAAGATGCAGCTGGTATTTTGGGAACATCCCCTCTGTCTTTGGTTGGATTTGGAAAATAATTTAGTGATTAATGAAGGAAGGTTTTGGGGGTTGGGGTTTGGTGGTGGTGGGGTTTTTTTTGGGGGGTGGTGGTGGTGTGGCGGGGTGGTGTGGTTTTGAGTACATGACTTCCAAAATGCCTTCTGGTTTTGGGGGTTTTTTTTGGTGTGTCTCATAAATTCTGACATCATGCATCGTTATTTGTAAAGGTACCACAAAGCCTGAGAGAACTGAATAAATTCTTGTAAAATAGACTAAATATGGGACCTCATCTTTCTGATGCTTTGGCTTATTTCTGTGGAGGTTTGGAAAATTTCTGCCCCATCCTACTAATTTGAAAATGTGATTTCTCCCTGATTTTATAGGAGTTGATCAGAATCTGATTAGATGTTGAAAATGAAAGGTTGTTACCTTGCTTTTGGATTTGGAAGTTTGTTTTTGAAAGCTGAGGACAGCATCAGAGTTTGTATTGCAGCACCAAATGGACCAATATTTAGTGCACTTGCAATATGGAACCATTCATCAAATTGTGGCCTTGGGATAAAATCCGTACTCTGGAACTGATCTTTGGGGTTTTCTGTATACTTTTAAAATTTACAGTTGTGATTACTGTAATAAGTTTAGTCCTAAAGCCAGGGCATGAGATCTTAAACTTGTAAGAATATTATACAGTCATTAGCTATATGACTTTTTGTGGACTGAAGAGCTACCCAATTTTATGATACCATTTTAATGTTAAATATTTTCCATACGTGCATGAGGAGCAACCAGACTAGAACACATTCATATCTTGGGGTTTAAGGTATTTTTAAAACTGATTGCTCAAGTATTCCACAGCATGGCTGTGTTGTATTCAGACACACCCACCTAGTCTGTTAGAAACCTCGATGTGCTATTTTCAGTCTTCTCTTTCTTTTCTTAAAATTCAAAGCCCCATACTAACATCATGTGTGTGGTGTTTTTGGTGGTTTTTTTTTTTTTTTTAATTCCTGTGGTCCTTTAAGAGTACAGTAACTTAGAGTAGCCAATTCATTAAGCCCAATGCCAATCGCAGTTCCATTTATTGTTGCTTTTCCTGGTACTTGTACTACACTTCCATTGTGCTTGCTTTGCTGTTTCATTTTAGACATTAAAAAGAAAAAAAATTACACTCACAGTTCAGCTGATCTAATGCTAAACCAGAGCACTTCATAAAGTAAGTGAATATGTTTTTTATAGAACGTCTTTATAAACGCTGTATACTGTTCCTTTTAAGCTACGATTGACTATAGAAAGTAACCTTTATTTGGTTATAAAACTTTGTAAAAACGTAGTTTTCTGAATGTTTTGACAGCTTCCTGAAAATTTTGCAAACCAACTGCATTTTTTTTGCGAAGTGAAGTACTTTAAGACACATACTACAGCTTGATTAGAAACAGTTCCTTTAGACCATATTTATTGCTACTTCACTTCTTATTTTGTGATACTGAGAGCGCTGCTCTTGAAGCAGTAGTTAGAATTTACTTGTCTATTTAACCAGAAGCACATGCGGAAGATGGTTACCTAATGACCAGGTTAATTTAAACCATTTGAAGTTGATATGACCTAAGATACATTTTTAAAGTAAATTGTACAGAGTTACAGAATAAATTAATTGAGTAATTCTTGAATAACTGTACTGTATAGAAACTACTGTGAGAATGAAAAAGTATGCCCTACCTCTGTTTTACTTCCCTTGAGGTTCTAAAAAAATTGGCTTCCTTTTGCTAGTTTTATCAGCACAATGGTTACTTCATTACAAGAGCAACCAGAGTTTTCAAGCCCTACTGTAAAGCCCAGGGGTCCTGTATTTAAGCCACATCTTTGGATTTCATCTCATTTTTCTCTCTACTTAGAACTTGTTACTAGAGTTTCCAAAGATTGACTCTACCACCAGTGGAAATGCTAGGCATCACAAATAGTTGCAAGATAAGCCTTAAAGTCTTTTCATCTAAATTCTCTTCTGAATAGGTTGGAAAGCCTTGTTTCTTTTATACAAATCACTGAAGTAACTTGCTTTTTCCTGATCATCTTTGTTTTTACTTTCACCCTTGCCATTTCTTTTCCTCAAAGCTAACTGATTGAAGCAGCTTCAGAGTGAATTGATTCAACATGATGTACTACAGTAGAGAAAATTTGGGATTTTCTCAGGGCTACTGTTGTCTTCTCAAGTGGAATCACTTCTCTAGAGGAAAGTGGTGTGATACTTCTAAAGTAACTTGTAAAGCTGATTTTGAATGTGTAATTGTTTTCAGCTCAGTCAGCCATGTGAGTGCCTTTTAATTTTTCCCATATAATGCCAATTTTGCTCGTACTGGGACTTTATCCAGGAGGTTTCCTAACCAGTGTTGCTTACCAGAGAAATGGCAGGTAATTTTATTGGCCATGGAGATGATCCCTTCAATCCAGCATAGCTAGAGTTGCCAGGAAAACAGCATCAGGTTTCTGGCTTCCTGTCTCTGTAGCCCTTAGCTTGGGGTACTGCTTTTGCATTTCTTGGTCTCATCCCTCCAGCTTGGTCTTTTTAAGTACTACGCACAGCTTTATTGTATCAGTATCTCCCTAAAAGTCATGCAAGTTTTTAGTCAGATAAGTACAGATTATTTCTGGCCAAAGAAGTTCATTTTTAGATGAAGCTATTCCAAGTTGGTGTGGCCATTAAACTTAACCACTTTCACCTTTCTAATTCTACGAGAGTAACTGCAATTTGAATGAGAAGGGAGCTGCTTCTACAATACATTTTGAATATTTAGCAAGCTGGAATGAACACGTCCTCAGCGTCCTTTACTGAAGCTAGCAGAGGTTTAAGTACAAACACTTTTTCAGTCGTTTAGTAAAGCCTCATTAAACTTAACAGTTCAGAGGGAAGCAGCACTGATATGCTGTCTTTGTCTTATAGTTTGATCGAGATTTTCAAAGGGTCTTCAGATGCCTGACCTGCCTTTTGAAGATCTTTCCCTCTCTCTCTCTAGTGTTCTGCAAGCAAGCACCTGCGTGATTCTACCAACACCTCCATTCATAATTTGAGAGTTACGGCGTGACTTACGGAAAGAATATGAGACCATGCTGTCCCACTTACTCTCAGCCTGTATATTAAGAACAAAAGTTCAGTTCTGGCTTCTCGTAACAGATTAAATATTCCTTCAGTAGTACTGTGAGATTCCTACTTGCATTTGAGTTGTTGGTAGCATACATGCAAGGTGATTATATTGCCTTTAAGGGTTGTAATACTAACTCTTTGTCTCTATCCAGCATAGGTCTTCAGGAAATACCTACTTCCAGATAAGTTGCAATAACTTCTCATTTTTAAATGTTTCAGAATAACAGTGAGATTTTAACATTTGGAACTAATTAAACTAATTAAATTAAATCTGTGCTTCTTAAAGATTAGATGGTGTCTTATGCATTCAGTGATGAACTTACGTTAATGCCTAAATTTACATCCAACCTATTTTTAAATATCACTTTCACTATTCACGTTCTGGATACTAGATGGCTATAATCCGGAGGAAGCAGTTTAGTTGAGTTCAGAACAGGGATGAAGGTCAGTGCAGTTCTGTTGAGCTAGTTGTGGTCAGCTTTTTATCCTGAGTCCATTTGCACATGTAATGAGATTAGTGTTTTCCTAGTGACAGGGCTTTCTATATCCTTTTTTTTGGATTTATGTAGGCTTAAAAAAACATGTAATATGTAATAGAGCTTTCCTTAGGTTAAAAAGTGAACAAAAATCTGTGGGTCAGGTAAGAAGTATTTGACCAAGACCTGTAGGTCACAGTGCAGAGCTAGGAACACGCTTGATACACACAGTTACTGTTTCGGTTGTATTAATTTTTCCATTTCCCGTTAACGCACAGTGAGGGGGGCAGACTTAACAATCGTTGCGGATAAAATGGGTGAATTAAGTCCTCAGACATCACCATGGGAGATTAAAAAAAAAAAAGCTTTATCACAGTATAGAGGGATAATTCCCTGCTTACATTCTTGAAGTTTTACTGATATGTTCCAAAGTACATCACCAGTATTCTGTCATCTGTGATAAAGTTATTAATTCTTTAAGTTTAAAAAAAGTCTGCAAAGAAGCCTGTTTTATTAGTTTTGTTTACTTCACACATGTAAAGCGTATTAAGTATTCATAAAAACACACTTTCTGAGAACATCTCAAAAGATGCTGTAATATATTTGTAGCTATTAATGTGCTAATGGAATATGTTTGAGCAGTCTAGGTTTGCATAACTGAGTGCCAGATCCTGCTCCTTTAGTTACTTGGGTAGATGATTCTCTTAAATGGGGACTGTTTTAAACTAATGAGCAAGATTTGGCCTCGAGGTCTTCTGCCTGGGGAACACAGTAATGCTACTCTGCATATTCCTGCTGGTGCTAAATCATCTGTTGAAAATAAAGATTCTAAATAGAAATTGTAAATAAAATATTTATGGCCTGGTCCTTTTGACAGACTTAAAATTTATCGTTTGCAAATATTTTTTGNGGGGGGTTGTTGGTTTTTTGGTTTTTGTTTTTGTTGGGGGGGTTGTTTTTGTTTTGTTTGTTTGTTTGTTTTTTTAAGAGTATGTGGACTGTGTTTGTTAATGGGGCAAGTCATGGGCAGGTTTGGCTCCCTGTGCTGCTTTCTGTAAGGCCTATAACATTCCCATTGTGCATTATGATACAGACGACTTTTCATTGCTGGATTTCAGTGTTATCCTTCATCTTGTTTTGTCACTGTAGCTGTTCAAACAAATTGTATCAAGTAGAACACGATTGGCATTTGTTGTTCTCTGCTAAAACTTCAAGAATATCAGCCATTACTGTAAGCATTTGGGGAAGTTGTTGAAAAATGAAAAATACCCATTTAAAATAATTTTAAAAGCTAAATGTGTTAATTAGTCTTGCCTATAAAATAAACTGAAATATGGTGTATCAGTTGCTAATCTTTAGTATAAATTGCTAGCATTTCACAATTCTAGCATCAATTCAAGAATACTGTAAATACAAGCTTTGGGAGGAGGTATATTAGTTTCAGATTGTGCATTACAAAAGAATTTAATTATAAGACTAGTGAATTAGTATTTTTGAGACATATTAAAATATAACATCTGGAACATGAAAATTAGTGTGTTGATGTTATAGAGATAGGATATAGAGGGCTTTTGATAATCTGCACTTTTTTACGTTTCTTGAGTTTTGGCATTTTAACAAACTATTTGATTTTTCATCTACTGTCTCATCATATGCAGGCCTTCTAATCAGCAATTGCTGTCTTCAAATATTTGTTTTAGTTAGTTAGCAAAACGGACAGGCAAATTCATAAATTGTAAGCCCTTCTAGGATGGAAGTTCTCCGAAGAGCCATTTGGTTAAGTTGCCTTATTCTATTACATTGCACTCATGTTATGTCTCCACTTTCTTGTTTACTGTTCAGACACTGAAGATGTGATGTAAAAATACGTGCTACAAATTTTTATTCATAAATTACTGATTAATACCTTTGTGTCACCTGTTAATACAGCTCTTGTAAATGATACCTTTATGCCATCTGTAATACAGCTCTTGTAAATTGTTTAAATTATTTTTCTTTTTATAGATTCTCGTTACTGAATGTACAGATTAGATCCCTTTAATATGTCACTGAGTAATTTGATTGGGGCCCAAATATGGCCAATGTTGTAATTCAACCCATCAAACCTGTAAATAATTCTTTACTGCTTGTTTGCATGAATGAAGTTTGGATTTCATGTACTTTGTCATAACCCGACTCTTCCGTGATGGGCCTACTTTTTACAGTTTATTTTCCTGGTTTTATTACTATTTGTTCTGTATGAATGTTGAAACAGTACTTTGTCTTTTCCTAATAAATAATTTGAGATTGTTCATTGTTCGCGTGCATTTGTGGGGTTTGGGGGAGGGATTTTTGGGTGTGGTGTTTTCCTTCAGCATTATAAAATGCTGTGGTACTTGATACTGGGCGTTGTTGCATAACACTTTATACTAAGGAAACATGACTGGTATGGTTTTCATGCTCTCTTTCTTCCACTCCTTTAATAAAAGCCTGTACTTCACAGTTCGTAGATTCAGGTCCTGTTTTTAAAAACATTTGATGTCCTAAAGAACGTTAGTTTTGCTGTCTTGAAGTAGAAAGCATGCCGTGAAGCTACCATAAGCTTTTGCCTTCCAAATTAACTTGAGAGCACATGCTGATTCATGCACACAGGTGACTCAGAGTGATATTTTCCTGTTGAATAAAATACTTCGTGTATAAACTGCATGTTCTATATAACCTGCAATTACTCTTCTTGGAATTGTTCTTTGCTTATGTTTTGGAAAAGCCAAATTACATTGTCCTGAAGTTGTGCTGACTGGACGCCTAACAGGCAAGAAGTTGTCGGGAATGAAGTCTGTGCCACGACAGCATGCTGGCAATGCACCTTGTGACAAGCTTGCTGTGTACAAGGGTTCGCTGTGTACAGGGTTCGCTGTCACTGTACAAATATTTTAGCCATGTAAACTACAAATCTTTGCTTTAAACTGCCAAAAAAGAAACCCTGAAAATTCCATTCTGTGTTGTGTCTCCATCGAGTCTGGCAAAGAGGAGCTCTGCACCACATTGATTCTTTTTACCTAGGGGAAACGAGCTTGTAAGAAATACAAGTTTCTTTACAAGTTGATGGGGTGTTGATTTGTTCGGTTTGCCTTTTTTTTTTTCCATGCAAAAATATCTCTTCTTTCTTTGAGTGAGCTGTAGTAGCCTTTTGTGGAAGCTGGTTTGCATTTCAGCTGGGGTCCTTAAGTGCTTCCTGGTTGCAGCCTGTGTGCAAGCTCAGGGGACGGGGTAAGCTCTGTAAGGTTCATTTAGTTCCATCTTATCTGTGGATCTGATTAAAAAAAAAAAAGTTTGTATGAAACAAGTGACTTCCTCTTACTGTAAAACTATTCAGCCAGCTGTATTTGAATTTTTATTGGACTCAGAAATGCAAACCTCCAATTTAATAATCCTTGTATCTTCCCTCTTTTTAGAACTACAGATGAAAAATGAGGTTTGCCTCTTGTCCCAGAGTGAAATCCTCCTGATCTAAAGGCGTTTCTGTCCATCAACAGGTGTTCCATAAGTACATCCATTTTCTGCCATTTCACGCTACAGCACGAAAAAGTAGTAGCAGTCACCTTGTGCACAGCGTGTGAGAGGTAGCGGGGTGGTTGACCACGTTCTCCTGTTTCCAGTCTGGAGGGAGCAGACAGAGCACTGTTCCCTGGGGACTCAGCAGGGTGTCTGCTGCACCACGAGCATCTCTGCCTCAGGGAGGTGCCTCGTTAGGGCTACAGCGCAGTCGGTGCTGCTCTGTGTCCGCAGGCAGGACGGGGAGAGAATTTTTATGCACCTCCACGTGCCTTTCTTGGGAAGGATGTAAAGCTATGCCATGTAGAAAGGAAATGTGTGCACTGGGAGTGCTTAAGGTCTCAGAAACATGCTTGAGCTGATGAGCAACTTGGCAAGCTTTTAACATGTGGGGACAGATACCTCCGTCGTGTATGAACGCTTCACCCTCTCAGCCCTATAGATTCTGGCTGAGCGGTGTTGATTGAGAGAAGCCTTAGGCCATGGTTTATTGCAGCATTCTGCATTGTTTTTCTTCACGTAACTATAAAGGAGATTTACATATCTTCTTTTTTTTTTTCTTTTTTTTCCCTAAAACAGCTTACACATTGAGCAGTGAGTAGGGGAAGTGTTCTAGCAGATTTTTGTGTGATGAAACCTGAATGGAATCTCTTCCATTCCAAATGACAGCATATTTCAAGCAGATGAAGAAATACGTTCCATCAGCTGAGGGGGAAGAAATACAAAGAGTAAAAGATTCATAGCCAAACTCCAGCTTCGGCAAGTCCTGGAAGGTAAAGGGCCTGCAGCCTGTGTGATATTAAAGCAGAGTAAGCACCTAAGAAATTACTTGCAAATTCAAATTTGAGTAGTTTCTGTACTGCTTGTCATAGCCCTTTGAGTTTGGTTGTTCAGCCAATTTTCCATCTACCCTATTGTCCACCTGTTCACTCTGTATTTCACCAATTCGGCTCTAAGTTAACTATGAGAGATGATGTCAAAGGCCTTGCTAAAGTCAGGATAAACAACATCCAATGCTCCTCCATTAGCTACAGAGCCAGTCATCACAGGCAGCTATCAGGTCGGTCAGGCACAATTTGGCCGTGGTAAAGCCATGCTGTTCCTAATCACTGCCTTGTGCTTTGTGTGCCTGGAGCTGTCTTCCAGTAAGATTTGCTCCATAGCCCTCCCGGGCGCTGGGGTGAGGCTGGCCAGCCTGTACTACCCCACATACACCTTCCTGAGGATGGTGTGACATTTGCCTTTCTTCTGCCATCAGGAACCTTCCTTGGTGGCCATGACCTGCCAGTGGTCAGCTCCATCCTCGCCCACAGACAGAGCCTGCGAGGTCCCACGGCATCGTGTGTGCCCAGCCAGCTCCAGGGGTCCTTAACGGTTTTCCTCTCCGGTGGGGAATGCCTCGCTCCCACCACTTCTGCTCCTGAGGGCAAACCTTAGAAGTGAGAACCTGAGGCAAAGAAGGTACTGGCTACTGTAGCCTTTTCTGTGTCTCTTGTTACTGGGGTTCATGGGGCTTAACAAACAAAACGGGGTGGTTCTGTTGAAGGAGACCAGTATATGAGGGTGAGTGGTATCAAGGTGAATGGCCCTGAGTTTTGGCTGGAGACTGGTTATCAGAGACTGGTGGCAGCAGAGGAATGCAAGCCCAGAAGCAGCAAGGGAGCCGGCGTTGCTAGCAAGGGAATGCAAGGAGAGGTGCTTTGCACAGTAAATGCGAAGAGCTAATACCCAAATCAGTGGCATTAGAGATGTAGGAGAGAGGTGTCACTGGAAGAACTGGCTGCAGCACATCAAGTTTGCTGCTTTTAAAAAGTACTCTAAGTCAGTGTCATTGACCTGGAAGCAGTGCTAGCTGTTAACTCCAGAACTGATGTCATCTGCAGTGTTTGACTTTGTTTTGAGTTTATAACCCCTTATCACTTTTATGTTGTGATCAATTTATTATAGCTTATCACTTCACTTGAATCCCCTGGCAAGTCCTGCCAGAGGCCACACGTCCCTGACAGTCAGCTCCCGACAGCAGGAACTACAGCATTCTGCATTTTCTCATTTTGGATAGATATACCACTTTCCAGAACAATCCCTAGCAGTCCTATCCCCTACCTGTCTGTAACTTCCCTTACCAGAAAGAACATTTTGTTTCAGCATCTCAGGCTGGTGGATACACCGGAGAAGTGTAACCTCTTCTAGGGGAAGTTGGGAGGCTTTGCTCAGTTCTGCGTTTCATTTCCATGGAGTTACATTTCACTTAAGGAACACTCTGCAATGGATGAATCTGATTTAAAATCTTAACCAAGATCTACAGGTTTATGGCTGCTTATTGCCTTGGAGATCAACCTGCAATCTGTGAGTAATATAGTGTTCTCCTCACTTTTCTGAAGGGGCTGTATTAAATGTATAAAAGGTTGTGAGTCTTTCATAACCCAGATGTGTCCAGATATGCAAATTATCAAGTTGTCTCTGACGTAATCTGTTCACGTAGTTTTTATATCGCAGGCTTTGGTCTGGTTTGCTGTCTGTGGACAGTCACTGATGTTCCCAGGGAACGTGTAGGAAGTACGAGGGTTTACATCAGTAATCGAAAACTGAGAGGAAAAGGCATTACTTCTTAAGAAGGACTTTCCAGGTCACCGTTGGAGAGCTGCACACAGGGTATGGGGGACACTGAGTTCCTGTTTTGAAGCCAGCTCTAGGACTTCTGACATGGCTGGGGCTGGACAACACAAACCTGCTCATGGATGCCTCTTTTCCTTCTTTCCACCAAGTATGTTGCTGTTGGTCATTTGTCCCCTGGTTAAGCAGAGACTTTAGTAAAGGATTTACCTTTCATGAAAGGCACATTGCTGAGCTAATGCTGTGCACAAATACCCCAAGGGTAGAGCACACCTGTTCTTACTGGAAAGGCTAAGGGAGGAAAAAGCCACAACCTGAACAAACCAAAACCCCCATGGTCAGTAAGACTACGTACTTTGTAAGTTGGTACCAGGGCAACTGCAGTTGTTCAACATCTAATAAACTGATCTCTTTTCTGGCCGTTAAATTTATTTATTTTAAAATTGCAATTGATTCATCTTTCAGTTTGGGGTATTTAATGGCAGCCAGTTTTTAAGAGAGCCGCCATTCCTCATCCTCTGGAAAGCAGTCTGCTTTACATTACCCGCCTGCCCTTCCCAAATTCATTCCGTCACAGGTGTTGGTGTGGGTGACTGACAGGCAGGGCCTTCTGGCCAGAGGTCCTGCACTAGGCGGAGGCTTAACATCAGCTTCTGATCTACTGGGAGAGGTGATGAATTTCAACAGCGCGAGACCTTTTGCTTATAAACTTTTAAATGGGACCAGTTCAGAAGCCTTCCAGCCTCTTTAGCCATCATTTGCACAAGGTGTAGAGCTGACAGCTGGAGGCTGTAGCTGTTTCAGCTTTTCTCAAGTAATCCGCTACTACCTCTGAGTTAACACCCCAGCTGTCTCTGGCATTTTATGGGGTATTTGTTTGTCAGCTCAAACTGAGACCTACATGAGACAGGAAAACACTTCAGTCCTGCAGTTCTCACATCCTTCGAGGATTAGGGTTTGATTCTGCTACCACAGGAAAACTGATGTCATGGAGAAGGACAGAGTAAAAAAAACCTTCAGATAAATAGATATTAAGTTCTGCTATGGGACAGTTTTAAAAAATCAGTTCCAGCTTCCAGCAGGAATGTACTGTAGATGTTACAAGCATCTTTCACATCAAATACTGCTGCCCTTTGCTCTGACGGGGTGAGAACGGGACCTCCGGGGATCTCACAAAAGGTGTGTGATTTCAAGTTCTCCATTTTCAGCTGCTCTTCTCCCTCGTACTGGGACCTTGCACGGGGAAGGGGGGCAGGGAGTTGCCAATGCAAACAGCTCCGCTGCCAGACCAAGAGAGAAGCTTTAGGCAAATATTGCAGTATGCGGGAGGCTCCCTTAGCACACAGATATGGTTACAAAACACTCCACAGCATGTTCCAGCCTGGGAAATTAATGTAGTATCAATTTTAAGCTGTTTGGTGACAGTTCACTAGCTGTGGTTGCACTTCAGCTCTGTGTCCATTTCCTCAGTATCAACTAACAAACCCAAAATTAATCTTGACACAAAAATAACAGCTCATTTCCCACCCATGGCTCTATAGGCGCTGCCTCAGTGTGGTGATTTCCCCTCCCTACAGCTGGATACGATTGACCAGGACGGGTGGGAGTCCCCTCTTGCCTGCAGCCCATGACAGTGACACTAGATGCTCGCCCCATGTGGTTTTGTATCACGTAGATGTGGTGCTTAGGGACATGGTTTAGTGGTGGACTTGGCAGTGCTAGGTTTATGGTTGGACTCAATGATCTTAAAGGTCTTTTCCAACCTACATGATTCTATGATTCTACATTTTCCTTTAACTTCTTCAGCTCCTGTGAAATCTGGAAGTGAAGTCTCTTCTATTAAGTTTTCCCTGTATTCTCAGTGTGTATTTCCCAGTTTTCCAGAATTGGCAGCAGTTTGGATGAGGAGAGAAAAGTTTCTGAATCTTCACCCAAAAAAATACATTTTTTTCTAGCTTTTTGCTGTTAGAGATGGATCTTAACTTAGACTCTGACATGCCCCCTTCATGGAAGTGGATGCTATGCATCATCATATTCTTACATACATAAATGCAACCTGCTGACTTGCTTTGATATCAACAGAGCAGCGATACTGGACTTAGACTGCTGCAGTAAGTATTGGAGCTGAGCTTACGTGTTCTTTAAAGTGTATGTCCTACAGACATATTACACATTATGATGGGCTCTGGCACCCCCACCATGACTGTGGCAATGATAAACTCCCAATCAACCCCGAACTTGTGTGGGACTTGCTGCTCCAGCTGGAACCCTATAAGTCGATGGGGCCTAATGAGATTCATCCAAGGGTACGTAAAGAGCTGGCTGATGTCATAGCGAGACCTCTCTCAATGATTTTTCAATGCTCTTGGGAATCTGGAGAGGTCCCGGTTGACTGGAAGCTGGCAAACGTTGTCCCAGTCTTCAAGAAGGGCAACAGGGGTGACCCTGGTAACTACAGGCCTGTCAGTCTCACCTCTGTGCCTGGCAAAATTATGGAGAAGATTATTCTGGGAGTTATTGAAAAACACCTGAAAGACCACGCAGTCATTGGTCCCAGCCAGCATGGGTTCACGAGGGGAAAGTCCTGCTTAACAACCTTAATTTCTTTCTATGAGAAGGTTACCCACCTAGTTGACCAAGGGAAGCCAGTCGATATAATCTTTTTGGATTTCAGTAAAGCTTTCGATACTGTCTCTCACAGTATCTTCCTGGACAAAATGTCCAGCATACAGCTGGATAAACACATAATGCGATGGGTGAGCGATTGGCTGATGGGTCGGGCTCAAAGGGTCACAGTAGATGGGGCTACATCGGGCTGGCAGCCAGTCGCTAGAGGGGTTCCGCAGGGATCCATCTTGGGGCCAGTGCTCTTTAATGTCTTCATAAATGACTTGGATGCAGGACTGGAAGGAATACTAATTAAGTTTGCTGATGACACAAAATTGGGAGGAGCTGTGGACACTCTCGAGGGCAGAGAGGCCCTGCAGAGCGATCTGGACAACGTAGAGAGCTGGGCAATCACCAACCGTATGAAGCTTAACAAGGGCAAGTGCTGGGTTTTGCACCTGGGACGTGGCAACCCTGGATGTACGTACAGACTGGGGAACGAGAGGCTGGAGAGCAGCCCCACGGAGAGGGATCTGGGGGTTCTGGTCGAGGGCAAGCTGAACATGAGCCAGCAGCGTGCCCTGGCAGCCAAGAGGGTGAACCGTGCCCTGGGGTGCATCAAGCACTGCATTGCTAGCCGGGCGAGGGAGGGGATTGTCCCGCTCTGCTCCGCACTGGTGCGGCCTCACCTTGGGTACTGTGAGCGCTTTTGGGTGCCACAGTATATTAAGGATACGAAGCTACTAGAGAGTGTCCAGAGGAGAGCCACGAAGATGGTGAAGGGTTTAGAGGGGAAGCCCTATGAGGAGCGGCTGAAGTCACTCGGTCTGTTCAGCCTGGAGAAGAGGAGACTGAGGGGAGACCTCATCGCGGTCTACAGCTTCCTCACCATGGGAAGAGGAGCAGCAGGTGCCGATCTCTTCTCCCTGGTGACCAGTGACAGGACCTGAGGGAATGGCAGGAAGATGTGCCAGGGGAGGTTTAGGTTGGATATTAGGAAAAGGTTTTTCACCCGGGGGGCGGTGGAGCACTGGAACGGGCTCCCCAGGGAGGCAGTCATGGTGCCGAGCCTGACAACATTCAAGGAGCGTTTGGACAATGCTCTCAGACCCATGGTGTGAATTTTGGGGTTGTGCTACGCAGGGACAGGAGTTGGCCTCGATGATCCTTGCCGGTCCCTTCCAACTCAGGAGATTCTATGATTCTACAGATCCCTGTGTGGGTGTACGTTTGTAAATACTGAAGCCCGAGCTCGGCCCTTACACAGGAAGCTTTGCAGTGAGCGCTCTTTCAGTTGCAATAGCAGAGGCGGTCTCAGCTCTCGACCGAGCGGGTGCGAGCGGAGCTTGCCCACCCGAGAGGGGCCGAGGCAGGCCGGATGGCCGCTGCCCCGCTGTTTTGAGCAGCCTCTCTCTGCTGCCGAGGTTGGACCGGGGCAGCCAGAGCAACCACGGTGACCTGCAGCGAGAGAAGCAGCGGGACAGGAGAGACAAGGGGCGGCCTCTGGCAGGCTGTGGCGAAGGGGCGACGGCGGGAGGCGGCAGGCGGCCCGCCGGGGTGCGCGGCCAGGGCCGCCCTAGTAGGGAGGCGGCGGCAGCGGCTCCCGCTCCTCGTTAGTATAGTGGTGAGTATCCCCGCCTGTCACGCGGGAGACCGGGGTTCGATTCCCCGACGGGGAGACGGCGTCGCCTTTTCCTGCCCGCCGCGCTGCGGCACCGCGGCCCCCGCGCTCCGTCGCCGCTTTTTATTTGCCCTTCCCTGCGCCCCTCGGGCATGCCTCCTGCCGAAGGGTGCCGAGGCGGCAGTTCCTGCGGGAGCGAATGGGGCCGTGAGCGGTGAGGAGGGGTCTGGGGTGCGAGGGAGCCGCCCCCGGCCCCTTGCGAGCGTCCGGGGGCTCCCCTGGCAGCGCCAGCTCCCCGGGAGGCAGCTCGGTTACGGGCGGAGCAGGAGCCTTCGTGGTGCTACAGTATCAATACTGCCTAACAGCGGCAGTAATATTCCCCTAAAGGAATTTCTGATTTAGCTGCCTCTAGTGCCTATTCTAGAAGAAATCTAACCCTAATTTTTAAAAATACCCAGTGATCTATTACGACCCTTGGTAATTTGTGTGAGACCTAAATTGCCCTTATTGTTACAACTTGGTACCTTATTTCAAGTCTGCACCTCCTTGTCATCATCCCCATCATTAAATTTATATGCCACCCACCAGAGGCATTGAAATTTTGACAAAAACACATTTCTGAAAGCAAACTTCCACATGAGAACTGTGATTTTTTTTAACCATCCCAGTAAACATACAAGTCCTAGCAGTTCCAAGAGGTTCTTCCAAAAAATAAAAAAGCCGCCCGGCTTCAGTAGCTTAGCTGTTATCGGAAGTGAGCTGCCCATTGTGAAACCTGCGTGGCCACCTCAGCTTTCAGAGCAAACGCTGGTCCGCGGTACGTTGGCTTCTGGCGGCTGCAGGAGTTGTCACTGCACTCCGAGCGCTGACGTTGGTTCTGAGCTGGATCCTGGGACTTGGTAAAACAGCAACAGCCTCTGCTGTGAAGCCCAGACGGTGCTGTATGCAAAACCTTCGGTGCCGGTCTGCGAGTCTGAAGGAGCGTAGCAGGGATCTCATAGAATCATAGAATCTCCTGAGTTGGAAGGGACCCACAAGGATCATCGAGTCCAACTCCGGTCCCTGCATAGCACAACCCCAAAATTCACACCATGGGTCTGAGGGCGTCGTCCAAATGCTTCCTGAATGCCGTCAGGCTCGGCACCGTGACTGCCTCCCTGGGGAGCCCGTTCCAGTGCTCCACCACCCTCTGGGTGAAGAACCTTTGCCTAATGTCCAACCTCCCCTCAGTCTCCTCTTCTCCAGGCTGAACAGACCGAGTGACTTCAGCCGCTCCTCATAGGGCTTCCCCTCTAAACCCTTCACCATCTTCGTGGCTCTCCTCTGGACACTCTCTAGTAGCTTCGTATCCTTAATATACTGTGGCACCCAAAAGCGCTCACAGTACCCAAGGTGAGGCCGCACCAGTGCGGAGCAGAGCGGGACAATCCCCTCCCTCGCCCGGCTAGCAATGCAGTGCTTGATGCACCCCAGGGCACGGTTCACCCTCTTGGCTGCCAGGGCACGCTGCTGGCTCATGTTCAGCTTGCCCTCGACCAGAACCCCCAGATCCCTCTCCGTGGGGCTGCTCTCCAGCCTCTCGTTCCCCAGTCTGTACGTACATCCAGGGTTGCCACGTCCCAGGTGCAAAACCCAGCACTTGCCCTTGTTAAGCTTCATACGGTTGGTGATTGCCCAGCTCTCTACGTTGTCCAGATCGCTCTGCAGGGCCTCTCTGCCCTCGAGAGTGTCCACAGTTCCTCCCAATTTTGTGTCATCAGCAAACTTAATTAGTATTCCTTCCAGTCCTGCATCCAAGTCATTTATGAAGACATTAAAGAGCACTGGCCCCAAGATGGATCCCTGCGGAACCCCTCTAGCGACTGGCTGCCAGCCCGATGTAGCCCCATCTACTGTGACCCTTTGAGCCCGACCCATCAGCCAATTGCTCACCCAGTCTCGGCAGGGTCCTGGTGCCTGACCCTGTGGGTACTGCAGGGGGGATGACAGCATCAGCTTGTGTGTTTGGTGGCTGCCAACATCCACGTGCCTGAGCTAATCCCACCACCTCTTTTAGAGTTTTGTTGGGTTTTTTTCTTCTAGAGTTTTCATCGCTTTTGCAGGTGGTGACTAATTCTGGTATGTGGGACTGAAAATGTGAGGTTCTGGAACTGAAACTGTGAGTCCGGGCTGGGTCAGCTGCACGTCCCACTTAGGGGGGGGCGTCTCTGCAGCACACACGCTTTGACTCACAGGCTTCTTGGCAAATGTCTTTGGTAACTTTCAGGGAGAATTATTAAACAACTTGTACAGAAAGAATACTTAAATTTAAGTTTTGTGATGACCAAGAGTGAGTTTGTTTGATTGTTTTACTCCAAGCAATGTGTGCAACAGGTGTCACAGCTATAACCCCAGTTCTAGAGCTTCTTGCTGAACATTTGCATGTCCCTCATCTATACTTGCAGAGGTCGATCTAGGTCTTCTGGAGCAAGGAAATCCAAACCTGCTTCAATCACCACGTTAGTGATCATCTGTTAGTTTGTGCTGGCTTCTGCAACTCTTTCTCCTAGAAGTGGTGGTTGGTCCCAGATGGGCTTCCCTGGGAGGCTGAAACCACTAAAGAAGTGAACCTATCTCGGCTTAGTTCTAAGGTTATTTTCAAATATGTTTGCTAAATTTGTTAAACTATATTTTATCCAACTTAGACAGTACTCCGGGACACGTGCTCGACCTGGGAGCGCTTCCACAGACGCTGGGGTTTGGGGCATCCCCCGGGATGTGCCCCCACCCTGCAAGCCACCACAGGTGAGGGCACAGGGGTGCTGCACCCCTGAGCTGGCCCTGGGGAACCTCTACCACCATCACAGGGAGAGCAGCGACAGTAGCACATGCTCGTTAATGATCCTGCTCGTGAGCGTATGATCTGAAACCTGAAGTGGCTTAAAGAAATGTGTTTAAGTTCTCTTCCGAGAAGGCTCGTGCAGCTGCTGCAGGATGTGTAAGTAAGCGTGGTGTGTGGTGCTGTTCACGTTCCTGCTGTCAGCAGGTTCTGCACGACATGAGTATAAACCGACGGGGTGGCTCTGGAGGAAAGGTTAAGCCTTTGCTTCCTGAAAGGTGAAACACTGACGTAGTGTTCACCTTTCATGAACAGATGCAGTGTTGAAGGTAAAGTTGGGTTTTACACATCGTGGGCTCTCATGTTCGGGACATGCAGTTTAACATCAAAAAACTTGTGTTAGAATGCGATTTGATGGCACAATAATGCTTTTGATCACTCTTGGCGATATTTGATTAACACATTGCTGGTCTCTAGTCACTTTAGTTACTGGATTGTAGGATCGGAACAGATTTTTCCCAAATCAGAGGGTGTCAACAAAATACTAAAAGAAATGTCACACCTAAAAGCCCCCTGCCCAGTCACTGCAGCTCGCGCTGACAGAAAGTGTTGCTGGAGCAAAAAAATTCCAGTGCTTTTAGAGAGGCTTCCTAACAGCTCTTTCAACCGTTACAAAACTAGACGTGCTGAAATAACACTTCTCATTTACATGTTTGTTTGAAATGTGATTTCAGTTTATAGTATCTTTCATGATTTCATTCAAATGCCTGTGTTCTCTGGAGAAATACGAGACTGCTGTCCTACCCTCTTCTACTCCCACACATAACAACAACAGTATTTTACTTGAAGGGAATATCTTTTTCAGGCTCTGATAACTTGCTTCTCGGCTCTTCATTCTCTGTCTTCAGAGACGTGGTAATCCTCTTGAGCTGTCAATTTTTAGCCTGGTATAGGCTTTTAAATGTATCATTCTGAGACTATGAAAACTAAAGCTGGTTTTTTTTGGCATAATATTGTCCTTTTAGAGAATTTCCTGGGAAACTTGGAGCATCTTATTTTAAAAATAAATGAAAGAAATCATTCCTTCAGCTCTGGACCCTGCTTTCCCTGCTGCTTGTCTAATCTATGGGTAAATTTAATTTAATCTATGGGTAATCTTTGGGTAAATTGCTGGAAAACAGGTCTTCATTTTTTAAACATTATTTTCCAATCCCTATTTTTTAAAAAAGGTGTTGGGTTTTTTTTATGAGGTGACTCCCTCATGCCCCCACGGAGCAGCTCGGCAGGGCACAGCCTCTCCCCGGCACGTCGCTGGTCATTTCTCAGTGTGCAGAGTTGCTGCTGTGGGTCTGGTGAGCACTACGGCTGTTCCAGTTTCTTATCTCTACCTGTAGACACTCCTGAAAGCCCGCAAAGGCTGAGCGCCTGCAGCGCTGCATTTTTCAGCTTGGCCTCAGCAGCACATGCAACCCGGGACTCATCAGGCACGTAAGCATTTAGTTGAATTCAGATCTGGTCCAGCTGGAGTTCGGCGCTTCTCGCAGCATCTGCAGCGGTGCCTGCAGAGCCAGGCTGCAGCCGAGCCTGGGGGTGGGCTGAGACGGAGCGAGCGTGGTTTGTAGGCGGGCGAGCTGGTCCAGCCAGGACTAAATGCCCTTTGATGCCCCATGTGCTTGGTATGGCTGTGTTTATATCACATACAAATGAATTATTTGTCCAGTGGTGCCAGTAAAAGCATTTGTGAACCTGACGTGATGCGCGTAAATAGGCTGAAAGAGCAGAGGGAGGTGTCACAGGTGCGATGGGCTCTTCTGTAACCCTGGGCCATAGGTACCTCTCCTCCTCACAAACCCTGTCCTTGGCAGGGTGATGAAGTGAAACTGCTCAAACAAGTTCTCTTTAATGATTTAGGCTTAATAAAATCTTCCTTAAGCCTCTAAATTTTTTCTGCAAAACCTGCCGTTGGTCCTTTTAAGTCATCTGTTGTCACCTCCAGCCCTGGTGCTATTATTAAAGCGGATCTGTGTTCCTTCACCATAATGGCACCCTGGCTGTAGCTAATACCTTTCCTTCTAGGGCAGCAGCTCCTGGGTCTTGCCTTCGCGTGCATCCAGCGGTTCTGGTTAACACCCGGTAAATGCCTCGTGGCAGGAGCTGAAGGAAATGCCTCCAGCTGGTGCTTACATTTAAATGTTTGCACTAGCATGTTCCCACTAGGCTAGCTGAATAGCAAAGTATTGAGTTCAGTGCACTCTCACTACTTGATGTTTTTGTCATTTAAGGCTTGAGACAACTTGTAAATGCTTAAAATAGCGTGAAAATCCCTGTGCTGGCACAGACTCCCAGCCTTACTGGAAGCTGTCTGCTGTTCTCCTGGTGTAAAAGTTTCATAACTTCCACAGAATAATTATGGTAAAGCAAAATTTTAAATAAACAAACCTATATGACAATTATAATTTAAAGGGAAATCCATAACTTAAGGGTGTCAGAATAACAAGGTGATTGAAAAATCAGAATTGATGAGCAACCAGCTGTCCATCATGTGAGTACCCTGGCTTCAGTTGTCTCCACTACAGGAGCTCCATTGATTTCCACAATTTTTCCACAAAGGTATTGAGTGAAACTTTGTTCGTATAAACTACAAATGACTACGCTATTGCCAGGTTCTGTATGTTGGGAATGTAATATGTAACATAAACTTTTCTGAATGAAGGAAGAAGGAAGCATTACGGGAAGCAGGTGAGTGTTTGCTCCTGACGGCAGCTCAGCTGCGGGAGCAACAGCTCGTCCTGGCACAGGGAGTCAAACCTTTGCAAGTTCATCGTGCCAGCAGACCTTTTCATATGGATGGGCTGAGCTCGCTCCTCATTTGAGCAGCTCTGGCCCTGGGCCTTTTCAAGACTCCGTTTTTCCAGCCGTCGGTGCTCCAGGCTATGTGCTCCCTGGAGTAAAGCTAATGCAGGTCTGCCCTTTCCCTGCTGTGAAACGTCTCACCCCTGCAGAGGTACCAGAACTGGGAGGGTTCTGGCTGCTGCAGTTGGTAGCTTGGTTCTCGCTCATTGCTTCCTGAAGGTCTCTCGCCTTTGCCAACAGGGAAGCACGTGTTTGCTTGGGAAGAAATAGGAATGTTAGCCTGTGTGTGACCATTTGCATGTTTCTGCCCTTTCTGTGACTCTGACGTTAGGTCCCACAGCTCTCCACAAGCTCTCTGCTGATGCCTGCTGTCCCCCCTGGTTTGGCACACAGGCGGCAGCACGTGCTGGCTTGTGTTTTTTGGAAGCAACGAATCCGAAATAGGAGACGCCGACGTGAGCAGTCAGATGGGTGCAACGCCCCGGCCCCCTCCCACCGCAGAGGGTCTGTCTGGAGGGTGGTAAGTACCAGCGTCCGCAGGACAGCTGGCGGCTGGGTGATCGGGATCAGACCCGCAGCGCAGGAGGGCATTCGTTCATTTCAGTGTAATAAGCCTAGAACAGGTGAGCAAAGTCTTCCCATGGATGTTTCAGACTGGTTTACCTAAATGTGATTGGTACTTTAATTTCTCTGTAAAGGCAATCCTCAGAAGTGACAGCTGACTTGCCCAAGAAAACACAACTGCCAATATATCTGCCTCCGTTCTGTAACACTGTGCTGTTTCTTCCTGCCTTATAAAATTAATCCTAAAATCTTGGTTGGACTCTCCTCTTAGGAGGAAAGAAGTGACCTCTGTGATGCTATTTGTAATGGAGGACTATGACTGCGGGGTAAGAGAGATATAGGCTGCTTTTACCACCATGGTATTTGTAAATAATGTTATGGACGACAGATAGCAGGTTTGCTCTTTGCTCTGAGTGTGAACATTAACTAGGGATATCTGGTCTAGTTATAATGTCCCTCTGCTAGTGAAACCTCTCCCTTGGCATGGTCTGCTTTGGGAAATGACAGCGTTAGCTGTTAGACTAAGGAAACCTCTTACGTTGGTATCTAGCAGTTGAAATGGCCAGATTTTGCATGTAAAGAAAAATCAGACATCCCTCTTACTCAAGACTATCAGCATGTTTTGATGCCGATGCCCAGCCTTGCCGCTCAGTGCCTGCCCACTGCAGACAGACGCAGGACATTTCTTGGCTCACTCTGACAGCATGCCTTGAGTGCTGTAAGAGGCCTTTGGCTAAATGATAAGCCACTTATCTTCAACCTGTATATTTTTTATTTAACTGTGAATAAATACTCCTCTGTGCTGGCTAATAAAGCTGTCTCTTTGGGCAAAAGAATGACTCAAGTTTAACCTCAGCTGTTAAGTCATTAATTATCTTTTTGTAACAGTATACACATGCTCACATACCCTTTAAATATTTCTGAGAGAGAGTGGCAGTATCCACACGCACGGTTACCAGCTGCAGCCAGCTCAAGCTAAAACATCACACCCACGATCTCATTCGGGTGTAGATGAAATCCAGATGCACAAATGCTCGAGTTCTCCACAAGGGAGATGCTAAATGGTACGTAAAAACAGTTGTATCTTGGCCTTTAGTATTATGGACAGGTTCAGATTATTTTTGCAACGACTCTAATGACTAGTTATTGGCTTTTTTTTGTTCAAATATTTTGTTCTACCATTCTGGATAATTTAAAAATGCCAACGTTACCTAAATACATCTGCTGAGTGAGGATGTTTGCTTCAACTCCAAATGGCCTAATGTTTCAGGAAATGTTTCAGCCCTTGCAGGAGTCCCAAGGTGGAGATGTGAAAGTGAGAAGCTTCTAGGAATGTGGAGCAATTTTGCTGCTTTTTCCTAGCCACAGCTTTATTTTTAGCATGCCTCGTGTTTAAGGGTCATGTCTGGGAGACAACGGGAGGTACTTTAGTTCCTTTATGGGAATAGCCTGACTGTTCATTCTTGATTTTTTTGGCTTTGCAAAACAGATTTTCTTCTTTACAGCTGTGATATCTCCATGAAATTGTAGGTGACTGCCACAGGCTCATTAGGCATCAAGTTAAAAATGAGATGAAGCAAAACGAGTTTGTGCAGCATGCCAGGAGCGTGCCAGCGCTGCTCTGGCTGGGATTGCTTAGAGGCATCAAAACCGAAGGTCGTTCTGCGCTCTCGGGACGACCACTTGCTGTCTCCACACAGGGAGATGTCAGCTGTCCGTGGGAGACATCCGGGCAGCGCGCAACCCTCGGTGCAGGCAGCAGCCATGGCCAGCGCCTGCCCACTGCCCAGCGCCGCCTGTGGCACTGCCCGCAGCAGAGGGGCTGCACAGAGCTGCCAGCAGTTCATGGCACATTACGGGTCTGGGAGAAAAGCTGCTGCGGGGAGGAGGCGCGTCGGCGATGACCGGTATTCCTCTGCTGGCTTGTTCCTGCCCTTTTAAAATTCACATGACTTTTTCTCATCAGCAGAAGGAAAATGACACTTCCCTGGGATCAGGCTTGAAGCAGAGCTCTGCAGGTGGCACAAAATACATTTAACAGCTTTACGATATTAAAAAGCTCTGGGTTTGGTTAGAAGCATTGCTAGCGTAACTACAGTGGGAGGTGACATTTAATGTATCAAGCAGACCGAAATGAACATAATTTTGTTACTTTGCTGTCTCTGTCCCAGCTGCTCGTGATGCTTTTTCCTTCCTCTGAGCAGCAGCCGTGTCTAAGGGCTGTCTGATGCGCCCAGCTGCTGTGGGCCGGGTGGCAAGGAGCTCCGCTTTGCCCTCAGAGGACTCGGGGTGTCTCTGTGTCCCCCCACACAGCTCACCGGGCACCGGGATGGAAACCAGCCTCTTGCATAAGTTGCGATATGTGCATGTGCCGTCACTCTTCAGGTGGCTGCTTACATCAGTTTTAAACCTGAATGTCTTCATCACATCAAGTCTCATCTTCGTGGAGGGGTAATTCCTTGTAATGCATCCTGAATGTGGCCAGGGAGGCATCTGCAAACTGTCCTGTGCAGGATGAGCTCGCTGCTCCAAACATTTCCCTGGCAGGGAGGAGTGGGGAACGGCTGCTTGCATGGCCCAGATAGACCTGTGATTATATCTGGGGATTGCATTTGTCCAAAACCAAAAAACCTTTTTGAAATGGAAGCATATACATGGTGCTTTCTCTTCATCATGATACTAACTTCAATTGTCTCAGAAATATAGGCCAAAAAATCAGCTATGCATGTAAGTTTGTCGTATCAAATGCATTATAAGTGGCCAAGAACTACCCGGTCTGCTCTGCAGGTCTGAATCACGCGGTGGCTCTGAGGAGGGGATGCTTAATGCTGCAGTTCACAGCCTCGGAGCCGTCACTGCACGTGTCATCAGCTGCACCTCCAGTCCTTGGATTTCCTTCCGCTGAGGGACATTAATTAAGTTGTCTTAATCAGGATGCAGGTTTGCAGCATCAGTCCACAGCATAAGGAATCAGCTTTAAAGTCTCCCGTGGTGCTCTCAGACCTCCCCTGGATGCAGCTGTGTACTTGCTGAGGAGCATCCAGCTGTGGGGGTTTGGTGATTTATCAGCTGACTCTAGGCGAGCGCGCGTGTCGGCGCTGTGTGTGCTGGAGGAGCCTGGCGAGTGTTGCTGTGCGCTGAACTCGCTTCAGCAAGTACCATCGAAACTCGTTCCCGTGAGATATCAGCTCCAAACCTGCTGCCAGAAATAGAAATGGTGGATGTGTGAAGCCGGCCCAGCAGTCGTTCATAGTCGTGTTCCATTCCAGTTATGTCCCCATTAATTGCTTTTCTTTTCCAGGACTGGTTTTGCCAAGGAGATTCATCAGTGCTGAGCTATGTGTCAGGTATTTGCTTTCTGTACGTACGCAGCGGCTTCCATTGTAAAACTATTTCATTCTCACGTCCCAAATGAGGAGGAAACCTAAATTTAATGATTGGATGTGCTTCTACTTCTTCCAGCATGCTCTTATAAGAACATACTTAATGTGGGTGCTATTTCCAGACATGCAACTGAATGGGTATGTGGCAGAGGATTTTCCTATGTCCCCATCGCAGCTTAGAGAGTGGATAGCACAGGAGAGAAGTGCCTTTGGAGGGTTTCTCTGAGGATGTTCCTCAGGTAACTCATTAATCTGAGTCCTGGAGACCTCTTCTGTTTGAATGGTCTCTGCACAAAACCTCCACTCAGGTTAATCCTGTAACACAGGAGAAACATCCCACTCCGCTTCTAGACCAGGCTGCTCTGTTCAAAATAAATATTAAACCCCCCACCCCCCCCCAACAACAAAACCCATCCCAAACAACTGCATAGTAGTAAAGGGGATGGCAGGCATGCGACCTACCGCACAGACACTGTAAATTAGCAAGCTCTGAAAGGAGGAGAAAGCCGTTACGCAGATGGTTAATGTGGCGCAGTTGGGAATGCAAAGGTACAGTGCTCCCAGAAACACACGTAGCCTCGCTCTTTATTTATTACCCTGCACGGTAGGGAATGGCTGTGTTTATATGAGGTGGGAGCCGAGCCTCAGAGCTGGGCCGAGCTCCGTGGTGGGGACCCCGGCGGGGGCCACTGCCCTGGGCTCTGCTCCCCGCTCTTGCCAGCGGGACGTTCATGAACTACCTGCAGACTTCTCCGGTGCAGAAACTTTTCCAGTCCGGCTTAAGAGGCAAAAGCTGGGAGAATGGATTTGCTGTGGTCCTAACGTGCTGCAATTTCTCTCGGAGACGCTGGGTCCGAACGGGCGAGGATGGAGACGCCGGGGAAGCTCCGCCTGAGGCGATGCCTCAGCGACCACCCCAGAGGCTCCATCGGCAAGGCGTGGGATGGCTTCTGGAAGAGCGCAAGGGAAAAACGCCTCACAGGTCAGTCCAAAGGCATATTTAATCCCGTGCTGGTGTGAATCATACATCAGGGCCATGGTCTTGATCAAGGAATGAAAATACCTCTACTTTTTTGGCAAGTGTGCTCCTTTTAATGCTGCTGCGTTGTGTGTCGTGCTGGTGTCCCGCACCAGAGTACTCACCTTCACTTGTGGGACCAAGTGGGTTTTTTGAACTGCTGGTTTGTATATAGAGCTGCAAGTTTTCAGATTTATCTAGAATTTGATTTCGACCTTTTAGTATTTATACTTGTTCTTTGGCTGGAGTTTTGTAGACATTTTACCATATGAAGGTGTCGGTCAGCTGCACAGTGCCCAACAGCCTCTTCTCAAGGCACATAAGTAATGCTTAAAGCTGTATGATCACAAGCAGTTGGGAGGACAAGCCCAGAAATAAAGCCTGAAGGAGTAAAGGAAGAAATAGTCCCTTAGACACCAGCTTTTGGGTAATGATGCATAAAGAGCTCAGAAGACTACAGCAAAAATTCACGTTCTGAGAAACTAGTTAGTGCACAGGCTAACACGCTGCTAGCCGGTTGCTTGGGGGGCGAGGTGTGAGCATTGCATGGCAGGATGAAATCAGTGCTTATGAAACGCATGCTAAATAAAATCTCCTTCCAGAACAGCGATGTTGCTGGAAGGAGCTTTGGGGACTTTAAGCCTGGTATATTGTGCTAAAAATACATATGCTCTTGGGAGCAGTGAGGAATGCTTGGTAGGTGAATACAAGGAATTTCTTCCAGAACTTTGATTTCAGATCTGGCAGATTTTCAGAGTGAAGTCAATACAGAAGTTCTGGATAAAGCCAGGTACGGTGGAGGTAAACCTTTCCAGAGCATCTCTGAGTGTACATAGTACTGTTGTGTCCTGTTAACAGCTCTTGTGGACAGCCCAGCACTGGAAGGCAGCGCTGAGGTTATTATTAAGTTGAACTCCAAAGCTTTTAGTGGACAGGGGGTAAAAAAAAATCCATTACTCAGCTTTTGCCTACACTGACTGCAGTAGGATCTAATTTGATGTAAGGCTGAATAGGGAACTCCTATTCCAGTTCATATTTTCTTCCTTCTGCCGCTTGTTGCTGTTATGCTCTTGAGTGTTGCTGGTGTTCACAAGGACCCTAATGAATAACTTGGGGAAAAATAAGAGAGTATGTAGTCTGGAGTAGCTTGACTAAAACAAGTGAAACATGAAATCTCCAATTTGATCCTTTCAGTCTGGAAATCTCTGCCCGTCAGAGCAATACTGGGGTTAAGGATGGACACCTGCAGGAGCGGGGTTATAAAGGAGCAGGCGATCCTGAGGACCGGTGTGAAGGTAGAGCAAAGCTCTGACCAGGCTTGTTCTGCTGATACTCCACAATAAATATTAGTGGCTCTGTTACAGCCATGAAGCTAAACCACAGCCTGGGTCAAGCCAACCCCTAGCACGTGGGGAAGGCCAGCTTTCCACTTTAGATCTGAGTTTCCCAACTGTTCTGTGTATTTGCACAAAATCTGAGGCTGCTCCGATCATACCGTGAAGAGTTTAGATCAAGAGCTAACCTTTGTCACTCCAGGGTCCCTGGATTTTGCACCATTTCATGTCTGCTGGGGCTGGGCGGGTGCCCCGCAAAGGCAGACTGGTCTGCTGCACACCCAGCGAGAGCCACACGACTCGGGGCGGCTGTGCTGCAACCCTGCTTGATCAGCGCTGCGGGAAGCGGGCAAGTCCTAGGAGGAGCAGGCGGGTGGGTTTGGTGCCTGGTATCACCTGGCAACACGTGTGGTTACACCCCTGAGAGGCTCGTCTGCTGCCTGTGCGTTGCAGGAAGGTTCCTGGTATACTGCATGATGAAAGCGTATGGAAGCAGCCACTTGCAACTGTTGGACAAAAAATATATATAATGTTTTCTTTGGCTGGAACCAAGAACTTCTGGTCCTTGACAGATGCAAATGCATGACAGAAACCCTTAGAAACAGTTTGCTTCCCTGGCTAAGTCCAGATTTTTACCTTCACGTTGTCTTGTCTTTAAAAACAAACAAATAAATAACAACACCAGATTGTTTTTATTGACCTGTGACTTTTACTGAACAGTGACTTGTCTTTAAAAAGTTAAAAAATTAAAATAACCACACTAGATGGATCCAAGAGGGCTCTTGGGATCTGAGAGCCTGACCCTGCCTTCAGGGTGCTGACCCTCCAGCTTTCCCATTTCACTTCTTACCATCAGCCTCTCTAGCATCTCCTTGGTGTTTCTTGAAGTGTAATTTGTAAGCCAAAGCACAACTGGAAAGCTCTTAAGAATGACTGCCACAAAGCCCATTTTCAAAAGGTTTCTTTCCTTCTTTTTCTTCTACCTGTTGTTGTCAGGAAATCTGGGACTGGTGTGGTGGGTGTGACGTGGGATCTTGGGGTGGGTGCTGCTCAGGGAATCAGCCTGAGCTGACAAGGCTAGGGATCAGTTCTGGGCTCCTCTTGATTTTTGGTGTTTAGAGAAAGATGTGAACTTGAACCTGCATGGTTTTTCAGGAAGCCTTTCTAGGATGTCAAAAATAATACGTCTATCTGTCCACCTAGTTGTCCAGCTACCTGTCCACAAGTCTTATGCTCCAAGCTCTCAGGCTGTGTGTTAGCAAGTGCAGATGTGCACAGAGCGCAGCCTCGGGCAGCCGGCCCATGCGCAGGGCCCGCTGAGAGCCCAGGGGCGGTGGGGCCTGGGGCTGCGCTGGGACCCTGCACTGTGTAGCATGGAGGCAAACGCTGGGCTTGCTGAGCAAAGTGCCTGTGGTGTTCTTCCTCTCTGGTGTGTGGTCCCTGTCCCCAGCTGGCAGCATCTCAGGCAGGGCAAGAGTAATAAATGTTCTAGTTACTGAAAATGGCTTTCTAGATTATTTTTTTTAAGAACTTGGTGGGTTGCACATAGCCCTTTCCACCTGTGGCTTGCATTCATCTTTGCAGAGACAGGACATTCTGTAGCAGTATTTCCACCCAGCAATTTGCCACTCTCTTGGCAGCAGGGCGTCCCTCTCTCCAGTCCCAGACTGTGTTCAAAATAAGTCGAAGCTGCGACCACCAAACTGAGATATTTCTTTTTTCCCCTGAGCCTACAGGCACTTCACTCTTTATCAGAAGACCTTTCAGAGGTGCCAAGGGGCTTAACTGTTATTGTGAACATCCCCATTCCTCTTTCAAAACAAGAAGCAAGTTATTCTTTGGGCTGAAGTTACGGTTCAGTTTGGAAGTTTATCGATGCTGCGAGTGAGGCACGATACGCTCCTCCCCGAGGATGGAGCGAAGAGGCTGTCGGATTAGTTTGGGACTTTCAGTGGAGGAATAGGACATTGGGAATTGTATTTGTGTGTAAGATCTGTGATTTGGGGGTCTCCAAGGTCCTCAAAGCGCTTTGAAAATCTTAGCTTTAATTTGTGTGGACTGGTCGTGACTCTGGCATTGGAGCACAAAGGAGTCTGAGCAGGACTGAACGGTAGCACCAAACCCATGGTCACTGCTTGCAGTTGTGGAGCCCATCAAGCCAGACTAGCATTACAGTCCATTGGAAGCCGTGAGGGTTTGTCACGTGTACACACAAGGTGTGTTTGTCAGTAGGAGTATCGAGCATGAACGTTAGCAAGGAACAGAAGTAAAACAAATTCTGCCAGGTGGATGGTCTCTTTCTTCTGTAAAACAGTAGCCGGAACTAAATTACAGCTCTTCCAGATGGTATGCATAAGGCTCAACACAACCAGGAAGCCTTTCGAGGAGCTCAGAGTTCAGGCATTTGCTGTCTCTCAGGAAGGTTTGCGTTATCCCTCTGTCCTCAGGTGGTGTAAAGGCACGAACTCCCACTTCTGGTCCTGGAGCATATCACAAAGCTCAGCCTTCAGGACTACAGTGTATTGCAATTCTGTGTTTCTCAGAAAGAAGTTGCAAAATAGTAATCCTGATATTAATTGGAAAATATACACGCATACATGCACACACACACACATTGAGAGAAATGTTATATCGAAATATGTTTTGCTTTAGAAAATAACACTTCAAAAAAGAGAAACTCTTTCAATAGCTTCCTATGAAAAAGCACATACCTCTGATTGAACTCAGCCTATCCCTTCCCAGGGTGACACAGTTTAGGTAACTCTTAAAAACCCAAGCTATAGCGATCTTAAAAATCCATACAGATTGTCTCTTATTCCAAATACAAGCTAATGGGCAATCTGGACCCCTCTGCTCTTTAAGGTGTTTTAATTCTATTGAGCCTTTGATGACAGCCGTTCCGGCACTTCATTTGGCCAAAGCTGTTCCCTACTGCTGTGGCACGTGCCCCAGAAGCACGGGCCTTTCTCCGAGGCCTGTGCTGGTATGCGTGCCGTTGTTGGTGATACGGGCTAGAGCTTCATTTTTTCAGGTTTCTGTAGGTATCAGACATGATCTGTTATTTGTCAGAGGAGAAAAATTATTTTTAATATAGTGTGTTTGATAGACTTACATTAGAGAAAGATGGGGGAAAATTAGGCATGACAAACTCCTTGCTTCGTCAAAGTAATTCTTCATACTCTATTGTTTTCTGTACAACAACAGAGGCATTTTAAGTTATTGTGACTGAGTTTAATCGTGCCTGATATATTATTAGTTCTTCTACTTAATGATATTAAACCCAAAGCTAACACCAAGAAAGCAACCGCGTTCAGTAGAGCAAAAAATATGTTTTCTTCTGCCTAACATTATTGCATCTGTTCCCTTCTAAAAACAATGTTGTGATAAGGCTTTCCAATGAAGGAATTAGGGAACTCTTCAGTGCACTTGTGTTTCTGAGTCAATGCAGAGGAGAAGAAAATAAAGCCCCAGGAATGGTGTTAGACCTGCTCTCAGCTGGGTCCCTGGAAGGCGTCCTGCGCAAGCCCTTCCCAGTGGCTACATCCCCCGGCACCCACAGGCTCGGGGGGTGCGGGGCGTTACAGCGAGCACGGCCGTGGGGATCCTTCAGCAAGAGTGAGAGCCCGGCAGGATGCCAAACACTGCAGTCACTTGGTGAGCTGAGTGACACCTTGTTCAGAGCCGCGTTTGGTCCTGGCACCCCTCCATTGCACCTTGAGGTCTGGGCTGCATTTGGAAAGGGAAGAAACTCCTGCAGCAAGCTGGACTTTCAACCGTTTGTTTCTATTTTGGGACATAATATAAACCACACGGAGAGCTTTCAAGGGGGAGACAAGCCAGAGCCTTTTGAAACAAATCACATTGTGCCAGTCCAACCACTCTGTAGTATGAAGGGCTGGGAAGTAAAGATTTAGCAGTGTGTTTGGGGCTGGCTTCTCTCCTTTTCCCTGGATGGCAGGTTGTGCTCCATGCTGGGGGTCTCCCAAGTGGCTCCCCTGGGCTTGCAGGAGCAGATGGACTGAGACACCCATCCGCCACGCTGGGAAGTGGTGCGGGGCCAGGTGCACCCCTTGGCTCTTCTCCCCTGGTTTGTCGGGGGCTTTTTCCAGAACGCCGGTTGCCTTGACAAATATTTTGCAGCGTTGTCACAAGCACCCAGGGAGACAGAGGTCCCTCCCCTTCTGCCCAAAGACCGGTGAAGCTGTCTGTAATCCTAAAAAAACAAAGCATGCTGTAGCCCGTACTGCGTCCCTGCCCACCATGACGCGGGGCGGTGGCTGGGAGGCAGTGCTGGCTGGAGGGAAGGGCTGCCTCCGGTTTATGCGGTGCTGCCTCCCTTTCCCCCAGCGGTTCCTGGCCCAGCCCCGTCCCTGGGCTAATGCAGCCCACCACCCGTGCCAGGCGGAGATGCTTGTCCCCCCTGCCCACGCTGTCTCTGCACAGTGCGCCGGCAGCGCTGAATGCACAAGATCCTCTCCCAGGGTTTGACAGACCCTGGATGGGGGGAGCTCCCCAACGGGCATCGCCAGAGGTTGCTTTGTCTTCAAGGGAGGTCACCACAGGCTTCATATTTACATTGTGATCTGGTGCTCTCTTCTCCTGCCTTGCCTGTACAAAACAGAGGGGGTAGGAGCAGCGTTTTTCGCCGTGCTGGCAGCTCTGTAGGCAGCAGGGCACATTGCAGAGCCCTAACGTGGAGCCCTGAACATGCCTGGTGGGTTTGGCAGGGAGGTGAGACCTGGGCTGGAGATGCTCAGGGTGCTGCGGGAGGCAGCCAGCCATACCCAGGAGTGGGACAAGGCTGTCCCCCAACTCAACCAGGTCACCGCCTCCTCTCTGAGCAGCAAGCGTCTTGCTGAAGCCGCTCCTGCGGCTCTCGTTGAGCAGGGCAGAACTCTGCCATGGCTGGCTGAGCAAGTGGGGACAGACGGTCCCCCCGGGCTGAGCCCACGCTGCTTCTGCTCATCTCAGCACAGCAGCAAGCACTTCTGACCTGCACAGCTCTCCCTGCAAGAGTATTAGGACCAGACTCTCTGAACATACTTTTTAGGGACTTGTAGGGTGATTTGGCTCCGTATGGGTTGAGATTACTCCACCTTTCTAATCTTGCAGTCACCACCAGAGACTTATGCTGGCTCAAGCCTCCTTCCAAGACATCCTTTCCTTGCCTGTACATATCGGCCGCCCATAGCCTGGCCTCTGCTGGGCTTGTGTCTGAGCACACAGCTCTGCTGAGCCCTGCTTTGAGATGAAACGTCTTGTGTTGACTTGTTTTGACACGGGCAACCTTCCAGAACAGACAGTTGCACACGAGTTTTTCCTAAATATAAGGGACAGAGCCGTGGGTAGTATTTACTACTCCACACCAGATGCAAGAACTGTAATACGTCTGCTTCTTGGCTTGCCCTGGACTCTGTGAAGAGCAAGCGATGGCTACCTGGGCTGAGTCTCCTCCTGGCTGCAGAGCGGAGCAGGTTTTGCTGTGTACTTGGCTGGAAGCCTGGAGACACTCTTCATTAGCTTTAGGGAGAGGTTCAGGGTCTGAGGCCAGGGGCAGCAGGGAAGCGTGATGAACATCAGCCAGTGCTCTGCCACGCACAGCCCCCATCCCTTGCAACATGGGCGCGTGTTACAGGACTGAAGTGGCATTTGGTGAAGGAACTATAACATTGTCTGCACCAAAACCTGCTGACTGGAACGAAACCTCACCACTTGGAAGTGCTAGGAGAAGGACAAATGCCATTCACCGGTGTTACAGCACGAGCTTTAGTGCGTCCATACTGAACCAGACCAGGTGGCACCTACCTGGTGTCCTCTGCCCAGCACTGGCCAGACACAGAGGTGTGGGGACTCCAAGCCTACAGAAACACACCTGTATGCAAACAACATATATGACAATACTACTCCAATTAAAAAAGTATTTAAGAAGTGAGGATATGGGCATCAGTGACCCTGAAAAGGTCTGCAAAGAAAGGGGAAGATAATACGCAGCTCAGTGTATGACAGGACGGCCAAAACGCTAACATGACATGTGCAGACAAACTCCAGGTGACTTTAAGGAGGAGCTGAAGAAGGTTGGTTACTTCTTTTCTAACAACCACTGTTGCCGTTGCTCCTGTGCTGCTGTGCTTAGCCTAAGCATCACGATTCAAAAAAAGGAATTGGTAAAGTGGATAATGCTCTCACTGAAGCCCGCATTGGAGATCCAGCTACTGCAACCACGCAGTTCTTCTGGTCTCATGGTCTCCAGCAATGACAGAGGGGAGCAGCAGGAGCCTGCGGTGCTCCTGCGGTGCCGCTGCTCCTGCAGAGCCAGGTCGCTGGTGGGGGGAGGCTGAAGCTCCCGGCACTCGGAGGAGCCTCAGACAAAGAAAAGTTTATTAAAGGAAAGGCAAAATGGTTGTGCTCTCCTGGTGTTCTTTCTGGTTGTCTGTCTTTCTCTGATGGCAGCATCTACCCAGGCAAACCACTGCTGCGTTGCTGCCCAGATGGCTGCCAGTTGACCCACTGACTACACAACTCGTGCTCACTCATTGCAAGCCGCACAGAAATGTACTGGTCTGTCTTTGTAAACAGGCTAAAAATATCGCAGTGCTGTTCCTCCAAGGGCCTGGGAGTTCAGAGAGGCTGGGAAGGAAGCCGGGGTCAGGGTGCCTCTGGGGACCAGGCACAGGCATCACACGTAGGCGCAGAGCCACGGGACGGTCCCCTCCGGCTCTGCAGAAATGGGGGCTGGCTAGAAGAGACCCAACGTGTCAGACACAGCGCTGGTGTCCTGCCACCCCAGCCCTGGTGAATCAGCGGTGCCAGGTCTCCTCGGGTTAGTGCTAATTGTGTCAGAGTGCCGGAGATGTGACTTGGAAAGCCCCAGAGCTGCGTGAGAAGCCCAGTGTGGCAGCGGGGAGCAGCCTGGGGTGGCGGGACTGCTCACAAAGCTTGGCTTTGGTTCTGCTCCTCTTCTGAAGAGTGATTATTCTCTTTTCTGTATCACTGTATTCATTGGGTTCAGTGGTGCAGGTACCAGCATCCTGCAAAACGCTGCCTTCTCCAGGTGGTGCCACTCCTGGTCAACCAGGGGTAACTCCGTCTTCTGGGCCCCTTTTCTGAAGGGTGCCCTGTGTGAGGCTTGTGTCTCCGTTTCCTCCCATTTCTAGAGTCAGAAAAGACTGTTCTTTCAGACATCCTATTTTAGAAGCAATTAAAAGCTAGTTTCTGTTCTCATCACACCAGTGTACCTTGCTGAAGTCCGTGGCTATCCTAACGACATCCCGGTCAGGGTAACCAGGATCCGTGTCTGGATGTCTCCCTCCACAAATGATGCAGAAGCATGTTCCAACTAGAAACTCACCAGGAGTTATTTCAGTTTGCTATATATGTCTGGCAGCCACAAGTACCTGGAATATTTTTGGATTTTCTTTCATTAGTGCTTAACCTTGTTACCTGGTGCAAGACTGTGCGACACAGAGTTAATTAGTAATGAGCTCTGGTGCCCCATCAGGCGTCTGTTGTGTGCTGTGAGCAGCTGAAAACAGAGACCAGGGATCAGCTCTGGTCTCCCAGCAGTAACGGCAGAGATGTCTGCTGTTGTACGCTACCTGGCTTCTCCCTCTGTCTCTCCACCTTACTTGTAAATTTAATATTTCCCCTACGTGAGCTGTGGCAGTGGAAGCCAGGGGTCGGCTGCTCTCCCTGAGCCTGTGGCAACTGCCTGGTGCTGGGCAGTTCAATCTCAAATGAAGAGGGAATAGGTCCAAACTGAATAAAGCCACATGGTGGGCATGAAATACATTAACGCCCAAATGCGCCACTAGCACGCTCTAGCCTCTACCTGCCCGAAAACCCAGTGAAACCCCAATCGGCCCAGCACTCGGGTGGGTTGGCGTGGAGGTGGGTGCTGCCCTCTTGCCCGCTTGCAGTTGCCTTCTTGCAGCCGGTCCCGCCGTGAGCCCACAGCCCGTGTGCAGCAGCGCCTGGCCACGCTTACCGGATGGACTGTTCATTACGAAATCACACCGTGATGAGCTGCTTCTTCTCCAACCTGAATGAATTCGATATAGAGATTGTTTTAAAGAAAATAACCTTTGCTGTGTAAAAGAGTTTCGGTGGAAGAGCACTAGATTTAGCATAGTTTTCCCATTGCCTCTGGCAAAACTAAGCAGAGTGTCAGGGGTGGTGTCCGCATTACAGCAATGTGCTTTGCACTGAGCTCATTCAGCTGGGCCATGCTCCAGTTTGTCGAGGATTTCTCACTGTCGTAACTCTAGTGCTTCGAGTACCTCTGCGTGCTTCATTCCCTTCTGCCCCGCAGCTGATTTAAAGTATATGTATCCTGCATTTATGTCCTGACAGTATTTCTTGCTGGGGCCCGTGCCACCCACACCTTTGGCACTGTCAAACTCAAGCCCTGTTGCAAACTCGGTTGTCGATGCTGAAGTGAGACAGCAGCCGAAGGGACTGTTGATGAATACCGAGGGAAAGAGAAAGGAAACGACATGTCAGAGCCCCGCCGAGATGCGAAGAGCGGCTGGAGGGGGCTGTGACCGAGCTGCTCTTTCCCAGGGAGGATTCTCCACCCCGTCCTGGGTGGGATCTCAGCGGTCCTGCTTAAAGCCGAGCAGACGGGGTTGGAGTTCAGTCGCCCCAGGCAGGACTTGCTCGCTTGCAGGGACACAGGAATAACTTCTGCACAGGACAGTGATACGTTGCAGTTCACTCTCCCCATGGAAGGTAGGAGGAGGTTTATTTTCTTTCCTTGATTATTTTATTTCTTTAATGTTATTACCAGAAAACAGGGTGTGAGCTGTTTTGGGGGATGGAACGGCAAAGGTGTGGGTCTCACTGGTCCCTCCTGGGATGTGCCGCTTCTGCCTGTGCTCATTTAGACAGAAAACAGAAAGTTTTACATTGAAAGACTTTGCTCGGCATTTAGGGAAAAAATGCAGTTATTGGAAATTTTGAAATCTAGTGCTTAAGCAGCCCTGTGACACACAGGGCATTTAATGCTACAGCAAAGCCTGCTTTCTGAAGGGAGGCAGCACGGCGTGAGGGTTTCGTGCTCGGCAGAGGTTTCTCCTCTAGAGGGTAGCAGCAACCCGCGCTGCTGCGGCCGGCCCTCGCTGCCCGCCTTGCAGCGGCTTTGCGGGCACGGCTGCAGCCCCCCGCGGTCCTGCAGCGGCTGAGCTTCCCCGGGAGGGCTACACAGTCCTTTGGGGGGGCATGCATGTGTGCATGGATGGGGGGGGTATGCATGTGCGCATGAATATGTGCACATGCGTGTGGTTTATTTTGTTGTGCATCTCACGGGTCATCGGTTGTGAAATTCCACGTGCTGGCCAAGGAATGGAGGTTTTAGTTTGTTAGATAAAAAATTCTGTGTCAGCCCAGGGTGGCCAAGGCAGCAGGAGAGGGCACTGGATCACCAGGGCCCTTAGTGCTCGCCACTGAAGTCTCATCCCTGCCCGTGGGTGCGCAGGCAGGGCAGGGGAAGGTCTTCCCGCAGGGGTCGGATGGGGTGGCGGGCAGCCTGGGAGCCGGGAAAGCAGCAGCAGTGTGTCATGGTGGGGAAAGCATGTCGGCCCTTGGGAAAACATCAGCATCAGAGAAGTCACCCTGAGCACTGATGCCTCTTCCTGAAAAGTAATGGCAAAAGCCATCTGTTTACCAGGAAGAAAAAAGCGAAGAGGAGGACCTTTGCGATGGGTGCCCTGAGCCTGCAGCAGCGGGGTGGCTGTCCCGGCACCCAGCACGAGCAGAGGCCGGAGAGGGGGAGGAGGTGCTGCTCCAGGCTTCAGCGCTCAGCCTTGCTACCGGGTCCTCCCCGTCCTCCCCAGAGCAGGAAGAGGTTTTTGGGTACAGGTTGAGCATGTGTTTGCTGTCTCAGTCGGTTCGACCCCTCGGTTGCTCTCCCACCTTGCTCCTGCTGTGCCCAGGTCCCCTCAGCAGCACCCCCAGCCTGCAGGATCTGGTGCCCCCATGCTGGGGCAATGCTGGCATTGCTGCGGCCATCAGCTGAGCCAGCTTCAGCTCCCGCCTTTGCCAAAGGTTTGCTTTGTAATGCTGAAAAAATCCTACAGTAACTCTGACGGATCTGTAGGAGGGTATTAAATGTCTACATGTCAGATGGTGTGGCTTTTATTTTATCGCTCCATGTAAAATATTTTTGTATTCTCTGGGCAGGAGATGGAAGTGTTACAGTGAATGTTTTCAGAAAATGAATTAGTGTCATGTCGTCCCTTCCCAGCGATGCTCCCCTGACAGACAGCCACAGGGGCTGCAGCTGCCCAGCCTCGCCGGCAGCCCTGCTCTCGCACGGGCTTTGAGGACTGTTTGTCAGGACCACAACTGGGAATAGCACTGCATTTCTTGTCCTTTCCCTCTCTATAAAATAAATCAAGCTAAGTTTTCAACCCTCTGTTTGCTGATGCTCTCCGGCCAAGTTTTGAGTCAATTTATTTCTCATTGCTTTTCGTCACCCTGGCAATGTGCCGAGCACAAGAGCTGAGAAGAAACACAATTAGTTTGCTGCATTTGAGGCCAGGGCTGAGCATCCCTCCATTGGTACACGCAGGTCTTCCAGGCAGTGGAAAAGGTGTATTTTTTTAAGGTAGAAAATTACTTGTCTTTTGGAAATGAATAAATTGTTGACATAAGCTAAAAGTCGTAAGAGGAGAACGGGTTACATTGGCAGATATTCACCATAAGAACAGGATGCACTTGAGTGCTGATATAACAAATGCGGCGGGAAGCGACCCAGAGGGATGCTGGCTGGAGGGCAGGAGGGGCCGAGCCGCCAGCCATGCCATCCCCAGCAGCAGGGAAGGACCCACCTTGCCGCACAGCTGCTGTGCCACAGGGGCGCTGAGCAGGGAGAAGCCACCATCTATCTGCTCTCCTATGCGCGGCATTCACTGGTGAGAGCTACTTGTAAAGCCAGTAGAAGTGCCTGGCACGAAGCACAAGCCTGAGGCGGGCAGTAGGGCAGTACCCACTCAGGGTGTGCGGCGGTGGGGAAACCTGCTGGGGTGCTGCAAAGCCCCCAGAGCGATGGTGGGGCTGCTGGGGTCAGCGCTCCCAGCCATGAGCGGGGCTACCCCCCTGTCCCCAGCACTCGTCCTGTGGTCAGAGAGCTATTAAGAGATGGGGAGCTGGTTCTGGAAGTGTTTTCATGTGGATTGCTGTTCTTTTTGGTATAAATTTGCCATTCCAGTTTCTGAAGTCTACAATTTAGGAACACTTCCAGGGTTAGCATTATCTGATGCCTGCCAAAAACCTGGTCCTCATGGTCTGGCAAGACCTGTGCAACAGGGGCTGAACGCACATGCGTCCCTCCTCTGCCTCTTCACATTTCCCTCGATGCTCTGGGGAAAAGGCAGGACCTGGAGCTGTTGGAAGGCATGCTTGGGTGGGAAGGGAACTTGGCTTCTCTGGTGAATAAATAATATCAAATAAGTAGCTGGTTTATGTATTAAAACAAAACAAAAGACAAAGGAAAGGCCCAGCTGACAGCTCGGTAGGTTTTTACTGTGGTGCCTGACATCTTCTGGCTGCTGGAGCCTGGGGACCACTCGTGAGTCTCAGCTTGGTTCAGTGACCTTAAGCATCTGAAGCAGGATTGATGCTGGCCACCCTGGTTTCAGCTTTCTGGGGCTGTGGTACTGCAGACCTTGCTGCTGCTTCCATCATCTTCCAGAAACGCGGCAGGAGCGGGGTGTTTGCAGGGGATAGAGGTTTGTGGTGGGTGCACAGAGGGTGGTTTTATGAAGAGGCTGGTGCTCATGTGCTGCACGGTACCTTCCTGCTCTCCTTCCCAACTCCCAACTCTCAAACAAGAACAAGGATCCTCTTGAAATTTGACCTTTTTTCTCAGTTTTACTCATTGTATTTGGTAATTGTTCCTTCAAAAAGCAGCATAGTAATCAGATGACGTCCCTGACTCATGGTACCCAGCCTTGCATGATGGAGCCTTTCTATTTGTTAGGCAAAGCCTATTGATTTAATTTCTGTATCATTATTCAAGCTAATATTGAATATGTCACTGATGATGGTGCATGAAATCAAAGAGAGCCTGAAAAAAAGGGCAAAATATTAAATAAATGCTTGCCAAAGGACGGGAAGGAGGTGGAGGTGAATGTGCAATAAGGTTACACGGTGCCGTGGCTGCTGCTCCACCTCTCCGGCTGCATGCAGGCTGTTAGTGCCTTTGGCTTCTGGGAAATGTTGGCAGGGCCACCTGAGCTGGTCAAACACCAGCACTGGTTGCTGCTGGGGGACATGGATTGGAAGCCATGTCAAATAGTGAATGGCCAAACTTGTGTCTAACCCCAGCTAGCTCCTGTGCCACTGTGCAGCTGCAGCCGTGGCTCTGGAGGTGATGCCGACAGAGCGGTTCAGTCGATGGCTACCTGGGGCGGGAGGAGGATGGGACCTTTCCCACCTAGGGCAAGGAAGATGAGAGCTGTCTGCCGAGGTGGATATACTGTCCCTTTCACCAGCACATCTTGGCCTAAGCAGAAATAGCCATCATTACATTTAAATATATACATTACATATAAACATATAATTACACATAAAGATGAGTCTGAAGGGTGTGTAATAAACACAGACACGTCTGTGGCTGGTTGTCCAGGGACTGCAGGAAAGACCTGCCCAACAGAGCTTTCTCTAGGCTCTTGGGGTAACTTGCCACTAGATGTCACAGCATGCTTGGGTTTGTGACTGGGGACCAGGCGTGCCACCCACGCTGGGGACCCCCACCCAACCCACCCAGGGCGGGGGCGAAGCTGTTCCCTAAAGTCCCTCTGTTGGACTGAAGCAAATAAATTACATCTTTATGTCTGCTCTTTTCTTTCAGAGCATTTTGGAAACATGCTTAGATTTCATATGTCATTCAGCAAAGTCAGAGAGACCAACAGGTGAATAAAGAGGTTCACCTGCTGCCAGCCCGCAGGGGTGACCCCAGCAGGAGCCCTCCCCGAGCAGGTATCCAGTGGCCCTTCTCCCACTGCAGCAAATGGCAAACTCTCATTAGCTTCAGTTAATTTAGCAGGAGCACACTATATGTGCTTCAAAAGCTCTTGCTCTAAGCGGGACATGTTTTGCCATCAGTCCTGTTCGCACCAGCGTAAGGCAAATGCAGGCCAGAGCTCGTGCAGCTGTCTGGTACTGACCTCTGCCTAAACCATATCAAACAGCTATTTATAGGCACACAGGAAACTGCGCTGGACCCTGTGCTTCCTCTCTCATCTGAGATGAATCTTCAGTCAGCTCGGCAGCACAGGGAATATTAATTTTGCGTGCTTTTTTCATTGAACATTGCACTGAGCAGTGGTAGAACATGTACATGGTTGGGTTTGGGCAGGCTGGGGATGACATAAGCAAGTCATCTTCTAAACTTGCTAACAGTTTAATAAAAAAATGGGCATATTGTTAAAAGACTAGGAGTAGATTAGAGTGTGATGCATTTGCTGAATAAATAAATAATGATAGCTTTTAAAGCCTCCTGGTGGAAGTGATTTATGTACAGACCCAGACTGGCGAGGCCACACCACCACCCGTACCCAGGCAGCTCTTTGGTGAAGCGTAGCTATTGAAGTAATGATGGCATCACTCTGCTGCATTCATTTGCTAGCAAAACCGAGCATGTTTTTGACAATCTTAAACTGAACAAATGACACATCCAACTGTTATTACCTGGGATGGGCAGTGGTATTCCTTCCTCGTGTTCAGTAGCATTGCTGATCTTGAGGCTAGGATCTGCCCAGCCTGAGTGGGGATCTTGTGCTCTGAACGCTGGTCTTCAGCCTGGAGAGCAGCTCCCCGGACAGGACACTGCTTCCTCCCTGCTCCCTCCTTGCATACGGGGAAATCGGGCAGACGTGGGCGAGCTGTGAGGGGAGGCAGGACTCGTGCACTGCGTGCCCGGGGAAGTGAGCAGCTGCCCGCGCTGCCCGGGATGGCAGCGTGCGTCTGCCCTCGGTCTCCTCCTGTCAGAACAGATCTGGGGACCTTCACACATAGCAGAGCGCTTACTAGTCTAGGTACCCCAGAGTCTGTGGGGAGCTACCTAAGGCGGTATGTGCGTATGAGTAGTAGATTTATAATTCCAAACAGCAGCTGCACACCAACCCCAGCTCGCACGCTTTTGTGTGCCAAGAGGTGCCCTACAAGTGACCTTGAAAGACCAAGAGCCCGCTCCCAGGCTGGCCGTGGTAAGCAGTTCCCCATCAGACACCACTGCCAAAAAGGAAAAGGGCAAAGCAATGCTTTACTTCATAAATCACACTTTTTTTCAAGTGTATGTATGTATCCAATTCTTTTCTTCTCCCCATGTCCAGAAAACAGGGCTGTTCCCATGCTGGCTCTACCTGCTATGTCAGCACGTGAAGATGCTTTCATAGGGTGTAAGGGTTTTTCAAAAGGGTCCACAATTTAATAAAAACATTCCTAAAAAGCCTGTGGTTTTCAAAAGTTATCTAGAAAGAAAACTCATTTTGAACCTCAATGCCCTTCAATCCGCAGCAGATTCACTCTTGCAGTCACCACTGGGGCTGTGGACCCAGCGTGTCTCAGACCAGCACAGCGGAGGGCTCTATATGTTCAATGCTTTAACTGATTCGGCTACTAATTACAGAAGCTAGAGAGTTGTTTAAAGCATCTGGAAGGAGAAATCGCAGGGATTTTCCTTGAGCTGCTTCCAAACTGATAGGACATTAAACAAAGAAGAACTTGGAGAAATTTAAATTACAGGTTGTGATCTGAATGTCAGACATCATGCTGCACATCCACCGAGAAGCGTGTTCTCTCTGCAATAGACAAGATGGATGGGGTATAGGTGCAAACTGCTCACTACTGTTAATTTTCACCACATGAATCTTTCTGACCAATAACACATTATCATTTTGCTTTGTCTGGGACTGCCTTCCCACCCCACCCCCATGGCACCAGTCCAAAATATGTACAAATCTTATTTAGTCACAATTAGTGTCTCCCAAAATACTTACTGTGCTGCTTTCTCAAGAATGAGACTTGAGCCACCCTCTCATTCCCATCCACCTGCAATAACTATCACAGCAAAAGGTGCTTTGAGCGGAGCAGGTTGCTCCTCCAGAGAAGAAGAAGGATTTATTGGTTAGGGGCCACCCTTCGGCGCAGGGAGGTCGGAGTGTCCAGTTCCAGCTCTGGGGAAACGGCGTAGCCCCACAACGTTTCAGAAAAGCACCACTTCCCTGTTTTGATGGGGGTGGGAGGATGGATGCTCAGGATACATGCAGAGAGGAGAAAAGGTGAGATGCATATAAACACCAGGAAAACCAGCAAAAACTTCTCCGGGCTGTCCCGCCTGAGTCTCTTAAGCCTGAGTGAGGTCATCGTGGAGGAGGCAGCGGTGCATCTTCTGTGGCCTGTTGGCAGTTCCCAGGGGCTGGCCTGGGCTGTATTCCCCTGCCCGGGAGGAAATACCCCGTCTGGTGAACACAGCATCCCTGCAGCAGGCAGGAGCAGCTCAGCGCCGGCCCCACCTGCTCACCTGGGTCTGAGGCATGGGCAGAGATGGGAGCCAGGGAATCAGCATCAGCCCATGGGGCAACAGCCGCAGCCTGGCTCCTGCTCCGAGCAGCCAACGCCAGATGAGACCGCCTGCCCGAGCCTCAGTTACTGCCAGAGTGCGAGGAAGGAAGCCTTCTCCTGCGTGGAGATACAGGTGGTGCAGGAGGGTGGCACTAACAGGTTGACTTCTGTAGGATGGTGCTGGGACTTAGGACAGCAACTCTTTGGGGGAAAAAAACCCCCCAACATTTAAAATTAACATAAATCTAATTTTCTGTAGTTATCACCAATCTCAGATGAATTCTGCAGCATGACCAAACTGCTGCAAGGCCCTCACACTACTATGTTTAATATATACTAGTGTATGCATTAAATGTGATTTCCAGACACATTAGGGCTTCTCAAGGGGAGTGCAGATAAGGAGCGGACTGGGAGGCAGCTGGCTCTGCAGGAGGAATGTGTGGGCACAGAAACACGCAGGGCCCAAAGTTTCCTTTCACCTGGGTTTTTCTTTCACTCTTGTGCTGTTCTGTCACCCTCAGATGTGTCAGCGTTTGATTTACACCAGCAAAAGAGCTGAATCTGGAGCCTGGCAATTAAAACTCACCAAGGAAAACCTAGGGTACGTTAAAGAGCAGCGTGGTTAGCACGGCTCCCAGAGCAGCTGCCAGGAGGAGGGTGGTGGAGGGAAGACCCGGCACTGGGGGCTGCAAGGTGGGAAACTCGCTGTCCCAGTGGCTTGCCCTGAGCAGCCATCCGCACAGCCAGATGGTTTGATGGGGGCTTTAGCATTGCTTTGTTCCTTTCCTAAGGCTATGTGAATACTCCTGGAAGTGAAGTGCATTACCTTCTCCTCCTCCTGAAGTCAGAACCTGATTTTTACCCATTTATTCTGCTCCCGTGTCGGCTGGCTTCATACAGACTAATTCTGGTTTCCCTGTAGCTGAGCGCGGTGCCCTGAAGCTGTGGTCTGCCGGTGCCAGGAGAGTCTGCACTTACTAGTTGTAAGGAAGCTGCCTTTTCAGTTTGCTTCTAGGCTCTACCTTCAGAGCTGCCCTGCTTTTTAATATTTTAATGCAACGTGCCAGGGAGTTTGCCTAATCTAAGCACCCTGGTGCATGGTGTCTGTCGAGGGCAGCACTGCCTTTCTGAGGAAAGGTGCTGGAGCCCGGCGGTGGGCAGTGCCCCTGGACCCCCCTCACGGCACCCCACGCGCCCCCGTGGGTCCTGCAGCCTTGCTGGGGCTGGGCGTGGTGCATGCACAGCAAGCAGAGCTTCTGCACCTGCTGCATCCATCGTCTCAACTGCAAGGGACTTCAACCCAGATCAGGCTCCTGAGGTGTAGAGCTTGTCCATCTCAGGGAAGGAGAAACTCCTCTCTGGGGCCTTTACTGGAAACGATTGCATGGCGGGGAACACGATGGCTCTGCTTCAGGGGCTCTACCTTTCCAGACAAGGAGGCAGCGATGATGCCCCAGAGCCAGCAGGTCTCCAAGTGGAAACAACTCCCAAAAACATTTTGTGTCCAGTGAAAGTGCACAGGAGAGGAGCTGCCCAATATCTACGTGAATTAAGTACCTGGCTCAACATCAGACCAATTGAGTCAATGGGCATTTTTCCTTTGAATTCAGAGCTGTGGGGTGGTTCCTCCACGACCCGCCAAGCAGACCCTGGGATCCATCTGCACGGTCAGGCACAGCAGTGAGCTGGAACGAGGTGGGCATGCTGGGCATGAATAGGAAGGACTTTGACTGAAATCCCAAGACTGCTGAACGTTTCAAGACAAGCCGTGCACACTCTTTAGCGCACACAAGCAGAGCCCACGTGCAGTCCCAAGGTATGGGATCCACCCCTCGGTTTGTCCTGGAGTCGCCGCAGCAGTTGGCACAGGAGTGATCTTCTGTTGCCAGGAGAAGAGAGCACACGATGTTCAGGGAGGAGAGGTCAGGTCTCTTCCTGTTTAGATGTTTTCAAAAAATGCTTGAGCATTTTAGTGGAAAAATGACTGACGGAACCATCCAAATTGGGAAACAGGAAATACTGCACTAGCATAAATATAATTTTGACAGCTGAAACGAGAAGCAAGTGGTTGTCAGGTAGGGCTGGTAAGCACGCTGCTGGGCCAGCAGCTCGTGCTGAAGCTCAGCAGCCAAGGGGCATGTTCTCACTGCCACACACAGGGACATACCTACCCAGCAGTCGTTACTAGTATTGTGCCAGCTTGGATGTTGGAGCCAAGTCACTGGGTGTCTTTCATCTCGGGTTCTCCCAACAGGGTGCCAATAGTCAGTAAGATGTGTCCTTCAAGTGGGGGACTCCTAGTATTTCCAGCAGTGGATACTGAAAACTATGACACTAAAATCAGAAGTTTTATGGAGTATAAGTTAGTGGCAGACTTTCCAGCGCCAGGTTACCTGTGCGATGAAATTAGCTGTTCATATCTAATGTCAGCCCTGCTCTTGACTCTTTCTCCCCTTCAGCAAATCACTGAACTTCCCCAAGTCCCTTTCTAGCCATATGTTAAATTGATGTAATCCTGCTTTTAAGTCTGTGCAATTACTCAATTACTCCTGCATCTGATTGCAAGTAATATGCCCTTAGGGCTATGATTCAGTTTTGCCCATTGATTTGCTATGTGACCTTGAGCACCACATTAAACATACTTTTAATATTCAAAGGGATTGTGCTCATTTATGCTCATGATCATGCTATCCAAACTCCTGCTCTATACCCAACTTTCCAAGCAGAGTCTGCTTGTTATTTATTGCAAAATTTAAAGACAGAAGCTAACCTCTTCTAAAATACAAAAGAGATTTGGGAGCCTAAGTTCCATTCAAATTCACCTCAAGCGAGTTTCAATGGAGCTTGAAGAGCCGAAGAAATTTAGATACTTCTGAAAATGTCACCCTAGCTGTACCTCCAGGGTCTGACATTACACAGACACCTGAACTACTAAGGCAAGTTCCCTTTGCTGCTCCAAGCCGATTGCTGCGGAGCTTGCAAAGCATTAAGTATGCACATATTTAATGTCTGCTAATGCTGGAGGGGGAGGACGCCTCAAAGTGAAAACTATTGTGCATTTAAATGTGTTCTTCTTCAAAGCTCATCTCAACCCCAAGCCGAGTAATAACAGCTTCCTCGAGCTCCTGGGGAGCCATTGTGGAGGGGCTGTCTGGTGCTGCTTGCTTTCTTGTTTTAGTCACCTATATGTTCTGTGCATTGGAGAGATGAGCTGTTGAATCAAGGAGTGGTGTCTGTTTGAAGAGACGTCTTCTGGAAGAATGAGTGGCCAAGGGAGAAGTGTGGGTAGAGCTTGCCCCATCACTAGGATTGGCCCCCGCCTGTGACGATACAAGGTTTTTGAGAGTGTTTTCTCTTGTGTGTGTTTGTATAAGGAGCAACTGTGGTTTTCTTTAACTTTCTTGGAAGATCACTGTGAAATAACATGGACAAGAAGCAAAACTGTTTTCTGAATATTTTAAGAACTTGTACGTTAGTTTTTTGTGTATGTTAATTGAAAGTAAACGAGGCTTGGAAAAGCAGCCAGTATGGGCCTGACCCTGGGACCATTCTGGGAATAAGCAAACGCAGATAACCCTTTCCTAAAAATGTTCTTTGCAACCCCACCCTTCAGGAGTAATCTCTGCAACGATGCAAGTCTGGACAACATTGGCAGTCAAGGGCTGAATTTTAGCTCTCGTTCACACTCAGCAGTTACTCTTATGGTACAAACAACTGCCTGGAGCCAGGAAGTGAATTGCTGAGAAACCACGTACCATGTAGAGTGAGTGAGGATTGCAGAGTCTGGCTGCTTGTCATCCCAACCCAATGAAAAGCCATGGGCTGGGGGACAAGAGTGGGACCTCAGTGATGGCGGCAGCAGGATTTCATCCCCACTCAGTGTTCCTCTCCGTACCTGTAATGCAAAGGATTTAAACTGCAAAATCGCTGCACTGCTACTAACGCATTAGTGCTGTGAGCAGCTAGTGTCGGCACACCTGTAAATAGGAGCTCTGCTGTGCAAGTTAGCTCTTTGAGTCTGTAAATTGCTACATGCTCCTTGCCTGTGAAACAACATAGAAATGTGTGATGTGTAATTTCTGCAAATACTCCAGCTTCTACATCACAAGCCCTCAAACCGCTGAAATAGTTATACGACATCAGTGAAGACAAGGGCGGTGATAGACTTAAATGGTTTAAAAAAGTAAAGCTACGAGACGTCAGCTGTGTTCTGATTATTTTCTTTGAATTTGCTTCCTTTTCATTGCTTTTTTTATACTGAGACATAAATAATGTTAAATTCCAAATCACCCATGGTTCTGAAATTTAGCTGTGACAAGGACTTCTGCCAACTTTTACAAAAGGATTTTGCTAACATGAAAGAAAAATAGCTCATACATAATAAACACTCCTCCTGACCCATGTTATCCTTTTGCATTTAAGGTCAAACATCTCTGAAAGGAGGGAAAAAAAAAAGATAAAGGAGATGCAGAGGGTCAGCTGCAACAACAAACCGAACCTCTGCGTGAAAGTCCTCCCATCAGGGTTTTGTTTTTCAGGCTGTTCACAGCTGCCACTACATTTTTTCCTTGGCCTGAATAACGTAAATACCGGGCTGGGTAGTGCTTTTCCTTTACACTGGTGTAAATCTGGGTCGGAGCTCAAATCTTGACTTGAGCATATACACACTTTATCCCTGGGATCTCAGCAGGACAGCATGTGGTATAAAATTAATCATGGGTGTAAATCCATGCAGGACTTCTGCGCAGTTCTGCAAATTTTACTTCAGACGACCTCAGAGCGGTTCCTCTGGACTTTAGCTGGTGCGACACGGGCTGAATTTGGCTTAGTACATTCTGCTGTACCCACCACGGAGGTTCTATCCAAGAGCAGCTATTTGGTAATAAACTGATGATTTTGAAATTCTTCCAGTTTTCTTTTTCTTAGTAATATGTGTCTCTGTCCTGCCAGAGAAAATACCTACAGGTTTCACAATCAGCTTATCCTCCTGCTGGACTGATTATGCATTTTGAATGGCTAAAGTAGATGTCCTTTTTGCAGACAATGAGCAGAATACTTATCTCCTCCTTATATTAGCTCCTTTCTCCAAGCCCATGCCCTCATGATTCAAGTGAGACTAGTGAATATTTAACATCCGGTGGGAGCACGCTGGAGACGAGGTATTATCATATGGTGGGCAATTTCAAATTCTACTGATGGTTAAGTGAAGATGCTAAAAATCCAACTGAAAGAGGAATGTCTGGTTTAGAACACTGGCAGCAGGGAAGACCTTCTGGGCAGTCGGGGACTGCTCTGAGGTCTGCCTGCTGGGTCAAAGCGTGGCCAGGCTGAGGAGGCCAGGCTGCCTTCTCCCTGCCACCTTGAGAGCTGCCTGGCATGCCAAGGCCAGGATGTGCCGTGCTAACCATGACATGAAGCTGGCCTTGGGCGGCTGGTGTTCTGGTAGCCCACCAGGCTTTCCTCTAGGTGCAGTCAGAGGAAACATCAATTTTCAGAGATTTTTCTGATCCAACACACTCTCTTTTGTTCATTTTCTAGAGTTTGGGCAAGCCTGAATCTGCTTTTAAAAAGTCATCTCCTCAATTTGTTTTGATGCAAAAAATGTAAGCAAAATAATAAAAACTCTACATAGAAAACCATAAAGTGACCAGGCCCTGCAGTACAGCCCACTCATTCATGTATGCTGGCTTCACCTCATGCCTAGAAAAATATATGTTATAAACAGCAATTGCTCAAGTTTGCTGTGAATTAGGGGGAGGCTGTACTCACATGAACATACGGTGATCTTCACGACTTGTGGCATGCCCTAACACTGGTTCTCAGATGGAGACATCTTTCTTTATATTTCCTCCAGTTGGTACTTACTGTATTGATCCTTTCAGACTCTGCTGCTGCTTAGCTGAGCTTTGAGCAGCAGCAAGGGCCCTCGGGGAGCATGCAATACATGGCCCGGGAACCACCAGCCATGGTCTGAAAACTATCGCGATGGCAGTGGCTCCTACTCTCAACTCCTGAGAGCCAGGGTGAAAACTAGTTATTTCTACATGCCAGGTTGGTATCCTCTGTTCTCCTGAGTAGACAAAGAGGACAACCCTCCAGCCGGGAAGCTGAGATGCTTGGGTCCCCCATTGTTCGTTGCCCCAGCTGAAGGTGTGTTCGTACCCTCAATACTCCTCAAGCCCAGTTCCCTGGGCTTTCTCCACCTGCCCCCTGGTACGGGGATCTGCTTCCTCAGAGGAGTATGCCACCCTTTGATGCTCACTGCTGTGTTGAAAAAAGGGCTGAATTCCTCTTGTTTCTTGAAATAAACTTGCAAAACCCTTGATCTTCCTCAGCCGGGGGAATATCTTTACGGATTGTTTAATTTCAAGTGTCTTCCTGAGCGTGAGAGAGAGGCGCCAGTATGGTTAAGGGAAGGGGAGCCGGGGAGCTGTGTGACCAGCCCATTTCGAGATCAGAGATAAGACACTGATGATTCCCATCCACTTTGTAATTCCCATTAATTTTTGGAGGGGCGAGGAAAGGAATTATTTAATGGAATCCCTTGTAATTTTTCCTTTATATAAGGTTCATGACACAGCAGCATGCCAGAAAAAAAAAGATTTTTGTATTATGTTATCTATACTTGCAATGTCTTCCAGGACACTGGTGCTTGCAGCATTCTAGCAAAATATTAGGAGACAATTCTGCAGCAGCTCTTTTCTAGTGTCACACCATCTAAACCCATCTTCACACTTGCGTATTTGAAGGCAGGATAGCTAGAAGAAACAAAGTTTATCGGAGGACAGAAGAGGCAAAACACAAGGAGGGGAGCTCACTGGTATACCTAAATTAAAGTGTATGGCTTTATTTAAAGGCCTTAGCAGCTTTCTTTAAGACAGAAATCATCTTTGCTCTGAGGCTGTAGCGCCAGGAGGTCTCATGGGTGTCATCACCAGGTACTTGTAATAATGTCAGCATTTCCAGGACTCTTAGCACTAGCAGCATGGCAGGAGAGGAATTGCTAAGGGTAGCTGACTGAGGATAATGGATAGTAGGATGAAGTTGAGAGGAAAAACTTAATTGGAATTAACTAGCTGAGAAAAGCCTCTTGATCTGTCAGACAGTGAAATTGCCTCCCAAGAGCAATGGTATAGTCCCAACCACGTGGGCATTTAAAGCCAGTCTAATGCCTATGATTTCCTGAGTTAACTGGAGTATCTCAATAATTGGAACTGACACAAAGATTTCTCTTCTTTGATTGACTAGCTTTCATAGAGGCTCATCTCTTTGTGGTACTGCACAGAGCTTTCAGGGCAGCTGTTTGCACTTAAACTGCCAGAAGCTGACAATATGTATCCATTACAGCTCTTCAAATGCGTTCTTTGAAAAAACACTTAAATCACTGGAATAGACAGTACTAATCAGTCTGCAGGAAAATGGAGCATCCTTACCTGAGGCTCACTGCTATAAATCTTCCTGTGCCAATGCTCAGTTATCATACAGCAGTAGAGAGACATTTAGGTGCATTACTGCCAAATGCCCAATCAACCTGAAATATTGGGCTGATTCTGGCCAAGACAATAAAAGGAAAAGGTGTTTTGCCAAATGTCTAAAAACAAATGGTTGGTATTTCAGCAGAAGCTCCCATTTACAAGAGTAGGATTAATCACACTAAGATGATGGAAATGCTATCCCATGCTGATTTCAGAAAAGACAGTGTGCGGCAGCAAGCTGGCCTAAACGGTGAGGTTTGTAAGGAGGTTTTGCATTCAGCATTGCCCGTTCGCCTGCTGGGTGACCTTGTGCAATGGCAGCATATCTCCTCTCTCTCTCTGCCTTCTCCGATTCAGCGTAGCTCTTCAGAGCAACACCTTCCCCCCATATTTTGGTCCTTTCTAGGGTGTGCAGACACGACCTGGGGAACCGAGATGCCTGTTTTGCTAGGGTGAAACACAGCACTTTGGAAATCAGAATTTACGGAAATATTAACCCTCAAGCTGATTAGTGTATGAGATTAAATCCAGTTGGCAGCTGGTCATGAGCGGTGTTCCCCAGGGCTCAGTTCTGGGGCTGGTTTTGTTCAATGTCTTCATCAATGATCTGGATGAGGGGATTGAGTGCACCCTCAGCAAGTTTGCAGATGACATCAAGCTGGGCTGGAGTGTCGATCTGCTCGAGGGAAGGAAGGCCCTGCAGAGGGATCTGGACAGGCTGGATCGATGGGCTGAGGCCAGCTGTATGAGGTTTAACAAGGCCAAGTGCCAGGTCCTGCACTTGGGTCACAACAACCCCATGCAACGCTACAGGCTTGGGGAAGAGTGGCTGGAAGGCTGCCCGGCGGAAAAGGACCTGGGGGTGCTGGTCGACAGCCGGCTGAACATGAGCCGGCAGTGTGCCCAGGTGGCCAAGAAGGCCAACGGCATCCTGGCTTGCATCAGGAATAGTGTGGCCAGCAGGAGTAGGGAAGTGATCGTNTGGACTCTTCTCCCAAGAAACTAGCGATAGGATGAGAGGAAATGGCCTCAAGTTGCGACAGGGGAGGTTTAGATTGGACATCAGGAAGAATTTCTTTACCGAAAGAGTGGTCAGGCATTGGAACAGGCTGCCCAGAGAGGTGGTGGAGTCGTCAACCCTGGAGGTGTTTAAAAAAGGTATAGACGTGGCACTCCAGGGCCTGGTTTAGGAGGCATGGTGGTGTTAGTTGATGGTTGGACTTGATGATCTTAGAGGTCTTTTCCAACCTTAATGATTCTATGATTCTATGATTCTATGATTTATGAGATATGCCTAAATGCATTAGGTTGGAAGCAGAGAGAGGAATAAGCTGCTGCTACCAAATATGAAATCGGCTTGGCATGTTTGCTAATTGCAGCACCTCGGCAAGCTTGTGGCTGTTACTTCATGCTTGCAAGGTTGTAGGACTGACTCACAGCCTGATTTCTCAGCTTAGAGACACAGCTTCTCAAAAGCACGATAGCCTGTAGGCATACATTGCTATGGCAAAAAGTTACGCAGTCTCAGTCTACAAGGGGAGAAGGCAGAGCAGTGCTGCTGACTCTCTTGCAGGTTTCCTCTGAACAAGTCACTTCATCTCTGGCTATTTCTCAGATTTGTCCGTTTGCCAGTCCAAAGGGCAGCTTCACTGGCCTTCCAGTGTCTGCTCCACGGGGGAAAAGGGAGCTTTATGCTCTGCGGATTTCTCTAATGCTTCAAGGTGGCTGAAGTCTTGCTCTCCCATTATACCTTTAAGGTCACTAATGGGTAGACGTGGATGTTCTCAGCAGGCTCCTCCACTGACCACAGCCACTGCCTGCAGGCTGATGTGGAAGGTGTGGGGGTGCAAGACATTGTCTCTGCACCAGGATGTATATGCGTACGCGAGAGAGTTTGTTTTCTTGCTTGTGCTCCCTATTTGCTTCTTGGCTTTGCATGGTGAGAAAAAGGAAGCAAGAGACCAAAGCAGATGGGAAAATAGGAGGACTGCTCCCTAGAGGACACAGCCACAGCCCCAGTGGGAGCCCACAGCCCAGGAGGGCCATGGGCACCACGGGGGGTTGCAGATTTGGGTGGTGGGGCAATATGGCACTGCCCAGCAGAGCAGCAGCGCTCTTACCTAGCAGGCAGAGAGACACTGGCTTGCAAGCACGCCAAAGCCATGTGGAAACCACTCATCTCATTGTACCAGCCGCATTCCGGTCACTGGTGCCTGTGGTTTCTGGAAGGTGCTAAGCTCCTCCCTATTTCAAAGCTTTTCTTTAACCAAGGTTTCAAGGTCTTCAGGTGTGGAGAGCCAGTTTGCCTTTCTGTTCACTGCCTAAACGAGACCTAGTCAGGGAAATGAATGTAAATGAAATATGCTATTTTTTTGCCTGGAATGTTGTCGGGCATAGCACTGTGAGGATAATGCTCTGATTTACTTTTGAAGACTAAATGCTGATAAAGGAGTTTTCATCTCATTGGAGCATTCTTTTTCAAACTACTCTTTCTTCTGCTATGAGAAGGTTGGGTTAAATATACCTATACAGATCCAGGGAGAAAAATTTGAAAATTCAAATGAAAGTTAAGGAGAAGTGTTGATAGAAAATGGAACAGGCAGAGGTTATTTAAAGATAGGAAAAAAAAAAAGGAAAATGTTAAAAGTATACTTTGAGAAATTTAGGCTTTGGGTAATATCTGCAAAGCTAGAGCCAACTGGTACCATAAGGAATTTTACACAGATTTATATTTCTTATTACACTCTTCTATGAAGTTTCCTCATTCCTTCTACTGTTTGTAAAATTTTCGCAGTAGATCATATGTTCTGCTGAGCCTGATTGTCTCTGCATGTGGGTTCTTGGGTTATCAAGTAAATCCTTTTTGCAGAAGAAAACAAGCCTTCAGTCCATAATGCCCCTGTTGAACCAGCTGGACATGGACTGGGCAGGATCTAATGGAGAGCCCTTTAGTTGGTGGACATGGACCAAATCCAGCCGGCGACAGCCACCAAAGTGTCCCAGGAAAAGAATGTGCTGTAAGAAGGCCCTGCTGCCAGGTCAAACACACTGCAGCAGGAGCAGCAAGCATCCTCTGTATTTGCTCTCCACTTGGTTCGCAAGGGTTTTCCTTCTGGCCCACCGTTCCCGGGCTGGTTTCCCACTCCCGTTCTCCTTCTAAAAGTCCTTGAAGAGTGCTGGCCTGAAACTGCCAACTCATGTTACAAGCCACAAATCCTGCTACTTCCCGTGTTGTGCAAGCACGCAAATAAATAAATATTGGTTGTAGAATGATGCAGTCTTTATGAAATCCAGCTAGACTGCTTGGCTTTTAATAGCGTCAGCCCTGAATCACACGCCTGGACTAGACACAGTGCAGAGATGAATTTCCTTTAATTTGTTCCAGAGTAACCCACCATTTAATTTAACTGAGCAGTTCCTTGTTCTCCTATTCTGGAATGACAGATTGTGAAATGCACTCCTTTAAATTAATCCAGACGCTTGATTTCTGTCAGCAGAGTAATCTTTCTCAGTGGTATGCTAAGTATGCTTTTAAAAGGTATGGTGAATATGAATGCTATGCACTTGGTTGATGATTTAAGTGTTTACACTTTCCAAACATCACAGAAAAAACAAATATGGCTTAGCTGCATTTTTATAACCTTTCAGAAGTGATCATTCAAATAACATCAAAAGGACTTAAATGGAGTTCTAAATGTGATGGTACAAGTGAGGGCAACTCCCCTCTCGTCTGAGAACCATCAATTTGAAATGGGGCTGAGCAAAGCTTATAATATTTCTGATTGCAGGGCTTCCATAGATCATCCAGAAAGCTTTCTATTGGAGCCATTAATGGTAAAATATTTCATGTGGGTGCTGTCACTGCTTATGCTGGCTTGATGTTGCAAGGGAGCAGTGCCCATTTTTTTTTTTCTTTTGCTGTTTTTACTTCTTAAAGATGAAGTAGGGGCATTTCTGGAGAGGAGAAAAGAGGGAGTGTATGAATACTTTGCATTTTTATACTGTCTCCTTTACAAGAACTGCAAAAAGTTATAGTGACGTTGAGTAAGTGATATTGATGTAAACCAACCCGTCAGCTGCTATCAGCCCAGACACTCCCTCACTCTGTGCTATCAGAGGTAAGACTGTCCGAATGCCACAGCTAGAAACTGCACAGCATACCCTGGGTCCAGCTGGAACGTGACAGCAACAGTTATTCTTAAATGTGGGAAGACAAGAGAAATCCTCCTGTCACTGAAATATGTGGCAGTACTTTTTAGGCAAAGGTAAATGTCCCTAAACGTTTACCAACACTTGAACCGCAGTACACACTTGCCTACCCATTCGTTCTTGGCAGGTTTACACCTACAGAAAATGGCACATCTAACAACTGACCTTGGCTGAAATCTGGGTTCCTACTTTGCATGTGGGGGCAATGTGTTGGAAAGGACGCGTGGAATCAGGGGGACTGAATCCTTTTACTTCACCACCAGTGGCAGACACAGAGATGGTATCTTCTTTGTAAAACAGATTTAGATCTTACCGAGAAATATGTAAAAGGCTTGTATTATCCAAAATATTAGGTCAAGATATTCTGCAGGAAGTGAGAAACTGAGCTTTTCTGCAGGGCACAACTTACAAGGCGATTACATGTGCTGACATCCTAGTATTGACAGGATAATGTACCTTTTTTCTTGATCCTACTAAAGCCTTTTACGTATGGAATGCATAATAAACTTGTTACCTTGACTAGGTAGCTAACATGTACCTTATACCTTCTAAATCTTACTCTGCACCAGCCTATGACATTGGGCTCAGGTAATTTTGCAGATAGCAAGCAGAGGAAAGGGCATATGTATTTTCTACTGTTCTGACTTAGCCACCTTCATCTGCCTCATTGCTTAAAAAAGAAGGTGAAGAATTGAAGTCCGCTTCATACTTCTTGCCAGCCCTCTCCCAGGGCAACAGACACCGTTGTGACCTGCCAGCTCCACATCCTATAATGGCCTACACAGCCAAGCCATCTAAGGAAAAATTGTTTGGCTCAATAAGCTGGGAGTTGTGTTATGCCTGGATACAAACAAGAACGTATGCTTTATTTCAGTCTTAAGCAAGGACTGGGTACTACCGAAATCTGAAGTGAGCTAAGGCAAATATAGATAATTTGAACTGAAGTGCTTTTATTAATCGGTTTTAGTGCTTCGGGGGTTTTAGTATCAGTATTTCTATTTTGAACATCTTAACAGCAGTCATCTTCTTCAAATCCAAAATGTGTGAAATACTCTTCTTTTGCGTTTTGAAAGTCTGTTACAGCAATAACAACCCAAAGGCTTTAAGGACTTAAAACCAAGCTTTACTGGCCTTGCTGTTTCCAAAACAGAAACTGATTATAAAGTTGGTTTACCATAGTGCGGATGCCTTTTACACCTGTCCCCTGGTAGTGCAACTTGTGCCCAACTAGAGATGTTAGGGAAGATACAGCCATGTATATTAAATTAGAATGAAAATCTAACTGGGCTTTTGTCTTGACTTCATGCTGCTGTGTGGGATAGGACCATTGGGTCAGTTAGTTAGTCTTCAGACCTTGGCTTACAGCCTTTCTTAGAACCGGCAAAGGTTTATTAACCAGAATAGGTGCTTTCAGCTCCTCCAGGAGAGGAGCTGGGAGAGGTTGAAGGACCTAACAGAGATCACAGAACCAAAATTGGGTGTTGATGTCTTCGGTAGTGACTTTGGGTACTTTGTTATCCTCTAAAACGCAAATCACGACTAAACCGTGATTAAGGCTTGGTGTCTCAGACAGTTGCAGTGTGAGTACCTAGCTTGTCTCACAAAGGACTTTTTGCTGGGGTGCTAAAAGCCTCCGAGGCGCTTGCCAGGGGCTTTGCATAAGCTGGTGTGAGTCGCACGCCACGCCATAAGCTGCTGCAGTGGTGTGCTCGCTTTGGGCCAACCAGCTCGGGTACTCTTGACATTTCTGGATGTCTTCTAAACATGTAATGCTGGTAGAAATGTTGTTTAAATATTTGTGAATTATTTAAAAATAGTGCGTCAAATAGGCAGCCTTGTGACGCCCGACAGATATCTGGCTCAGACGAGCGCTTCAGTGAAGAAGGAAGAGGTCAGCACGAGTTATGTACACAACTTAAACTCTGACGAGAGACATGCTGGATCCATAAAACACAGAGCAAAACTAGTCCCCCATTGGAAAGCCCCAGTGCACGTGGGGCCCGAGGCGAGGGAGCTCAGTGGCGCTGAGCAGCCACAGCTGGGCTCGAGCCTGGCTGGAGGGATGCTCAGCCGCCCTCCAGCAGGTCCACAGCTGGCGGCGGGGGGTGGGCAACTGCCTGGGATTTTGGCATGTCCTGGTGCTTGGTATCTGGGGGTGCGTGGGTGTGCAAGCAGAAATGCTCTCTGAGAGCTGGAGGACAAGCAAACTGTGCTGGAGCTGCCAGGCATCCCTGCCCCAGTTTTGAGATATTTAGGCTCTCTTAATACTTCCCCTGCTTGGTCCCCATCTGCATTTTTAGGGAGCTAAATTTTAGGAAGCTCAGGGGAATGAATTTGCAATCCAACCTCATTAAGGCCTTTTGACAATTTCTTCTCAATATTATTAGATGGAGCATTTTAGGTCAGGATGGGCGGGTGCTGGACAGAGGGGAAATGGGATTCTTGTGATAGACGTGAGAGCTGGACATTATCTATTAATTATATTAAATATTTTTTTATGAGTGCTAAAATATTCCTAAAATGTTTTAAAAGCTGTTTTCATATGTGAAGTGTCATCTCTTCTTTCAATAAACAATTATCATGTAGAGATTAAAATAAGCTAGCAGGCATTGCTGAGACACATTATAGTCTGTTAAAGAGGCTGAGCCTACTATAACATTTGAATCTAGTTTTATGTTGCCTTTAAATCGATTTGATGCCAATTCCAGACCTGTTGTAAAAATGAGATACATGATTAGAGCACCACTGCCATCTTTCGAAGGTTCTTCCACTTTTTAGAATTGCTGCAAAGGAAATTATTTTTAAAGCATTCAGAATATTGACCTGTTTCCTTGCTCTTGTCACAATCCATATAATGACTGCAATGGGAGGTCCTCTGTAGTTACCTGTCTAGACAGCACATTTTGTACATTTTCAAAATGGATTTACAAGTTACTACAGCAATTTTACACTTTGCCTTACAGATTCTGATCTGTAGTCTCTTTTGGGTTTTTTTCCCCCCTCATTGGTTGCTTTATACTTCTTCTTTTTGACATCTTCTTCCCATTTAAAGTGCCAAAGTGAAAAGCAAAAATGAGTCTCAGCTTCTCTGAGGTCTGGATACAAGCTGTTCTGCTTTTCAGATGAAAATGCTACATCTACATATGGAATTTATCGAGGCTATTTATTGAAATCTTTTGGCTATTATTTCTCCCAAACAGCAATTGCATTTTCAGAAGTTTACTATAGGCCTAACATTAGTGATTCAAATGAAAATTTTAACCATGTGTCGTAGAAAAGAGTGCATTGAAAAAAAACCACAGAAAAAGAATTGCAGAGTTTTCTGGAAAGGTCTCAAAGATTTCAGAGAATTATCTGTTGATGATAAACTTGAGCTGGGAAAATAGCAAATGACATAAATTATATCATAAAATCAGTCCATAATCTATAATGATAGATTTGGCTCAAATTAACCACCATACTTTTTTCCTTCTCTCTTGTTGACACATTCCTGGAAATAGATTGGTAAACACTCATCAAATATCTTTGAAAATAGTTTCAGCCTATGGGGGGAATGCAAACTGATCAAAGTTGCTGTGGTATTAGTTGTTCATACCAAATAGCAGATTTGCTAGCTGTAGGTAAGATCTATTGGTCCCCAGTTATTCATCTGATCAAAATTATGGTTTCATAAATGCTTGCAAATAATGAAAGAAGGATGTGAACGTGGCCAAGTTGAACTACTGTGGAAAATTCAAGCAAGTACTTGTGAAATCTGTTTATTCAGTGTTCTATCAAAAACTCATTACCTTTCAGATTTTGCTATTCTAATAAGCGGTTTCACCAATAAATTACCAAGATTTCCAAGGTTTATATATTCTAGTGCTTCTTATTCATGTGAGCTATCCTACCTAGCTCTTCTGTAATAAAATACTGCATGTTCCTTTGCATCCCATTGCTCACGTTGATGGCAATACCACGTGGATGGTAATAACACTGGACCACCAGTTCCAAAATACTGAAGTTCAGATGTCTTTTTAATTCTGTGACATTTATTTAGCTCAAAAGCAAGAAGTGTTTGGAAAAACTCACAAGCAAACCTATTCTCGGGAGATTTCCAAACAAGCAGGTCTGACTGCATGTACAGATAAGCTGAGGATAGTCTTTGATCTGGTATGGCACTTGCCTATTCCTGAGCTGTTAAGACATATCGTTAGAAACCAGCAACTGTCTTTTCATGTGTAAAATCAATTGGCTGAAATTAGGAGGTACTGGCTTTGGCTGATATTGGCAAAAAATTGACCTGTCCAGCTGCTTTGATTTGTTGCTGGAACAAGCATCCACTGGATCTTTGAGGAATCCTCTGTCCAGCCACTTCAACAGCTTCGATATAATGAAGATATGAAGAAAAATAAGCACAAGGTACTATTCTGCTTTTCTGGTCAGGCAAGAACCAGCTATTTTGCAGAATGATGACTGACAGAGGATCTAGAGTTTGGATACAGACCTTATTTAACTCGGTCTTGCTTCACAGCAATATCACAGCAATGTCTGAACTCCAGAGGGAAAGACTTGGCTGTCTGTCAGTCTGTATGTTCCATCACCCGCTTAACAAGGGATGGTGGCAGGCTGCAATTTCTTGAGGGATTTTCGTCAGTGACACCATTTCCCTATGTACCAAGCCCAATCAGTGCCAGTGCTGCCATCTGAAGGGTTAGTGTCTGCGTGCAACCTCTGCAGCATCAGTGCTGGAGGCACGCAGCTCTCGCTGCCTCTGGCTTGGGAAAGGAACAGCTGGAATGGACTTTCAAACAACTTTACACCTTCAGGCCTGGTCTATGTGGCAGAGGGACACAGTGGCATAGAAGTGATTCTTGTTATTTTATACAAAAAGTTTTATTGCCCAAGTGTCAAAGTGTCATTTCTAGAATGGAACGCGCAGTCATGCTTAAGTCTCAGCCATTTTGGACGCATGTTGGTAAGACATAGAGTGGGCAGTCTGGTTTATTTACTTAAATAGCTCAAAATGTCCTGGTGAGTTTGTTCTCTCTATGTGCTGCTAAACTGACAGTCACTCCGAGCTGAAAAAAAAGTGCCGTTGGCTGGGTGCCCCTGGGAAGAGCCGGTGGGTGGATGGATTTCAGAATCACTTCAGAAGACATGGGACATTGCTGACTGCAGACTGCATCTCAGATTTGAGACAAAGATGAGCTGTTTCTTACCCTAACTTCTTCCTCCATGTAAAATTTAAATGTTGAAGAGTGGCAGCCGAGTCCTGTGTTGAACTCCATCTACTTCACCAGAAGCTCTGATTTTTTTTTTTTTTGTTATTAATCATCCGTCGCCAGTTGAGTACCATTTACGCCTGTGTGTGTATATTAGGGAATCAAAGTGAATTTGGTAATCTGGGCAAGGGATGACCACTTGCTGCTGGATTTCCTTCTTCCCTTTTTTTTTTGAACTTGTGTCTGGTGGACTCAAATTCATAACCAGCACAACCAATTTTCACAAGCAGTGAAAACCTGTGCAGTCGTGCCAGGGAAATACAATCCCCATCTCCATTCAGAAATGGCATGCCCAGGTATCTGGCAAATCACTCGTCACCACTTCCATGACAGAGTCCCATCGGGCTTACCTGGCAGAAGCAGATGCTGTATCCAAGGAAGTAGTCAGCGGTGGGCAGAGGGGTTGTGAAAGAAGGCTTTGTGAATCAAAGCTGATTACAATCTGATGGCTTCTTATGTGGGAAGAGTTGAAAGAAGATACTTTTCTTTTCCATACGATTCCACGCATATTAAGTAGAGGAGCTTCAGATATTTCTTGACGTTATCTCTCCTCCCATGCGATCGTCTGGTTCTCTCATTTTACGTAATGTCTTTGGCAATGATCACCACTGTCCAGGGCAGGACACTGTGTTTGCTAATGCCTGAACAGGACCTGGCACACATCTCCAAGGCTATGCCGTGGCTTGATCTTTTGGATTTGTTTCTCACATGAAACCCCTCTAGGGTTCCCTTCTAGGGAACGTTACTGCTTAAAAAATTACAACCCAGGTTGGTTGCTTTGCTGGGAAAAGCATTTTGTCATTTGTGAAATAATACTACTTTGAATAAAAAACAAGAGGGGCCCATGTGTGGTGCATGTGAAAAGAGTTATCTATTCCCAAATATCTCAGGTCTAAATATAAATAGGTGTGATCTAAAAGCTTCCTCAGGACCATTTCAACAGCTTATTCGTTCCACTATGCAGAGCTTCCTCTAGCTGGAGTGTAAATAAACCAAGCGCAAGTATTCTTATGATTCTAGAAATGCACTTTAATAACAGAGATGGCAAAAGTTTTCAGAGAGGATACTTTACTGGGAGTAGAAAAAATAAGAAATTACAAGCAACAACCATATTTTTTTCCTGCAAGCTATGCAAAATGATTTTTTTTAAGCTTTAACAGTTAGAAGTCGGTGTTAATTTGAATGCAGTATGCTTTGAAACCAATTCTATTTATCCAAAACATTGACTACATTTTGGTAGAAAGACCTGAAATCAAGGATTCAAGGTTGTGTTATCAGGTAGTTGAGTGCTTTCCTTCCTCAGAGGCTTCTGTCTGTGAAGACAGATTTTGTGGAGCTGTGTTCCTCAAGCATCTGGGCCAATACTCTGTGGTGTTAACGCTTTTACGTAGAGGCTTCAGAAAAGTTGGTGGCTCTGCCTTTAGTGTTACCTTTGCCTTTGTGACTGGCTCTTGAGATGATAGGAGAAAAAGGTAAGTGATTGAGAAAAATCAAAGTGTTTACCCTGCTCATTTTTCTCGGTTGGCAGGGGGTCAGAGCTGTGATTTTGCCCTGGGTACCCTGTTCTCTGCACCGGGCAGTTGAACTCTTCCGTGCACTGTTCCCAGGCAGGAAGGTTTGACGTGCATATACATCCCTGGAGGGGAGACTCCTCAGGGAACTGCATGCGCCCACTACAAGCACATTTCTCCTGAGCTTTTTCAAGTTAAATGTTCTTGGTGAATCTATGAAACAAGATGTTATGTTCTTTGTTGCTACATTCTCTCACCCACAGTTTCGGAACTTCACTAGTTTTGGAAGAATTCTTCCATTTGTTTAGTCTGATCATAAAAGTTCCTTGAGAAAATCCCTGGAATTCATTGTGATAGCATAGTGTTTTCCTCTTTAAAAAATGCTTTACTTTTAACAACAGAAGACAAAAGCTAAGCTCCAGCTTGAGATTTGACCTGCTCTAATGAGAAGCAGATTGCACAATTTTAATGGAAATCGGGGCATAGGGATTTAAAGGAGTGAAGATCAAACCAAGTCATTGTCACCTGCTGGACAAGGCAACACTCCATGCTGTTTTCCAGGATCAGCAATTCCACAATATTTCCTTTCCTAACAACACAGAGTGCCTGTGATTATTGTAGCAGCAGGTAAACAGCCATATAAAAGGACCAACTTCTTCTAAGGGATACAGGAAAAACAAGGATGCTTTACATTTTCCTTTAAAACAAGGCTTTGTGTTTTATTCTACCTCTGTTCTGGTATCTGGTGTTAGAAGGGGAATTCTCCCTGGTTTTTATTTTGCAGGGATTTCTAGAAGAGGTAAGGGGTACATTTCCCACCATTGTGGGTTGTTGTGGCCTAACTGTTGAAGGCTGAGTTTGGAAAGGAAGACATAAAAATGAGAATTCATGATTACCTGACCTTGTCATGGACCAAAATCCATAGCAGGAGTAGCTCTAGATTTCAGGTCTGTGTTTCCTAGGTGAGCTTGGAAATGTGAGAGCTTTTTCTGCTGCAGGGTTCACTGGAAGGCCCCAGCCAAGCAAAGTTCATCGGGAGATCAAGAAAATACTATGAAATACTATGAAAACTATTTAAAAGATTTTAATCATGTTTTAAGATTTAGATGGTGAAGACTGTAAAGCTTGGGTCTGAGTGGTTTTGGATGATGGGTTAATGTTTTGTCTTTGCCTCAACATCACTTTAGTGTATCCAAGAATCTATTTTTGACACTATTATCTTCCTCTTTTTAAGCAAGGTTAAAGACTTTATTCAGCTTATTCTTGTCACAGGAGAAGAAAAATAGTCACACACTCCAGGTTTTCGCTCATACATCTTGCTCCCTGAAATACACATACTAGCAGTTTGTCTCATCTACCTTACGTCATAGATCTAGATGATAAAGTTTCAGTCTTTGTCCTTGGGAAAATACTTTTCAATCAGTGGACTTCCTTGTCAGGAAGTTTTTGTTTTTGTTAACCTGTTTTTTTCTGATTATTGCCTATTTTAAATCCTTTTCTATTGAGCTTATTAATTTTCTTCTTTGTAGCCGACAGTTCTTCCTCACTACCTTTAATATTCATCTCTTTTAACTCTGTCTCAATGCATTGCCTGTGTTTTGTTCTGCATTTTTCTTCCCAATTGGTCTAACTCCTTAATTAATCATGCAGCTTTTCTCTGAACAACTTGTTTCCATAGAAATATCTTTCTTGATGCCTACTAGTATAGTCACGGCTGAAGTCAGATTTCTTGATCTCCTATGTTAACTCAAGATCATCAGCAAGGAAAATGGAAAGCAATTACTTTGGGATCTTACTAAGAGAAAGTCAGAAATGAAATTCCATTCAGCTTTGATTCCTGAAAAGTGTTTGTTGTGGGAGGCAGTAAAAGGGAGCGATGGGAAGAAAGGAGTGAGGCGATCTCTGGTAAATGTATTTGCATGGGAAATATTCCAGTGACATCAGAATTAAAATATGCAAGAAGCTTGGCTTTAATGAGATGTGACTCTGTTTCTTGGCACAGTGCCTGTCTGAAAAAATAACTTCAGTAACTTGGGGCTTTTGTACAGTTTTGGTTAAGTATGAGTGAGGGATTTAGAAGCGGCAGGCTCATTTATAAAAATGATTAATTGTGTTCATGCAGTATTTTTTGAAGTTTTTTAAAATGACCCGCTCTGGGATTGCCTTTCACCATATTTGAGCACGGTGGAATGTAACTGGTTTGGAGACGCTGTGTACAGAATCCCTGCATGTGCTGACCTGCAGTAGGCTGATGGCTGGGTTTTTCGGTCAAGTTAAGTCAGCTTGTAATGCAACCTGTCAGAAAGGTTCTGGAGAGTCTTCAGGAAGAGTAAAAGTGGTTCCAGAAAAGAGGAAATCAAGCACTAATGACCGTTTGGGGAAAAGATCCCATTTTCCAGGCTTCAGTCCCAAACAATGGCATAAGTGTTGGGGCTTTAGTAATGTTATTGGGTGGTCCTTGGTGAGCTGCAGAGCTGGGAACGGAAAAGCCTGGGTGACCAGGAAAGAGATTTTCTTGTCATCTTTCCCTCTGCGTGGGAACCTCCATCAGCAGCCCCACAAGCCTGCAGCCAGGCACCTGGGTGTGGGGGGTTTGACACACTGCGAAAATACCCAAATGCCTCTTCTGAAACTGAGACATCATTATTCCAGACATCCTTGTGAAAACAGTAATTCCTACTTCAGACATCGGCGCTAAGGACCAGCTTCTGCAGAGTGCAAACTTACTGTGTGGGCTGAACCTCCTCTAGGCAGAGGCTGACGCAAGGATCCCCAAGGTTCATTGTACGATAGGATGGATAAAATGATCAAGAGAGGGGAATGCGATTCCTTCCTGAAAAGCCTTCAGAAATTCTTCACTTAATGCTATTTCATACTGAAGTAGTCTCCCCGTAAGATTTTCTGTAGGCTTTTTCTTGATCAGTTACCCATACAACACTAGGAAGCTTGCCATAAGTTTATTGTTAAAGTAACCCGAGTACCTAAAAGAGAGAGAAAATGAGCATTTTAGGGCTGTGCATTGTCATCTCATGGCAAATGCCCAAAGGAAAATGAGTGGGAAAGAGAAACTGCGTGGTCTAGTTGGAGCATTTCTATCACATGGAAGCAGTCTACTGATGTTATCCCCAGATTTAAATTATACATTCTCTCTCCCCAACCCAAGCATCTAGCTGAGCATTTAATCAGTGCGGGGTGTGTACTTTTTATACTGCTTTGGGTGGGTCTGGCAAAAAGCATTTTCTTAGCCAACCATAGCTAGACGCCATATACCACACTACCTTAATTTCTTTTGTATTGTGTAGCCCAGTGCCAATATCAAACATCTTTTTTTATTGTGCCATACAAATTACCAGTTTAGGAACCAATTGCACAAAAAATAAATCCTAAGTCTGTGCAAATTTTGCATTTGGTTGTTATACAGTAAACAAATCTAATGATAATGAAACACATCTATAAACTTCAGCTTCATTAGTGTATAATGATCCTAAATGAGATTAGGGTAAATGAAATGAACAGCAAAATGCATTACTTCACCTTACATCTTCATTTAGAAAAAAAAAAACAAACCAGCCACATCCAGAAAAACTCTTGTTTTAAATAGAAAATTTTTGCTTATCCACTGCATTCAATCTCCTTTTTTTTCTGCTGTGTTTTAAGCTCCAAACTGTAAGAGCCTAAACATTACAAGAAGTTGTCCTACAGTAATTTCGAGCCTGATCTGGCTATCTGGAGTGCTTCATAGAGTTTGAATTATCTGTTGACGTCTGTAAATTAACACAGCATCCCACCCTTATGTCTGCCCTATAGAACTGTAATGCCTAACAGTGCAGCAGATATAAAATTATTAGTGATTTAAAGTTGACTTCCAGGGAAATAATTTTAAATGTGTTAATACTTTTGATATGTTCTTCTGAGACCAGCCTACACGACACCCTGTACCTTGTTGAGTATCCCCATGCAATGGTTGTTCAGGTTGTAAAGGCTCATCATGTATTTTTATTAGAAATCTGTAATTTTGTATCACTCATCTTGGCCTAAAAATCAGCTCAAAAGTTTTTCTTTTTTTTTTTTTTTTTTAATAAATGTGACAAAATAGGGCATCTACATTTAGAGTTTGGGGAGAGGGGGCTATATTAGTTTAGGTCAGTAAAACAGCATCATTAAAATCAGAAAATAAAATCATAGCAGCAATGAACTACAGCAAATGCAAAGCAATCTAGTTAGTTGCAAAGGTCACAAAGCGTGCTAATGTTTTTAGCACACAGATTCATTGCTCAACTGCATATGAATTTTTCAGACCACAAACTATTTTTTGTCTAGACTAAGTCTATATAAGCAAAATAAAAGTAAAGGTTCTGTCTGTTCCATGAAATCTGTTGTGGCAAGGGGCCTAACTGCAACACGATAACCACATCGTGTGGCTGGGTCCCACTCAGTAGCTGGGATCAGACATTGGTTTTAATCATGGATCCCAGCTCCTGTTCTGTTCCACCTAAAGTCAAAAAGAAGTCTGCTGCTAGGCACAGTATCTCCTTTGTAGGATGCAACATCAGCCTTAATTTTTCATGTGCAGGCTAGAGGCAGCATTGTTCTAGGTATTTGTTAGGAAGGAAAAAATGGAACAGTACCTAATTTTGTAAAAATTTGAGTAATCCATCAAAATGACATTGGCAAGATGTTAAAACATTGAGGTAAGCCAGCAACGTAGCCATGAGGTGTTGATTTGCCTTCAGTTACTCCTTCACTCTGAATGAATGCAGGCAATTGGAGTAAGATAACTATTCTGTATAGACAGATATCCTATGTAGGTGGATAACTATGAGACATCCGTCCTGCGGTACAGACAGCGTGACAGGGTGCCGTACAGCGTGTTCACGCTGCGAGGAAAGCTGCGATCTGGAGCCCGGGAGGCAGCTGCAGGCCAGCCTAGCTAGCTGTGCCGTGTGGGAGAACCGCACCGATGTTGGCACTGAGGTCTGAAGAGGCTGCCCCAGAGCCCCTGTCCTACAGCGGCCGCAGCTCGGAGGAGTCGGTGCCTCGCAGCGCACAGCTAACCCGGGTGAGGACCAGAGAGGCACGGAATGGTGGGGCGCGGTGGTAGCACTCTGCGCTGGGCGGGGCGGGGTGGGGCCGCGAGGAGGGGGGAGCTGTTCTTTGGGACGAGAGGGTCCGACCACTAAAGGCTGGATCACGTACCTAAGAGGAGAGGCCTGTGGTGGTCAGCTCGGCTGGCTGTGCTGTGGTAGATGACATCCTTGGGTGAGAGTTTACGTGGGTGTTTCAGAGACCTTCCGTTCCTCTTTAATATTGCTGCTTTATTAGTATGACGATAGTTCCTGGGCTGTCTACACTTCAGATCATGCTCTTCTAGTAGCTGTTGCTTTTGCTTTTGCTGGCTGCATTTAGGAAACGTTTAGTAGATTTTCTGACTTTGCTGCGTATCTTTGAATATCAACAAGCTTCGTCAGCGTATATTGACCAAGTAAAAGGTTGTCCATTGACCTGGATTCAACAGCTGTAATACCCACAGCAGGGCTGATAAACTAGATTTCTTTTAAATATAATCACTTACTGGCCAGCTTCTGCTGGCTTAAATAGTTCCTAAGATGTAGGTTGAACCTATATCACACACAGAGGTATTATTGGCATTTTGCAGAATTAAGGAAAACTTAGCGCTACATGATGAAAGAGCATGGGCAAAACGTTTGTTTTGGTTTTTGCTGCTTCTGTGCTATAGGTTAATTGACATTGGCTCTATGGAAGCAAGCAGTTACCGTTCCTGTTACAGTTCCTCCTAGGAATTTTACATTGAATATTTCTCAATCATCACGTACAAGGGTCCTATAAAAAACCAGCCATAAGGAGCTGCTGCATCAGAGAAATGTTGTGTCTGTTCCTGGTTTACAGCCAGCAGGACCAAAGCACCGAGAAGCAACATATCTGGGATTAGACTGCAGGGAGCTAAATCCCCTGTCTCTTGCTCCATGTACTTGGATAAGAATTTTCAAGTGTGGATTTGGAAATTAGAGAGCTACACTCTCATTTCTCCTAAAGCCGATGGGAGTTAGATACCTAATTCCCTTGAGCCCTTTGAAACTCTTGTAGAGCCAACAGTGCCTCCTCTAACTTATGTAGAAACAACTAAAAGATCAGGCAACACTGTCAAGCTAGTTAATGTGTTCTGCAAAGAAAATGCCTTTAAACTTGCCTAGGACCCAGTAACTGACACGGGAGGCTAATGACAAGGACCCGAGTAAAGATCCTAATGTCAGCTTGGGAGTCCTAGTAATCAGCTTGGGAAGCTAATGCCAAGGAGCTGGATAAAGATGCAATTAAGGTTGCCACAAAGTACTGGGATACATTGCAGTTCCCAGCTGTGATAACTGAAGAGTTGGCTGCGGTTCCAAAACACCAGCATGACAGTAAAGTAGGAATGAAAGGACAAATATTTTGGCCTTTTCATTTTCCAGACATTTATATTCACTATCTGCATGGAGCCTAAATTATCCTGGAAAAATTCCAAGCAATAACCCTTTTTTTTCCTCTTTCTCCAGTGGGTTAATAAAGTACAATTAGGCTTTTCTAGTTTGCATTGCACAAGGGACAACAGAATAAACATTTCCACTTATTTATGATCCATCTCAGCTTTTGGAGAGTTTGACAGTTTTACAAGTCCCTCATTGCTTACCCTGGTCAGTGCAAACACCCTGCTTTGAAAGCATCGCATTTGAGCCTTCAACATGTTCAGACTCTCTCTTTAAGTAAGATGATATAACTTCAGGAAAAAAAGTTCTTGAAAATCCTGTCGCAGGTGTAATGCGGTTCTGAACATCCTCAGGATGTCATAGGTCTAGCGCATTTTTCATAGACTGTGTACAAAATGAAATACCTTATTAGCAGCTGTAAGTCATAGGGAAGTCATAGGAATTTGTATAGCCCTAGGAAGATATACAGACCAGAAAGATGCCATGGGAAACTCCTAATTTTATCTTCAAATGGACCCCGAAAAAGCCTTGTCGCTTCCACCACTGCCAGCACAACCATTAATGACAGGATCTAAGTCACTGCGTAAAGGACTTGCCAGCTCACAGACGATGGCTCGTGAGCTATAGGAAAAATGCATTGCAGAGTTTGACATGGGGCTGCCAAGCATGCCCAGTGCTTGTTGACTCCAGGTCTGGAGGAGGCTGAGGGGGACGATAGTTTGGGATTGTTGGCGATGAGAGGAGGCAGCAGCATCTCGCTGTGCTGGAACAGTTGGCTGTGCTGTGCCAAATCAAGCAGGTTTTGAGGTGGGGACTCTGGGCGTCTGCTTGTCTGTTGCTGTTGTGGAAAAAAGTCTTCCTATGTAATGACAGAGATTGGGAAAGAACAAAATTCTTTGGATTTTTTTTCTGTTTCCTTTCAGATTGGTGTAATACGTAGTCACATAAAGTCAGAGTCAGTCCTACCCTCTTTTCTATTCTCCTGTCTGTACCTGCATGGCATGGGGAGGAGAGGCTACGTGAGTGCCTCCTAGCTGGGCATGTTGAGAAAAGCTGTTCCTTTTCACAAGCACTGCACTTGCATACTACAGAAAAGTGGACAAGTAGGATCCTGGAGTAACTAATGTAGAAGTGCTGCAAACAGCAAGAAAACCTCCCAAACTGTTTGCTCACTGGCATGGTTTTGGACGATTCAGACTTAAACATAAATCCCTCTGATGAATTAAGACCTGATCATCGTGTCATTCTTACCTTTCAAAACTAGAAAACTATTTTGCGTGAAGATAGAAGTAAAAGTAATGCATCTACCATGGTTTTTAAAAATATCCTAAAAAAATACTTTGAAAATAGGAGAGCTACAGTGAGACCTCTGTGAAAAATTATACATTTAGGCTAAGGTTCCATACCGCGCTGAGCTGCCCTAGAGCTGCCGGCAGGCAGTTGCGTGTTCCCATGTGCCCACCACTGCCCTTGTCTTGCCACTGGTGCTCATCTGAACCTGATGATGCCAAAAAAAGTGGATCTTTTCCTGCCAGTCTGGCTGGCCGGGCCTGCTCGCACAGGCTGAGCGGTGTCGGTGAGGAGGGGTAGGAACGTGCAGTAACGGAAAGGAAAGAAGCAGGACTCCTGCTTTGGCAGCAGATCTGTGCAACTGAAAAGTCATGCCGCATCCTGCGAATAAGGTTCATTGTACTTATGCTTTCAAATAGAAATGTGTATCCTCCCATTTTATTTAAAGGGAGTATTTTTAAAGTATTTTTTAAAATTTGACAATATGTACAATTTGACACTCTTCTTTAGTTGAAGTTTGTGATCATCTTGTAGTAAGACTGACTGGCCTGTTTCATACACAGCTTCTCATTGGTTTCAGTTGCTGCCTCTCCCTTGTTGTTAGGAAAGTGCTGCTTCTTGTGAGGAAAACATCTCAGAGAGAATGCCTAAATCTCAGCACAGATGTGCTGTTCCTGTTAACATCGATGTTCATTCTGATAGGGATTTAGTACGCGTTTTAGCATCTGGTTTCTAAGTACCTGATGAGCCTGGGTTTGCTCTCCAGTCTGCAAACAGGACAGTGCTCAGATGGGGGAAGGCAATTTTTCAGGTCTTAAGCCCAAGTAGGTGAAGGAGAGGAGGTGTCAGCCAAGTTGGTGTAGCTACTGGGGCTCCAGAGAGAAGGGGGCAGTGGAGCACAGAATGGCCCCACAGTGGAGAAAAAGGAGCCGTGGAGGGCAAGGTTTGCTGGGGTTGTTGGGACAGGCAGGCTGTGGCACAGCCACCATTTTGAATGCTGTTTTCAGTGAGGCTGGACTGAGTCTGCGGCACAGAATGGACCTGTGTAACACGGTACAGCCACAGGATTGCACAGGTCACGTACTTGTGTATTGTTTCTCATAAACATCTGGTAGTAACCTATCACCCATAGCCCATGGGGTAACAGCTGGCTTGGCATGGAAATTTTGCTGCCAGCCTCTAATCTAAGACAGAGTATTAAGCTTTGGAGAAAATGATTTTTTTTATCATCTGCTTAATTATGAAATCCGTTCGTGAGAAGGAGGTGGCATGTTTAGGTTGCTTGGCTATTTCAGTTGTGCAGATAGCACCCAAAAGATCTGTTAAAAAATTGTCATCCTCTTGTGTGACATCTAGCTCACAGGCAGATATGCTGCAAGTGCAATAGTATTTGAGGGTGCTGCTTTCTGAAGGCTCCCCCATTTCCAGTTTCTGTTCAGGAAGAGCTAACTTCTCTCCAAGAAGCATCTCAGCAGCTATTCTAACATCAGGAAGAACGAAGCAACTGCTATCAGCTTGCGTTTATTAGTACATCTATTTTAGAAGTTGGTCGGTAAACCTGGAAGATTCTTTTGTAGTGACTGTGTGACTACAGAAATGGGAAAGCAAATTGTAACCAGTCAGTGAAGCTGGCTGGGAAGGTGCGTGTCATCGTTGCATGGCGAGGCGGAGTAGACAGCCTGTGAAGCCAAGCTAGGATCAGAGGCTAGGAATGGGTCTTCTGCATAAATGGCGCGTCTGTACTATTTGCCTTGCCAAAAAACCAGTGTGAGAGTCCTTTCAATAGCTCCAAAGAGTCTTCAAGGAGATTGTCTCTGCTTTTCGTGAAGGAATCTTACATAGGAAACTGAACTTTGGCCGCTTTTAAAGGCATGCCTTAAAGCATTGTGCAAGTTGCCAGACTGTTACTTTAGCACCTCCATTAGGGCAGGATTTATAAGTATCTGTTGCACGTTTGTGACAGTTGCTGCCCAAGGTGGGTGTGTCAGTGTTAGCCATTAACGCTACTCATGATTATTGCTCTTCTTTTACGTCTTTGTGACTTTTATTCCCAGATCTTAAGAACTGTCTGGGGTCCCTGATGGAGAGCACTGCCGGGGTGCTTCATCTGTATTCTGCCATTACTATCTAATGAGTTTTCACTTGTCCTTCAGGCTGCACATGCCATAAGAGGAAAGCAGTCTTGCACGTCAGTACTGAGTGCTGCCCTGCGGAGAGCAGTTACTTCCTTTTCAGCAATTATTTCTTATTTCCTTTTTATTTCCTCCTCTCATATTGATCATTATCATAATAATACAGGCTGGTCTGGGAATTTCCTTTCATCAGAGTAAAATTCCTAGGCATCCATTTTCCCTTTATGATTTCAATTTCCAGTAGGATTGCAAGGAGGCAGCATAGACGTCCCTGAAATACAGTGGTATCAGTAGGACACTTTTGGTAGTTATTTTAACAGTGAAATAATGGCAGCAAATCTAATGGCAAATAATTGTAGACATGCAGGCCAAGAACTTACTTATTAGTGCTTCATGTGTTGCCTCCTAACACAGCAGTGGCATTGCAACATGGGACTGTGCAAAGGTATGTCAAAAGGCCTGAAGTTTTATGTTAGCAAAGAAAATTCCCCCAGCTCCTGTGTCCTTGTCCCATGGAAGAGGCCACCTCTAAGTGTGAGAATGTCATTGTATTTCAATCATATTCATTGAAAATGTCATCACTAGCTGCATAATATTTTCTAGCCTGTTCTTACTTGCATCACTGTTCATGGCTTCGTTGGCTCTAAAAATAGAGTTGTACTTTTAACATGTTGGGAACTGGGGAAGCTTTAACTCTTACACAGTCAGTCTCCTGTGTGAGCTCAGGAAAGCTGTGCACGGGCTCAAGTAGTGAGGTCTGGAATGAGGACAGCTATAGCTTCTCCACAGCTGAGCTGGTTGAGTGAGTCTACTGGGTTTTTCTAAGTGAAAATCACTTTGTCTTTGTGAAGACTTTTAGTGTTAGACTGGTCATCCTCCTGGCTCTTTTCTACAGATTTTTTTCTTTCCTGTTTTGCTCTGTGAGTACAATGCTTGTGTTTTATCAGTCCCCTGTCTTGGTATTCAACAAATGCTGTGTTATGATAAAGATTATGATAAATTACGGCACTAAGTATAGTCATAAATGTAGGCATAGTCTATAAAGGCTATTGTGGAAGAAATTAGTTTCTGTTCTGCAGTTTGAAAAAAAGAAAGAGTCATGCATCTATTTTATGTAGAAATATCCTTATCATCCTGTGGTATCGCTTTATTCTCAGATGAAAAAGCCATAGAGTTTTGTGCTGGAAAGCCTTTGTTACGGATGGCATTGTCCAAAAGAATCAAGTGATAATGGAAATAAAGTTTAGAAGTAGAATAATGAAATCGTGGAAGTTCTGTAAGTTTTTTGAAGAGTTTCTTCAGTCTGCTGCACTGATGACTTACTTACAACTGAGAAGTTAGAGCAAAGCAAGCAGTGAATTTGAATAGGTATGTATGTGAAGTGCCTGGGAATCCTAATCTTTGAGTGTGCATGTAAAGAAAATAGTTTTAAGAAACAGGTCTGTTCCTCTCACCTAGCAAGCTACATTTTAAGGTACTTTTAAAATATTTCTTTCAAAGAAGTCTTTGCCTCTTGGTTGGTGTCTGTTGTAATGTGTGCTGGAGTACATGCAGACATATAAAAACTGTAGTATGGGAATCCTCTCCTCTTCAATAGTCCCAGTAATTTCTAGTATTTGCCAAGTTTAGAGCCTGCTGGCATGTGCTCATGCTGAACATGTTTATGCTTTTGAGGCATCTGGTGAGTGTTCTGTGATTCTGTGAAGTTATATTCTGCTCCTGCTCTTGTAGGAATGTTACAGTATTGGCCATAGGGCTTTATGAATTGTCACAAAACGAGCAGTTAATTCTTCACATCTGCTGTGCTGAAGTGACTGCCAAGTTGCGTTGGTAGTTGGCAAGGAAATAAATATTGATAGACCCTAGCAACAGGTACTCCTGAGAACTCTTGTTCTGGGAATGCTTAGGCTGTGTCCAGTGTTATTAATGTTGTGATAGCACTTTAGGTTTATTTATAGGATTTGTTTGTGTCTTATCACCATCTCTCAGAACTGGAATGCATGAATGGGCTTTGCTGTGCGAGGGCATAGACATGTGTACCGTACACCCTTCTCTGGTGACTCATTTTGACATATAACAGATGCTTCCGTGTCCAAATCTCAGGGGTAGTTGATGTACACCGATGTACGACATCTCAAGTATGTGCTCATATCTAGACTCTCGTATGTTTGCTATCTATCCTATGTTGGAATGACTGCTCCAGAGCTATGTACATATAGGCGCGTCGGACACAAGAATTTCTTTCTTTTTAGTAATATGCTAACGAAACATTCATATACAAGATCCCCTGAGAACCCACCAGATAAAATTAGCTTGCTTATATTGTGAAAGCAGTAACTCTTGTGAGCACTGTAAGTGAACAATTTTATGTTCTCATTGCAGAAATTGAAGCCAGAGAAGCCTGCGACTGGCTGAGAGCTGCTGGTTTTCCCCAGTATGCTCAGCTATTTGAAGGTATGATCCCAAAGACTTGTCAAGCAGCTGACACTGAATTCAAGTAGAATTGTTTACATAAAGAGTCTTTCAGAACCTGACACTTTTGATGGAAGCACTTCCAAATTCTGTAATATCTTCATGCAAACCTGTAGAAAAATAGTAACCTGGTATGTCACGTGCTGCATTGTACCTTACCATCAGCAAAAGCTCGTGTAAAATACTCCTAGTTTTATACTGTACTTGAAGGCAGAAGGTGCAGAACCTAACCAAAGCAAAACTTGAATTTTGTATTTCTTGGCTATAGTACTTAGTCACTGCAAGCTCCTGGAAATGCAGCAGATGCTCGTCTACCTGTAGCAAATAGCTACATTTATTCTCCCACTTGCTCTAAGGAACTGATCCTCACTTACTTGAAGGACATTTGTGTGAATATATAGCTACAGAAATAGATTTAGATTTAGTTCACCTATGATAAATATGTTGCAAAACTCAAAGCCTGCAATTATAACTCAGATTTCAGATTCAACTTCTTTGTTTACAGATATGCAGTTTCCTATTGATGTAAAAACTGTGAGGAAAGATCATGAATTTTTAGATGGAGATGCGATTGAATCACTATTCAGGTAAACATTAATTCTGAATCATCTTTAATACCTCCAGGCTCCATAGTTATTTGTCATTCATCTTTTCATGCCTCAATTTTTGTCAGAGACTAACAAAGCCACCAATGCTACGACTGAAGGAAAACACTTAAGCACATACTTTAGTACCACTGAAGCTGGTTGTTTTAAGAATTTAAAGGTAAAGTGAGCATGCGTCTGCATGTCTTCTTCAGCCAAGGTCGCATTCACCTTACACTAAGCATCATTTTTTATATTTTCTGTAATGTGAAATGTCTGCAGGCTGAGAAAGAATAATCGGTTCCCTGCAAGCATATGGTAGCATGACAGTTTGCTCTTTAGAATTGCACATTACAGAGTACAGGGATTTCCTCTGACTAGTGACCTTCCCCAGAGCTGTTCCAGGAGATAAACAGCAAAAATGATCTGCACAAGAGACACGTTTTCTGTTTTGTTTTCCTGAACATTGGTTTGAGTGAGAAGCACAGGCATCGCTTTGAAATTATTGTTTCGCCACAGCTGTTCACAGCACACGAGTGAAATTGCATCATCCGTCCAAAGTCAAACTCATTGTTCTTTGGACTTTCCCCATGTAAGAGTGCCAGGATAGTGTAGAGGCATTCTACTTTACTACGTACTGCAGTTATTGAAGCCTTCTCATTATGAGATTGTTTAGCAGGTAAAGCGAACTCCAGACTATCCATGCCACACTGCTTGGCCAATCCAAGGGACGCAATAAGAATTTCTAACTCTTAAGGGACCGGAAAGCTCCTCTTCTGGCAAAGTGGTTTGGTCCTTTTCTGTGTTGTTAGGTCACCCGAATTCAAATTCTGCTTGTAACGGGAGCACCAACAGGAGCTGTTTGCGTACACTTCTCTAATGCACAGCAGATATTAGAGAACTTTTGTTTTTGTTTTTGTTTCGTGATATGACTTCTGTCCTGAGTGTTCCTTGAAGGCTGCCAGCGTGCCTCCCTGTTGATGCCACATATTTGTTCGACAGTTAAGTGACTGCCCAGTTTGGGGCCTTATTGATTCCACAAGTTTTAATTAAAATGATAGATAATAAAGGATATATGTTAATGTCTTCATTCTTTCTTTTCTAAGAAGCCCACTCAGAGTTTTTTTCATTTTCACAATCATTAAAGCTCATCACATGATCTTTAATTAACTGATTAATTACGGTCCTCTTCTCTAATTTTAAGATGAGGTTGTTTGTTGGCAAAATGCATGGAGAACCTCTAAGAGAATGTCTGTCTGTCTTTGGCACCAGTAATGAAGACTCCATGGTAGAAGTTCACAACTAGTTTGGTGCATGTTTGTTTTCAAGAAATGAAATAGTTTAAATTTAAAACATCTGTCTTTTTTCTTATACCCTAGACGGTTGAACACATTGAACAAGTGTGCATCAATGAAAGTGGAAATAAGCCGTCAGAGGAAACGGGTATGTTTATAAAAGACAGTTAATTTTCTCATTAAAAATGTGTCTAGCTATCATATCAAAAACCTGTTTTTAAAAGTTCTATAAAGGATTAGCGATTTCTGAACTTTTCTTTCTATTCTTTTCCATCCTGCAAAGCTCTTCCATTTGCATTTTCCACTGAAAAATATAGTCATGGAGATTGAAATTATGTAATGTTCATTTTGTAACTTTGTAAGGTAGGTTAGGGGTGGGTTTTGAAACAGTTTTTTAAAATAATTTGACACACATTACTGTCCAATAGTTGCACTAAGGCCCCACCTCAGCATGTCTTTCATTGCTTTCCTAAGTAGTTTCACATCTTATTTAAGGCCTGAAAGTCAAATTTCACTCATTGACTGAACAAAGGATAAGAAATTAAGATGGACAATGCAAATAGTGTCAGCCAATGTCAAATGTCCAGCCAATAGAAGCTGGATAGGTTTTAGCTGTGCTGGCTTTGTCCTCTCCTGTAAAAAAAAAGTATTGTAAATAAAACAGAGTTATAGCCACATCTTGGCTGGTTAGCACCAGGATAGTAAAGCCTCTTAGGTGCCATGGATTAACTGCAGGACTAGCAAGAAAATAATGCCATCCTTTGGAAAAACACCTAGTTTTTTGGAAAGTTCCACTCTGCTGTCAGGAAAGAATGGGGCAAGAGAGGGTCCCCAGAGAAGAGACAAGTCATTCATGTCTCTAACAGTTTGCTGGCCCAGCGCTCACTTGGATTGGGGACAATACAGCAAATGGAGCACCTGGGGCAAATGGCTGGTGAGGCTGAGGTCTCCAAGAGGGTGCGCCAGTTATTGATGCTGCCACAGTCTCACAGCCAAATGCTTCTTTACCTGAAAATGGATGAGTTTTGGTCACAGAAGTGTGAAAGAGTGTTGGATTTGTTTGGCTTTAGGAAAGGCCATGTAAACCCAATACAATTATCTTTCAAAACCTCTGGATTTGCCACAAAACAGAATTTTTCATCCTCAGATCAAATCTGTCATCTTTTCCTGTGGTAAACTTACCAGGTTTGTCAGCATGCTTGGGAGTAAGTTGTCAGCATGTTTTTCAACTAATAGAACAGAGCTCAGGGCAGACCTCTCCTGTAACTAACTGAATGGTTACCTTTCCATATGTTGGTCTTTATGGAAAATATCAGGGGTTTGGAGGTAGGCAGAAAAATTAAGTCTCCTTTTTTGTTACGTTTTTTGATAATTTAAAGTTTGCCGAACTTTGCCCTTGAACTGTACTTTTCTTTTTTTCCTTCTAAGAGTGATGACTCTGAAGATGACGAACCTTGTGCAATAAGTAACAAATGGGCTTATGAGAGGTGCAGTCAGAGGTGGTCTCGTATCGAGAGCCTAGAAGGTTTCCCAGGAGAGGAAGGTGCTAGTGCATCAGTCCCAGGCAGTCCAATACTGAAGAGCATCAGCAACGAGGCTACTATCTTTCCGGATCATGGCGAGAAACATGATGTGTCCTCAATTCACAGTACTAGCAGTGGTGACAGTGACATTGCTAGCTTCCCAAAACCTTTTGAAGATGTGGAAACCAGCACGAGTTCCTCAAGGTGTTCCTCAATTAAGGTGGCTTCACTGGACTCTACCTTTAGTTGTTCTCCTCCTCCCAGTGAATTTTTAAATACCACCAGTGAGGAGAAGCTTTTGGATAAATCACCATATAAAAAGAGGAAGAGCCTTCTAAAGAAAATGGAGAAGTTGCACTTAAGGAGCTGCAACTTAAGGAGCGGTCAGTCAAAGGCCAAACCCGTAATAAGTGAACCTGTTCTTCTGGAAGGACTTAATGAAGAAAAGATGAAGATGCTGAACTGTGTAAATATTTCCGACCTCTCTGGCATCCAAACAAAGACCAATTCTTCCTTTTCTCCCCAGAGTTGCAATAGCAGCAATCAGTCTGAAAATAGCAGCACAGTGAGCACGCCAAGTCCTGTTATAAAACCACGAAGCCACTATGAAGGAAGGGGGGTATATGCAGAGGATTTGGATTCTAGCAAGCTCTTGCTGTGGAATGATCTATCTCAGCAAAACCTAAAAAATGACATGAAGCTACAAACGAACCAGTTGTTTCAAATACCGCAAGGCCATAAACCTGGCACTTTCCCCAAAGCGCTTACAAACAGTTCCTTGTCTCCCGTAGACAACTCTTCCATCAACTGGAGGACCGGGAGTTTTCATGGGTGCAGAAGGAGCCGGAGCAGAAGCAGTTCCAAGGACTCCAAAGCCCGCAGGAGCCCCCTTTCACGCACAGATAACAGGCTAAGTGTGTATGACAACATGCCCAATATTGAACTTGATAAGTTGGAGGCAATAGAAGTTGCTGATGATGATGTTTTTACAGAACTGAACAATGTTATAGAAGATGTCAATGGTCTCAAAAAGTTGGTTGATCAGTGGACAGAGAAGTTCTCGGATGATGGGGATTCGGACTTTGCCAGTGACTTGACGTCTTTGTATCCATCCTCACCTAAAGAAATCTGTCTTGAAACAGAGGGCTCAACAGCAGACGTCCCAACCACTGAGGGAGAGAGCAGCTGTGAACTAGGCAAGGAGATCAGTTCTGCAGACCTGGCATACATGACAGACTCTAAAAAGACCAACAGGTCAGCCATCCTTGGGTTTCCCTAGTAGACTGCCCCTTGGGAACCTTTCCCCATTGATTCTCTCTGCTCAAAATGTAATTGCTTTTCCAGAACAAGGTGTTCTTCAGTAAGTCTGTTCTGGGTAGCAGGGTCTGCACCACTGGTGCCAGGTACCACTGGTCTGTAGGTGCTCTGGTACCTACATCTGCTCTGACCTCTGTTGAAAGTAGGGCGCTCAAAATCTGCATGAGCACTTAGACATTTGGAATTAGATTTTATGGCTAGTTTGCTGTATTTCTTATTGAAACATTTTGTATTGCCTGGATGAGAAGCGCCTTGTTTAAATGCAACTAACCACATGGTGTTTGGGAACTGCAGGTCATTTAGAGTCTTAGGTGCTTCACAGGCAGAAAACTAACAGCGACAATGGAAATAGTCCTAAGCTTAAACAATATTTATCCTCTAGGCACGGGAAGCAACACTGGTCTGTAGAAGAGAGCGTGAACTTGGACAGCCTTTCCATCCAGACTGATAGCCAGTCAGCTGCCCAGCTAGCCCGGACACAAAAGCTGGCTTTGTTGAAACTCACTGCTTTAATGGACAGATACTCCCCTTCCAGTAAGCAGGGCTGGAACTGGTAAGTTGTCTGCTATTAAAGCAACCTGTGTTGGGAAGAGAGGATTTGGTGTAAGCAGGTGAATTTCCTTGTCTGCCTAGATTACAGATGTTCAAGATGAGGAATTTCACCTTGTTAAATCGCTGGCAGTTTTGTGGTTATTTCAACGGCTCCAGGACTTCCTCTGCTATGGACTACACTTTCGCTCCTTGCTGGTGGTCATGTTGTTACTGATTTTAAAGCACGTTAGAGTTTCCTCTTTAAATTTGCCCATTTGCAGGGCTTTGTCAGAGGTCCTTCACAGAGATTGCAGGACCTGAGGTGAGAGCTGGCTGGGCTGGGAATCCATCACTTCAGCATGAAGTCCTGGTTTGAACTAAAACAACGACAAAAAGTCAGTCACTCATAGCACTTACTTAGAAGCATCAGTTAGCATCTTGTGATAGGGATCTGGTACTTGAATATAGAAAGAAGTGAAAAAAGGCTGCAGTGTCCTAAAGGGATGGAACCTATTTCACATGAGGATGCTTTATTAAAGCTAATTTCAATTTTGAAATGAGGAAGTCATTCCTGTAATTGCCCTTAATGGTTTTCTCTCTATCTTATGATGCTATGTGTACAGGTATGAGGCAGAACCCAGGGATGCGGCAAGCATAGCTAAATCCTTTCCCATACATGTGAAACTAAGGTAGCAGGTGGAACTGTGCTGGAGAGCTAACAAGTTGGATGCACTGGTTTTTGTTTTCAGGACTATACCAAAGTTCATTAAAAAACCAAAGGCCTCTGACTACAAGGACAAAAATGTGTTTGGGGTTCCTTTGCTTCTGAACGTTCAGCGAACAAACCACCCCCTGCCTAACGGCATACTGCAAGCACTGGACTATCTAAGAAGCCACTTTCTTGACCAGGTAGGAATTTGAGGCAGCCCAGAGCAGCTCTGTTGCATAAACGGATCTGCTCCAGGGAACCAGTTTCTGCTTCCAGCTTTTGTGAGGGACTTTCTTGCCTCCTAAGGCTCTGAATAGGCAGGAAGGTGTAGGTCTGAGCAGGTGGCCTGCGAGGAAATACCAATGCTGTTTCCTTCTGGGAATGCCTTTAGTCCTGTATTGTATTTTTGTGCCTTGCCTCACTGAAGTCATCTGCAGTCAGTTCTCTTGGTGCAGGCAGTCAAGCTGTCTTCTCCTCGTGAGGTAGCACGTCTCTGCTCCCTTGGGAAGTAAGTCTACCACACAATGTCATTATTCCCTCTGTTCTGTGGTTGCTGGCAGTGTGATAATTAATCTTGTTTCAGCTGAAATGTACCACTAAGCAGAGATAAAACATATTAGAGCGGTGCCTGTAACATCTTTTTCTAGATCTCAAATCCGTATTTATCCACTAAGTGGAGATGTGTGCATGGCAGTGAAAGTGTGTGTTGCATATGCTATTTCCGTAGCATAGGTGCAGAAATGGGAGACCCTGTGACATGAGACATAGTACTTAAGGAAAGGGCTTTCTTTTTTGTGCTTTGCAATTGTTTAAGTGTGTAATATTATGCCGAAGTACAAAAATGTGTGCATCTTGTGAAGTTACAATGCAGTTTGGTGGCACATGCTGGAGTGTGAGCAGTCAGTTCCTTATGAAGGCAGCGTGTTTCATTTTGAGGTCGTGGTATCTATTCAGTTAATATAAATAAACGGTTGAACGTAAATACCATCATCTCGGTGGCACACAGTGAAACTTTCAGCAGAAGCTTTGTTGAGGTTGAGTTCATGAGAAACTTCTAAATCTAGGTTTTGTCTGAAATGGGATTGACATTCATATTAAAAATAAAATCATACTTTCCCTCAGAATGGCAATTGCCCTTTGCCAACCTGTAGACGTATTAGATGTATCAATCAGATATACCAGATAAACCTGACCCATGTGGATCGCACAGTCTGAGTTTGTTTGCTCCGGCATGGGCATCGATGTACATTTGCTTTTGGATGAACACACATTGGTGCACTAGAAACTTGCAGTTCTAATGTGTGAACACAGCCTGCTTAAGCAAACTGACAGATGTTAACAAACAGTAATGATTTTAAAAGTAAAAAAGAGTAATTTTGCATTAAATGAAAAGCAAGCAAACAAACATGAAAATTGTGGGTCTTTCACAGCTGGTTCTGTGGGCGTCAGTCATGGTTTGCCTGGGAGGAATATCTGTGCTGCTTCCAATGATACAAAAGTATTTTGGTGTTAGATCCCACTACCATAGGGTCTTAGTTATCAAAAGGATCAAGTATTTGTCAGAAGTTTGAATCCTGATGAGGAGTCCTCTCTTTGTCTTTAATATTTTCTTTTACCCGTAGGTTGGCCTGTTCCGAAAATCCGGTGTTAAATCCAGGATTCTGTCTTTAAGAGAAATGAATGAAACCAACCCGAACAACGTATGTTACGAAGGGCAGTCAGCATTTGACGTGGCCGATATGGTGAAGCAGTATTTCCGAGACCTTCCCGAGCCTATATTTACTAGCAGGCTCTGTGAGTCCTTCCTCCACATCTACCAATGTAGGTCCCAAAAGCTCTAGTTTTCCAATTCCTTGAATATCTTAATATTCAGCTGTACAAAGCAGTGGCCAGGCTAGGACTAGTGCCGTGTCCCCTTGTAGTCAGAGGAGACAAGTCAGGCAGGACGTTTCTGAAAAGATGAGTTTGTTGCAGCTCTAGACTTAAGAGCTTCACGTCTCGGTCCTAGGGGCCCGCTGTTTTCTAACATTGTGTCTTTTCTGTTCTTTGAAGGATGAGTTTCATAACATATGTTGTAGCAGCCCTCCTGTTTTTAAACAGTCATTTCCTTATGTAAAATCAAGAAAGAATCCAGTCCCCTTGTTCGTGGTATGAAGTAGCTCCTTGTGCAAGAAGTCATGTTATATTGATGAAATTTCTTTATTAAGGTGCCCAAGCACAGTTGCTGTGAAATAGCATCTTTGCCTGGAAATGTCAGCAACTTTCTGCCTGTGCTCTCACTGGTAACTATCCTTGAGACTCAACCTGGAAAAGAAGGGAACGTGAAGCTGAAATCTGGCATTGAAAATAGTTTTAAACAGGTTTCATCTCCAGTACTTTGCCCTCAAGGAGTTCACTTTCAAAAAGCCGCTGGGTTGGGGAAGGGACTTGCTGTAGGGACTTATGATGATGTTGCTACAGGCAAGTTTCTTCTTCTTTTGAGAAAAGGTTTTGAAAGTCAAAGGATGGGATTTCTGAGTGGGCTGGTTTTCAGCCTGTTTTATGTGACTTTTATGGACGTGAGTACATGAGCTGCTGCTGTCCCGTGTATGGTGCAGGTTCATGAAAGTGGTTGGGTTTTAATTTTTAACCTGTCAGGCTATTAGAGTTTTGTCTGAAAATGGTTTGTTTATCTATTTGAAGCAAGTTTTCTTCCTGCATCCACAAATCCTTTTTGTGTGGAGGTCCACAATTCCTATGTCCAATGGATGTGGAACCGTTTTCTTCCATTTATTACAACCTGGCCACTGTCCACCTTCCGTCTCTTGTTTTGGGATAGAAACAGCAAATGACTGAATTCTACTCACCCTACTTACCCATTTTGTGCCACATGTGACTTGAGCAAGTGCCCAGATTAAATTAATATCTTTTGGAGATATGAAATGTGCTGCTTTCACCAAGAAGCATGTTTTGTGTGCTCTGCATATGCGCTTCTACTTGAAGGGAAAGAGAAGTGATCTTCTACCCTTTGTAGTGGTGTAAATTGGAGAAATCCTCGTGATAGGGGGATGCATGGCAGGTTGAATCATACCTACTGTCCTGCAGGAGCTGTTTGGGCTCACAGCCTCACTGGGTGTCCGTGTGAGTTAAAATCTGTTGGCAAAACATTGTTCTCTCAATTGAGCTATCTGAGAGCATCTGTTCTCTTCATGCCCGAAGCTGAAAGGAAAAGAGAGTAGCTATCCGCTCCAAAGTATCATTCCAGAGTAATATTTTATGGGGAGACAAGCCCTTATTGGGATTGTAACCAGAGCGGTTCAGAATAAGTTCTTTAGCATGGTGTTCAAGATAAATTGCGAGTCAAGCACCAGCATCGCTGGGTGTGAATGTGCATCTTGACAGGCAATAGGAGAAAACGGTTCTTGGGTGACGTGACTGTGATAATGGCCTTTGGGTTGTCTGCTGTGAGCTAGAGTGACAGGAAAATGGATGAACCTACAGTTTCAATGCCCTGCTTGGGACTCTGTTGATGGATGCTTCCTCTGCAAGTCACTTGCGATTTTCATCATTTTTCTGTTTTCAGACGTGCCAAAGGATCAGCAGTTTCAGGCTGTCCAGGCTGCTATTCTCCTTCTCCCAAAGGAAAACCGAGAAGCTTTGAAAATCCTCCTGTTCTTTCTACGAGATGTGGTTGCTTTTGTTGAGGAGAACCAGATGACCCCAACCAACATTGCCGTCTGTCTTGCACCTTCTTTGTTTCACCTCAACACCCTGAGACGGGATAGTTCCTCCTCCTCCACTAGGTATTAGCACCTTAACGCTGGCATCGCTGCTGTCCACAGTGTTCTTTTCCGGAACAATGTCTTCTGTAGCCAGCCTAGGATCAGTGCCTGCTTTTAAGAGGGAAATATAGTGCATGCGTCTTGGGGTTTGTCTCAAATACGGTTGTTCAGGTCCAGCAGGAGCTGACCACAGTGCATGAAGCGATCCAGCAGCTCATTGCCCAGCATAGAGAACAATGGTAAGGCCCCGTTGTCATGCTCCTGACTAGTCTGCGTGCAAGCTAGCCTGCCTCCCTCACAACTGCTCTACTCTTTGCGGTTGCCCAGAGGTCCAGCTGCCCAGGAACCCAGCATGTGGCCCACTGTTTGCATTAAGCTGGTGCTGGCCATTAAAAATGTAGCTTCTGCGCTGGCAACCTAAGCCCAGGTGCAGCTTTACGGCCCTGCAGATATCTGGCAGATTGTAGCAGTTGCTGGCACTAGTTCTGCCGGGTGATAAGGGAATCGTTCCTGCCAAACCAAGCCACAGGGATTCTGTAAATTTATCTTAATAAGTAAAAGTATCTGGGTTGCATAAGATCCCCTGTTTGTACGTGCAGGGAGGAAGGTGCCCTTGGGCCAAAGTAGACAAATAATCTCTGAGAGCATTCATGCCTTATCTGGTCTCCTGAGGCAGGGCTGTTTGTTTGCTTTACTCCATGCCCCTGTGTATGGACAGACACGTATCAGGGTAGAAAAGGCCAGCTGACTTTGATGGAAACATTGTGCACCCATCAGAGTAGCGTGTTCATCACCTCACATGGGGATCTAAAGATGAGGACTAGTTCCAAAGCAGAAGCTGTCAGATGTGCTATTGGTGTCTTTCAGGGTAATAACGCAGGCTCTGGATAGCACAGAGAGGGGAAAGAAAGCACTAAGGACTTTTGAACGGCACAAAATGTCTGGAAATGCCTAGAGGCAAGGGCTGCCCAGCTCTCCCTGGGCTGAGCCGGGGCCGGGAGCCGTGTGGTCCCTGCGAGGGCAGCTGGGGGTGCGATGGAGCTGGAGTGGCAGCAGGTCCTTCCTGGATTGCGGCTGTGTTTGAGCACCTGGGAATCATACTTTGAGAGTTGTACCTCTTTGGTTTACATAAAGACTACGCTGAAATACTAGGACCCAAAATAGAAACTGAGTTTTCTCTTTGTTGTCACTGTTTAGAAGCCAGGATGCTTTGAAGCATTAGCTTTTTTGTAACTGGGCATTAATGCCGCAGTGCAGGGTTCTGACTTCAAAGGGTAGGGGCTGACAGGGCTGACTTTGAGGAGCAGAGCTGAGGACTCTTATCTTCCACCCAATTTTCAAGCGCCATTTGGCAGGAATGCACATAGATAAAAGTATTAGAAGCCAGGATTAATGATGTCATATAATGATTTTGAATTAAAAGAGGGGACTGCTTTTGAAACGTGTTTGGTGTGGTTTGGGCCAAAGGATTGAAAAGGTTCTGCAAAGGAGCTTGATATTTGAACGGTTTGGAGTCATGGCTGTCTTTGGCCAAGCGTGTGATGATGTGTTTGGGGAATAAAAAGCCTTGACTTGCCTTTCTTGGGCATACGTACTGCCCCAGGCACTTTCGGGGTGTGCTGGGAGGGAATGCTGTCTATGGACCCTGCTGCAGTAACGTAACGTAATATGGCATGTAAGGGTCCTTCAATGCAGTGTGTTTTTGCTGAACCTGCTGGTTTCCAGTCCCTAGGCAGGCCAGCCGAGGAGGCACGCTGTACTTGTGGGTTACAGCATCTTGCTCACACAGCCTTCCTTTCACCTTCCCCTCTCCGTAGATCTAGTCAGAGGAAGTGCAGCTTGGGGAAGCCAGACCAGAGGGAGCTGAGTGAGAATCTGGCAGCAACGCAGGGCTTGGCCCACATGATAATGGAGTGCAACAGACTCTTCCAGGTACGTCACTTGCTGTAGCGAAGCAAAAGCCCTGAGCAGCCTGATGCAGGTGCCTGCTTTGAGCAGCAGCTGGGGCCAGAGCCCTGCAGAGCTCTCTGCCAGCCCAGCTGTTTCTCTGAGCCTGTGACGGGTGTGAGTCCCGCTGACTCCAGTACAGAGAAAATTAATGTCATTGGAGATTTTACCGCAACTATTTGTAAGGGCTGTGAGAGCATTCCTCCATTTCTCCCTCCAACTGCTACGGGGGTTTGACTCCCTGGGCTCGGGGCCAACTTGTGGGGCTGGGGCTGCCAGACGCTCTTGCAGGGAGGCTCCGGCCAGGGTTGACCATCCCTTCTCCTGGGAGCCGGTTGAAGTTGAGGTTTTGCTGCTGGGCCCTGGCTGGAGCAAGAGCCATGCCTGTGCCTGGCCATGGACCTCAGTAATCTGGACCCGGACCTTGACCCACAGACTGACTTCCCGGCTTGACCTCGGCCTTTCCTCATCATTATGGACTTGCCTGGCGATCACTAGAACGTGGCTGACCCTGGTTGCTGTCACTGGACCTGATCCTGACCTCCCTTGCTGACTCACCTTCCTGGCTCAACCTCAGACTGCATCGCTATGGATGTGTCTGATGATCTGGACTCTTGCCTGACCCTGGCTGCCATCCCTGGCCCGGCTCAGGTACTGTGGGACTGGGCGGCTGCCCTGCCAGCCCTGTTAACCCACTCGACTCCCGGCCCCTTTCCCTCAGGGGGGCACCCCGACAGTCAGCTGGGGCTCTGCTCGAGCACCCCGGCTGGGCAAGAGCTGATGCCCCATGGCTCCCCTGAACTGACACGTGGCGCTGCCCCAGGGCCCCCCCAACCAGCCCCTTCTTCTGAGTGACACCCGCCCCCCCAGCCCAGCCTGGGGTCCAATCTCCCCATGGCATCAGTCCCCAACCTGGCCAGGGCTCCTAAGTGACCCTCTTCACCCCCAGCCCAACCGTGGGTCCCCGTTTCCGCAGTGGTGGCCCGAACCCCTCTGCCCAGCCCCGAGGCCCCTTGGGGTGCCCTGACGCCTGCCCCGCACCCTACAGTCAGCCCTGGCAACATGGGAGCTGGCCCCATCCCTGGCTGCGTGGCCCCCCAAAATAGCCCCACACGGACTCTGAGCTGCCCCTGGACCCGCGGACATCCCGCGCGCTCCTGCTACGACCAGGGCACTTTGCAACCAGCGCTGCTGATGGCAGGCCTGTGAGCTGTGGGGCTGCCCCTCACCGAGGGGTGCCGGGGCCCTGCTGGCGTGCCCCTTCCCTGCCAGGGGAGGGTTTGGTGCTGGCACCCTGGAGAGGGCTGTCCCCCTTCCGCTGGTGACCTCGAGGAGAGGCTGCAGGCAGCGCCACGGGGCGGCTCAGCCATGCCGGTGCCTGGACACGCACCCGCTGCTCTGGACCTGGACCCTGATGCTCGGCCCTGCCCGGTCACTGCGACCGTTGCTGGCCATTGCCAGACTGTGGCTGACGCTGTTACCACCACTGAACCTGACCCTGCCCGGCCTGGCCTCAGCACCGATGGGTGCACCTACGACTGGGACTCTCCGTTGGTCGCCACTGCCATTCCCAGGCCTGTCCTGCATCTCCCTCAGGTACGGTGGGATGGGGTCCTGGCTGGTGAGGCGCTGCCCAGCCCTACCCCATGGTACTGCACTCAGCGCCCCGGCCCCTCGGAGCAGCCGGCCCCTGCTACTCCCTGACTCCATGGCGGGTGCTCCAGAGGCGCCTGGCCTCCTGCCTGCGCCCAGCCCAGCATTGGGAAGAGGGAGGGCATGGCCACCGCACGGGTGTGGGTGCGTGTGCAGGGGATGGTCAGGTGGCTCAGCACGTGGTTTGGGCAATTGGTGAAGCCCCCAGCACACACAGCTGTCTGTGTGGCACCAGAGCTAGGTCTGCTTTTGTTTGTGGGCATTGTGCAGACAGCCATCAGGAGCGCATGTTTGCACAGATGTGTGCTTGTTTAAGTGCCAGACCCATGCCTGTTAGGTGCTAGGCACTGTCTAGCTGTCTCCCCCCCAGCTGTCTATATGGGGAAGACCCTGGGACATCAGATAGGTATGTATTTCTTTTCTATCTATATATATACACACGTATATATATGTAGATGTACACGCACACGCATACACCGGGGAGCACCTAAATCAAGTGCAACACCTACTATCTAATGGTAGCAAAGCCTCATTTCTGTGCTGCTTTACCTCGCACAGTGGAGCTTCCAACAAATCCCAAAGCAAAGGCAGCAGCCATGGCCGGCTGCCTTGTAGTTGGCCTTGTGGTTGCTCAAGACTGATACGCATACAGCAAAGAGGTTTGCCAACTCTAGGGATTCAAAATATTGCTGCTCCAGGGAAAGGCATTTCCCTTGTGTCATCCTCTGAGGGAATGCAGTTAATTGATCTCCTCCTCCCCTGGGCTTCCTGCTCCTCCAGGTAAAACTGCTGCCTGCCTACACCAGCACTGCTGGTGCTGCTCCCACAGCTTGCAACCTAACACTGCTGTCCTCTGAGAGGCACCCAGGAAGCCACCCCTTTTTTGAGGGCTCGTGCAGATCACCTGCACAGGGCAGTGATGCGGATGTGTTTGCCTGTACTCCACTGTCCTGGTAAGTGCGTGTTGTTTCACACCTCCCTGGCGTGTTACATTAAAGTTCACTCCTTGAGTGTGATGTGCGATCTCTTTTGCAGGTACCTGGCTGTTGCCTTGATGAGCTCACTAACAACTTCCATGAGACAAGCATCCTGAGCACCAGGGCCTCGCACTGCTGGGCTGGGCTGAGACTGCTTGGCTCCCTTGAGAGCTCTGTGCTCTGCTGAGAGATGCCAGAGACGACATCAAAAGCTGGGTGATCTGCTCAGGTAGGTAAAGAGGATGGTGGGAGTCATGGAGAGATGGTTGGCTCTGGGCGTGTGGGTGACTGCACTGTGGTTGGAAGGTTTCCTGGAGGCGCTCTTGGGTGTTCTGAGTTCTCAGTCCTTAAACTCTGCAGACGGAAGCAGAGCAGCCCTGGGCACGGGCCTGTGGGGTTTGGTTCCTGCACAGAGAATTGCTTTGAGCCGTGCCCGTGGCCCCTCATCTGCCTCTGTACCCGCGGCTTCTGAAGCCATGCTCCCGTTCTCTCTCCCTTTCCTTCCTCCCTCCCTTCTTTCCTTACTTCCTCCTTGCCTTTCGTTTCTTCCTTCCTTTCTCTCACCTAAGGGGGTGCTGCTCCCCTAGAGCATCTTCCCTTACCACAACTCCACCCTAACAGACAAAGGCACCTCCAGTTGTTTAGTCCCTTTATTGTCACCCCACAGGGAACAGCTACATCCTCTGCACAGGCTTAATCCCGAGGATGTCGAATCCTTTGGCCATGACGGTGGCAGTGGCTTCGCACAGTAGCAGCCTCCACATGTTCACCTTCACGATCTGGCCTGCAAAACACCAACGGAGGAGCTGGAGCAGCTGCTCAGAACAACTAACGCCGCCTTGCCCAAGGGAACCCCATCCACCCACAACCTGTCCCTGGGGCTGGGCACACCGAGCCCCCTCCCATTCTCCCCAAGCCAGGCAGACTGACCAGCCCTCGTGCCTCCAGGTGTCTGGTTGCTCGCAACTCTCTACCCAACCCTCCTGCTTCACAGGATGGTGACACTGGCTGTGCCAGACACCTTCAGTCCTCCCACATGGACAGCACTTGTTCTGCAGCAGCAGGTAGCGTGACAACGGCCTTCCCAGCACAGGGAAACACCCTGCAGATTGCCTGTACTGTGGTATGTCACACAGGCACATGCAGCACCACCCTTAGGCCAACACTCACCACTCTGCCTGTCCTTCTCAACGCAGTAGCAGTTGTCGTAGAACTCAGTGAAGGTGGTGGCCAGCTCATAAAGGTAGTCACAGAGCGTGTGCAATAACAAGTCCTCCAGGATCTTCTGCAGGATCTCAGGGAACCTCAGGATGCACTTGCCCAGTTTCCACTCCTTCTCATGGTCAAGGATGAGCACCTCCTCCCTGGCTGCCTTCCGCAGCATCTGCTCGTCAATATTGGCCAGGCGAGCAATAGCCCTGAAAGGATCCCAAACACAGTCTGCTTGTGAGGGTCCCACTGCTCAACCTGCCCCAGGGCCAGCCTGCAGTTGGGCATGTGTCTGGCCTGTCTCAGGGCTAGCGCAGGCCACCTGCTGATCTCCTCACTTGCCCAGTCCTGGGTTACCAGGCCAGAAGAGAGTACCCAGCCCTGGGAACGCACGGGGAGGTGCTGCGCTCGGAGCGATCCAACAGGGCACTGCAGAGGAAGAGGGAGGGATGTGCTCTGGGCACAGGTGTTGGCAAGGACAGCTGATGCTGGCTCAGGGTGCCAGAAAAACCGTGTGGGGTACGGTGACACCTGAGGCGAGCAGCTGCTGGAACACAGGCTCACCCCTCTCCAACCGCCTAAAACCTCTAATGGAAATACCAGAAACTCCCACAGTTCCCTCCCTGCTAGCTAAAAGCCCAGGATGCGTGTCGCACAGAGGAGTCCTGTTTCAGATAGCAGAGGACACCATTTCCAATGACTAATAAAATCTTTCTCATGGCGCATACCAGTGTAGCTGGCTTCTCTTACCAACTACCCCTAACAGCACCGATGCAACTAAGTCACCTCTTTCCCCACATGTCCCTTTGCGATAAAGATGCAGAGAGCATCAGAGACCAACTCCAAGCGACTCCCAGCACACTCAACCTACCTGATCCGTGTGAAGGCATACAGCAAATATGCAGCTGTGTTTCCTCGGTCATCCAGCATCTTGTCAAAGGAGAACACGTAATCATTTAGTCTGTTGTGGGAGAGATCTGCATATTTAATACATCCAAAAGCAACTGATGTCTGGGCAGCTTTCAGCTCTTCTGCCGTGAGGACCTGTTGCAATTTCAAAAGAGGTAAGAGTCATGAGGAAGAATGCTACATTGGCGTCACAAACCACACCACACAGCCTTGGCCGCTCAGCACGGCTCAAGAGGAAAGCCCAGGCCGCTGAGGGGATTTTATCCACGTGGCACTCCGTGAAAGGCTCACACCCACTTTTCCACCACACCAGATAACCCCATATCCGCCCCTCACTTCTGCAATCAAATGGCACTGCAGCCCTGCCCAGGTTAAGGCTGACTCCCTCTACTCCCAAAGGCCTGCAGGACTCCTGTGCCCCATGATGCTGTACAGGTTTGACGCTCATACTATGCTCCTGCTTCTTATAAATTGTGCATACACTTAAACACCTGGCCCTCCTACCCTTATAAAGCATTTTGGGCAGTCCAAATACTCACAAAACCCCTCTTTGGGGGAACAGCGCCCTGTCAGCATGGCAAAGCAGTTTGTGTCTGACTCATATGAGCCCTTGGGAGGTTTTCAAAGTGGTTTTTTTCTGTGCTTCCTCGTGTTCCTGTTTAAAAAGGGACCTTTCACCCGACACTGCACAGCACCAAGGAGCTGCACTTCCCAATTCCACTGCCTCACACAGTACTTGGACAGAGTCTGGTCCTTCTGTTCCATTCCATGTCCCACACTGTCCAGTTCTCTCCAGGCCATCAGGATCCAAGACAGAAATCTCATTAAGCAAAGGGCTTCCGGCAAACTCAGCCACAGCCTCCAAGGGAAAGGGTGAAGCCTGATGCCAAAGCCCTCTGCAGATCCCCAACCATCCATCACCAGAAGTCACTGCTAGCCCAGCAGGCCAAGGCTGCAACTTTATATTCTGCCACCACCTCCTGCATCCCGGGGGAGTCGCCGCTGTTGCCATCAGACCAGTGAGATGTGATGGTACCTGCAAGGCCAGCTACCCTGCCAGGCCCAGCTCACCTCTCCTGTCCTCAAAAACCTCTGCAGTACCAGCCAGAGGCTAGCGTGCTGCCTGCAGCTCACATTTTCTCACTGCAATGTACTCAGGGATGCTCTTCTTTCCCCGTGACAGCACCTTGCCCGAACTGCTATCAAATAATCACACTGATTGTGTACACAACCCACGCACCTCCCAGGCGGTTTGGCAGCGTCCATATTCTCAGCTCGCATTCAGAATGCGGAAACCAGAAGTCCGTGAACAAATCTGGGAAGTTCTTGGGAAAGATAAGCAATTTGTCACAAGTACCTTGTCCCGTTCCTTGTCTTTCAGTTTGTCCATGGCTCGTTTCAGCCCTTCTTCCAGCAGATCTATAAGACGCACTGTATCGCCTGAACGAGTTTTGAACTTCTTCCTGAAAACACACAGCCAAAATCACCACCTGCATAAGAGGCAAAACACTCCCAGCAAAACATGGGAATCTGAGAGAACACCCATGGAGTGGCCAGGAGGGGTGACCAGGAAGGCTCCAACAGTCAGAACTGTCCCAGTTCCAGACATTAGGCAGGACACAATACTAGTGCCAGACCCCTGCCCAGCCCAGCAAGTCCCCTTTTATAACAAAGCTACAGCAAAACCACCCAGTCCGCAACGGCACGTGACCGTCGGAGCACACTGATTTAGCCACACCTTCACAGAGACACAAGAACAATGCACAAGGGCCTGGCTTACAGACCAGGGCACAGAGGTTCTCTTCCCAGCATTCATTTCATCCACCATGAAGCAGGTAGAGAATAATGGAAATCATGGCCTCTACCATTGCCATCTCTCAGTATTCACATCAGCTTCCCCTGCACTTCCACCAGCCGTTCCCACTGCCCCTCCCCAAATGCCAGGCAGCAGAAGCCAGGCCCAAGAGGGAACCTGACCGCAGCACCAGTGACTATGTGGATCAAGGACCATGACACACAATGAAATGACACACTTACAAATAACAGCATGAATGTAGTGCTTTTTTTTTTCCTTGGCATGCCACATACATACTTGTCAGCAAACAAGAGCAAGTCTTCTGCATTCACTCAAACATCCTCTTCAGAGTACATACAGAGGAAAAACTACATCCAAAGACTCACTTGTCTTCTCCCAGCACCACTCCGAATGCGGCATGGGCCACTCTGGTTACTTTGGGATCATACCAGCCGATCATCTGTCCAGCTGCAAACACTGTTTGTAAATGCACCGACTGCAAGGAACAAATACCAACAAGTGGGTTCTCAACCCACTCCTCCAGGTACAGTTTTCTTCTCAGCTTTACCTCCTTCACAATGTTGCTTTCACAATGAGACTTAAAATGTTTCTAGCTCCACAGAAAAACTCCACTTCAGAAAGTTCAACCTTTCAAAGAGTTTTCCTGCCTTACAGAAGCAGCAACCAGCAAATTCCCATCACTGCTCAGATACAGAGCTGACAACCTTGCATTTCCTCAGGTAAGGAGAGACTCAAGTGTAAGGGGTACAAATCTCATTCCAGGTCTACCGAGATTTAGGCTTCACCCAGCTCCACAGGTAACTGGGTCTCTCCCTAATCAATCAGTTCTAGGGGCTCTTCAAGGAGACCGCCAGCCACCAAGCCAGATTCACCATTACACTGATAAGGACAAGAGAAAATGTACCTCACTAAGAACCCTATGGCGTTCTACCTATGTTACTGTTGCATCTGTCATTTAACACACTTTCTGATGATCTGCACCAGCAGTGACAGCAGAGGTTGGCATACTCACCTGGCCGCTATCGACAACATAAATAAGGATATCAGCCTTCTCTTCGCACACCCTGTGTTTAAGAGCAGCTAAGTCAGATGTGTCGTATGTGTAACCTCCATCTGATTTCATGATCGTCAACGGGACAGGGAAATCTGGGACAAACACGATCTTCCGGCCATCATCGACCTGGACGAATCCTAGAAAAACAATGGAAAACATTCTGTGTCATATTGAATGGGGAGTTTTGTGGGCCAGCACAGGCAGAAACACTTGCCTTCCCAGATGCTACCAGAAAGAAAAGGCCACGCACTCACATTATCAAATAATTAATGGCTCGAAATATGAAAAAACCTAAATGAGAACTCCCTCACCAACCAAGTCACATTCTGTACTGCACTTCCAGAGCTCAGACTATGCACAAGGAAGCAGATCTGTACAGATCTGGCCTTACCAGAAGACACCTAATTGGATTCAAAAACTCCTGTCACTGGCATCCAGATCCACCTTTACAGCCACAAAAACAGCATCACAAAATACAGCATTAAAGGCAACAGAAACTCTACGGAGATGCAACGAGGACTTAGCACAAAGTCTTTCAGAGATACGGCTAGTCAGAACACTTCAGATGGTGAGATTCAACAACTGCCAAATCCAGACAGGAAACACATAAAACCAGAGACTTTTTAGGCTCCATCTGGCTTCTCGCCAGTCTCAAAGTCAACACTATCCTAAAATGCCACTGTCTTCACAGAGATTTCTCAAAGTTCCCATGCAGGCACAACACTAAGACCAGGAAGTCTGTCATATATCGCTCCTTGGCTATTTACTAAGGATACAATAAAATCCCATAGTACCTCATCTTATTGCCTACAAATATCACAGACAAACTGCTTTTGGTGTCAGCAACAAAGATTCAAGCTTTCTGGAATGAAACATACAAGAATCAAGCCTGCTAATGCTTCTCTGGGAGGAAACGCCACAAAAGATCCACTCAGGAAATGCGGCTTAGAAGAAGAGCAAGGGTGGGGAACATGCAACTTCAAAAACATCAGCCCTAAGCCTTGCTCAAAAGGAGTGAGGTTACCTCACTCATCCTGACTGCTACAGAATTTCTGACTCTGAGACCAAAAGCCTCACCTTTATCTTCAAATTCTTTCACGATGTCTTTCATCATCTCATGGTAGAACGATTCCCCTCTCTCTATGAGTGTGATGTCCAAGCAGTTGTAGATTTTCTGGAACTCTTGAGGAGGAAAACAGAACAAAATACTTCCATTAAATGCACACAGTGGGAATTAGTGGCATGTTTACCAATGGGCACAGCGAGTCCCTAAAGGCATTTTCCATTTCTTGGTGAAGCCATCAGACTAGGACTCAGGAGACAAAAGATTTAGCTGAAAGCCTCCACAGACAGCCCAGTACTTTGGTTGTATCAGCTTTTTTCTTTAAGCTTCTCACCGCAGTGTGGCAGTGATTTTCAAAAGAAAACTAGAGGACGGACTCAGACATAAAGGTGAAGAAAGCCGCACTGTTCTACAGCTGAGACATGTTTCCGAATCTGGCAAAGTCACCTTTCCGCGACACGTCACAGATCAGTTCCCACGCTTTAATGAAGTCTGGGTTTTTGCTCTGCAGCAGCACCACACATTGGTAGGCACGTTTCTTAAATTCCTCTTCTGTGTCAAATCTCCTCTTGGATTCCTATGGTAAAACACACTACATAAAAATGCACCTCTTTCTCCCCTGAAACAAGCTAGCATTCATAACAGGCTCTCCAAGCACACTCATCTCAAAAGACAAAGAGGCAGCATGCTTACAAAGTCCTTTAATCATGCCCCACACAGACAACTCAATACCAGATACTGCAATTCATTACCCAGTGGCAGGTTATTGCAATAGTCTATTAACAGTGATTCAATTCTTTTGTTGCTCCAAAACTATGCTGCAATTTGTAAAGCTCCTCAATCTGCTTTTCAGATGTTGACATAAATAGCACACTTATTTGCTACAAATACCTTGTAAAAAGCTTGGAGATCCCCAATGGGAGGAGAAACAGTTAAGTAATCTGGAAATTTGTCTTGGAGGTGAGCAATGAGCATTCCAAACTGGGTGCCCCAATCTCCTAAATGGTTTAACCTTGAAGCAATCGAAGAGCACAATAATAATGATTTCTCAAACATATGCTTTAAAACACACGCGTTTTAAAAATATATATTCTAAAACAAGAAACACACAAAATATCAGAAATCAAAAACAGGCAAGCCCCCCCAATTTCACTGCAATGAAGCTGCTGCCCATCTTGATTCCTAACCCTGCTACGCTTGTTCAGCTTAGTATCTTACTACATATAAAGGATTATGTGTTATGTGCATAGAGATAGGTATTGCATAAATTTAGTCAAACAAGCCCACCCCACCCTGAAGTCGACTCTCACCTCAAAACATCATAACCTGCAAATTCGAACAGTCGGCACATACTTTCTCCAATGATGGTAGACCGCAGGTGGCCAACGTGCATCTCCTTTGCAATGTTTGGAGATGAAAAATCCACCACCACCTTAGACACAGTACCAAAGGAAAAAAAAGAATAAAAGGCAGCAGTCATTACCACACCCCATGTGTTTCATCTGGATTTTGGGGGAGGGTGGGGAGTGCGGGGTGGGAACAAAGCTCGCCACTGCTGACCCTCATACCCCCTTTGCTGCCAACAGCACACAGCAAGGGGGAAGGCCTAGTGGGGGACACCAGAGCAGGCTTCCAGCCTGGGGCTCTGCTGCACTCGTCAGGGTCAGGTCAGGGATCATCCCCCAGACTGGCCTTAGCACAACATGCTGTCCCCGGGGAGCCCTGTCCCTCACCCACCAGAGACCACACCAGGTCCCCTTGGTGACCCCACCCCATGGCCCCCAGTCCCTAAGTCACATCCCATTTTCTCCACTGTAACAACCAGCTGACATGGAAATCACTTCTGGGGGAAATTTCAAAGCTACCTGCAGTCCAGTGCGTTTCATCTATATGAGAGCAGGATGCCTATGTGCTTACTGCTGTACCTTTTTCCTTTTGCCAACAGCTGGTGGTTGAACTCCATTAATCAATAAACTGCTCAGCTGCTTCGATACAAAATCCTTTTTCAAGTGGACATTGATAAAACCTTTAGAGGAGAAAACCAGCAATGAGTGCTGGGGCTGCAGAAGTGCCTCAAACCACTTTTTGTTTCCTTTCCCCTTGGATTTCTGTTTCCTCGCATCAAGGACAAGAGCATAGGAAGTTAGCTTGACAAAACAAAAAATTTTTTCAGCAAGAGGAGAACAAAGCTGTCACTAGAAGACAATTTCTGTTCCCAGATTACAAGAATCTGTTTCACACCACTATAGCCTTTACTGTAGGAGTTAGATTCTGCAAGCTAGTCCACTGACCTAACTCGTTTTTGCACGCTGTCACTCAAAGGTGAATTTATAAAAACATTTTTTGCTGAGAAAATAAATAATCTTGCCAGGATTTGCAGAAAGCAAAACCAAATCCTACTTTGTCTCCTTTTTTAAAATTAATATCCTAAAACATAGTTACACCTGGGATAATCCATGCTTGTGGAAAAACACTGTTTTACTTCTGCTTCAGAGAGCTAATGAACGAGCTTCTGCCCAAGCACTCGAAGGGCTGTGCCACGTGATTTTTGTGTTTATGCTACAGCCCTAAGGAATATGAGCCCTTGTATTTCTTCCTGGGTCACAGGGACGAAATAGATGCAGCAATTAATAAGCACCTTGCTACTCCAGCATCTCAGTGCTGAGAGGACAAGGTCGCCTCACCACGCAAGCAACAGCAAGAAGGGCATATCAGCTTTTGCTGTGATTTCATGATTGTGGCCATCACCAATATTCGAAGGGGAAAAGCTGGTCCCTTAAGCATCAGTGGAAAAATTGCTAATTAAAGGGCTCGGGATTGCACTTGCCAATTCTAAGAGAAGTAGATTTTGTGCTGCTGCACAAGTCTGAGGGCTACAAAGCTCACCAAGACAGAAGAAGCTAATTCACCTCATAACTGCGGTTTTAAATCACAAAACAGTTGAACTCAACTCAGTTTCCCTGATCATCATCTAGTATAAAATCGCCCTATCAGCTTTAAAACATACAAAGCGTGTAACATGGAACTATCTTACCAGGACCAGCAATTTCAACTTTCTCAATGCATTCGTTGGCAGGAATATTTTTTGATATTTTCTCAGCAATTTCTCTTGGGCTCACCTTCTGTTCCTTGGTTTTGAGCAGTATCTGAAACACAACAAGATGATCAAGTAAAATTCAATCCTCCAAAACATTCTACAGAGTGAAACAGAAAGCATAGATACTGCAGCACTGAAAGATCCTCATGATGCTTTAGCTTCATAATGCAGAGACACACACAAAGAAAAACATCTCTAGCAAATTTTTTGCAGATTAGATCAGCTCTTTCTACACAGCAGAAGTCTAACTAGACCCAACACGTTCGCTCCCTTCTGCTAAGGGCAACTAAAGGGTAGTCCCTATGTCAGAAGAAAACATTCCAGGCCATTTTTCAAAACCTGTTAAGTGGTTTGGCAAATTTGTATTTCTCTAAGCTAGTAAAAGAGACAAAGTCTTTAAAAATCAACGTAGCTGGCACAGTCCTTCACATTGCTTCAAAATCCTGTTCATCAGTCTCATGGGTATCCTCAGCTCTGCCAGCGTTCGTATTTGAAGTTTTGAGCTGTGCCTACAGTATATGCTGAGTGTGGCTTCAGAGCAAGTCTGCAGATTTATGATTAAAAGCAACCAAAGCAAATCGCCTTCAGTCCTGCCTTAGACTCAAACTAACTAAAGAAATAAATACATAAAACCCAACAACCCAAGCAACCAAAGATAATCCCAACACTGCCCAGTTTTCTTCGAAGAGCATCAGAAAAACTGCTGGTAAAGTAGCTCTCCTTTTCCCTCCAGACATAAATGGCCCACTGTGAGGAAACCCAATAACACGATGCAAGTTCACATATGATGACAGAATCAGAACAGTTTGGGTTGGAAGGGACCTTCAAAGATCATCTAGTCCACAATTTCTCTGCCCATTCCCAAAGCATCTTCTCATACAGCTTTTTGCAAATCTTAGAAAACCACCTTTTAGGAGGATTCTGTGAGCTAGCCCAACCCATCCCTTGCAAAACGCTGCATTCGCACTGTATAACATTACCACAACTATTTGTTTTTGAGCACATGGTTTTGTATTCTTACTGTGACGTGTTTGAAAATACTCTATCACCTCACTCCCATCAAGGCCACAAGGAGCACGTACCTCTTTGTCAATTCAGAATTTAAACTCACTACTGCTTGTATTTGCTAACTTGCAGTCTGCTGCAAAATGTGACTTCTACTTAAGTTTTAGCTTTCTGTTTAACATATCATACAGTTGATCATAACAGGATCTTTACAAGATGGTAAAGGCTTAGAATGGGCAAGAAAAGAAAACCTCTGTAGCCTTTAATGCTACTCAAAGTGCAAACTACAGGAAAAATAAACGCAAAACCAGATTACAGGCATGTTATACCAGATTCCAGGCATGTATCTGAATCATTCCAGAAACAGTCACCGTACTCCTATTACTCTGAGGAGCAAGCAGAGCTCCTGGCTCAAACCCCAGGCATTAATATGCTAACGAGCTTCCAGGAAAACAATATGCATTTGTGAGGGCTGTTTCCACATCAGCGCATTGCAGGGAGAGGTTGCTGCCTGGCACGTACTAGCGCTGCCCGCGAGTCAGAGCGCATCCTGCTCCTCTGGCACTGGTGGTGACCGGTGTTCCAGCTCTGCGCAGGGGACACCCTGGGGGAGCGAGGCTCCACAGGGAGACGGGCACCGCAGCCAAGTCCCTAAAACTTAGGCTGATGGAAAGTACATAACCTGCTGCTCTCAGAGGGAAATGACTGCACTGCATCCCCTGCCTCTGCTCTGCTGATACGATCTGAGTGTGCTGCATGTGTGAGTATTGCCAAGCTCAGGCCCAGCTTATACAGCGTGCCTTTCCAGGGAACAAACTCTATAGCCAAGCGCAGTACTAGGAACCCTTATTCACCAGTACAGCTGACAATCTGGAACCTGAAACCCTGGCTTGAAGGGGACCGTTCAGACACTGAGTTATGCAAACAACGTCGACACTGAGAAGCCAGGACTGCTCGAGAATCCCAACCGTGACTTAATTGGGGTAAAGCGGCGGTCAAAAAAACCAGCAAAGCTCTGAAAGCCTGTGTCAGTGCAGTCACCCAGGGTGCTCCTCTGGCTGGAGCCCAGTCACAATATGCTAACGAGACCAAGGGAAGACGACACGTGTTTGTGAGGGCTGTTTCCGCCTTGGCACTTCAGACCAAGAGCCTGCTGGCTGGCACGTATCGATGCTGCCTGGGAGTCAAACTCATTGTGGCAGGACAACAGACACAGCGGCTGCAGATGACAACCTGGGAGAGTAGAATTCCATGTGCGTCGGTGCAAGTTCGATGGCAAGATTACCAGTCTAATAGATTAAAATAAAGGTGAATTGACCACAGAACGCTTAAAAAACCCCCCAAAATCCCTTCTGTTGAGATTACAAAATAAAAGATCTGTAATTACAAATATCTCTTCACTCAAAGACATCAATGCATTGAAAGTTTGGGCACTTTAGCACCTAAGCTAGAATGCACTACCTTCTTTTTCCCCCACCTCCTGGTTTTACTTCAGCACAGTCCCAGCCCACTGAGCAACTCCTTAAGTGGCTCTTATTCTGTTTGGGTCCTCTTTGACCAAATATCTTCCAGAAAGCAGTAATGCCATAATTTCCAAAGTAACTGCTGATACTACCCAGGTTAAAAACCCCCACTCCTTCCTTTGCACACACTTAACAGGTGTTCTGTAAAGCGGAACCATTCCTACAGTTGCCTGAAAAGATCTCCAAGATCAGAACATCATAACAAAAACCTCGCGTTTCCTGCCTTTTGCTCGGTTAAAAGAAAATATAGATGCCACCAACCATAGAGATGGGCATGCCCACACAGCCTCCCCTCAGCAAATGCCTGGACAACAACATCCAGTAAGATAGGAACGTGAGCACAAAAAGCGTGTTGAAGAGCACACTCAAATCCATCTGAAAGAGCATTTGTCACAAAACTGAAAATGCTTAGAGGAACACAACAACAATCAGCCAAATTCAGCTGTAACCAGGGAATTAACAAGAGACTTTTGAAACAAAGGAGTCAGCTAGAGCTGTACGAAGGACGGTGCCTGAGCAGTAGTCTCCACCTGGTTGGACACTGAGAAGGTGCTTCACGCGCACCACAGCCTCTGCGCAGGCCCAACAATGACCCGTGCCGGAGCTCACGGAGGTCAGTTCAGGATGCAGCACACAGGGACCCACGCCCCACTCGGGCGCACAGGGGAGCGCCTGGGCCCCTTCTCACTGACGTGTGCATTAGTGGGTGGCAGGAGGTGTGTGCAACGAGGGGAACCCCCGCTCCCAGAGACGGGGCATGTGTTTGTAACCCCCCTGCCCTGTGAGAAGGGGGTGTGTGCACATAACTTGTGCAAACGTGTGTGGGGATGTCATACTTCCCTGGTGTCACAGAAGAACATTTAGAGATTTGTAGGTGTTTATCAACATTTTGTAACTGTCCAGAATTGTGATTTATTTTTTGCTGATATTAGTTCCAAACATATAGCTCACTAATTGGTAGTTAATTGCACATCATTAGTAAATCAATGCAGCACTTAAATCCTGATTTGATTTAGATCCCATGAACTGAGTGGTTTTTCTGTGTGACACACACGTAACTCTCTCATACCCGTCATCTAAACAGAGGTTTAAAGATCTACTCTGTGAAGGCCAATGCTTCCCCTAAAATGCCATTAGATACTGAATTCTCAGCCCAGAGGCCTGCAACAAGCCTGAAGCAGGTCCAATACTGCAAGTCTCACTACGCTGTCTACCACTTAGCTTCCAACAGACAACATCCCCATTTTTTCCTCTCTTTGTAAGATCGTTCAGATTTACCTGCGTTATGCCCATGGCGCTGTTACACTGGTAATCCCCAAATTTGGGCTGCTGACTTGGCGTCACTACCAGTGGAGGGTTTTCTAGATCTGGGTAGGCAGCCTGAATAGCAGCTCCAAAGATCTCCTGAAGACAGCTGTTGATATTAATCATGCTTTTTGCTGTTTTGCTTCTTTCCTCTTGAAGGCTCTGAAAAAACAAAATCCAGAAGGGTAAATTCACAGCATCTGAGGAGCCTTTACATCCCACTTTTTTCCTTGGCTGCCTGGCAAAGCACGGCTGACAGATTTGGCCGACACCTCTAGGCAGAGGAGCAACATAGACAACATCAAAATCATGTGGTTCAAGAGCCGCTTCTCCCTTTGAACCTCCCAGCACAAACACTTCCCCTGAATGCAGGGCTGCATTACTTCTCACACCTTTGCCAGTGATCCTGGTAGAGACCTCAGCTGGGCTGCCCGTTACATGACTAGCCAAGACTTGACGGTGTGGGCTTATTTACCTACTGCCACTTTTCATAAAGTAGGTTTCTGTTTAAGGAACCAAGAAATATCTGACATGCCACCAACAATTAAGGCATCAGAACGCAGAGTGAGCATGCTGTCACACATCGCTAGCTGTAACAAACTGACATCATTTATTCAGCTTGTCTTAATGAGAACAAAAACACACGCTACAGCATTAATTCTTTATTCCCTTACCTTTTGAAGGAAATTTAACCGATACTTAAGTTTTGCGTTTTCGTCTCGCAACCCCTCCAAACTCGGGGAGACTCCCAAGCATCCAAAGTTCTTCAGACGCTCAATTTCTGCAGTTAACAACTTGATCTCGTTTTCCTGAAAAACAAATTAAATTGCCACAGAGTAATTCTTGGAGTGGGGAGAAAGAAGGTGAGCAGCTGCAAGATCTCAGATACAGTTCTAGTTTTGCCTCATAAAGGTAACAGCAATGACATATAAGTTGAATAGTTCCAAACAGTGTTTAAAGGTGGTTTCCATTTATGTCAAAAATGGGGATTCTGAAACATTCTTAACAAAAGTCAGTGAGATAATAACCTCACTAATATCAAGACACAAGTGCAAGAAAGACAACAGGTCATGCTAATAAAACATATTCCCAAAATAAGCACTTTCTCCAGCTTTTTTAATCTAATAAAGATGTCAAATGTTTTGACTCAAAATTCCCTAAAGCCTCCTTCAGGCAGTTTCACCATCTTATAGGCCACAGTTTCTCTTCCAGAGGATGAAACCACAATCACTCACACAACCTCAGCAAGGTCAAACGCCAACTGGAGACAGGAATGCCAAGAAGTACAGCGCGCTGCTTCACAGGGGAATTCATAGGGTCATTCCTGCAGCATGCACTCACTTCCACCTCACTACACAACCTTTCCTTCCCTACCTCCAGCGTGGCTTCTCCCTTAAAACTGACATAAGGCATTCAGGAACAATCGGGAATTTCAGGTGGACCTCTATGCTCCGAATAAACAAACCTCCCCGCGCCTCCCCGTGGCCCTCCAGACTTCACAGGCAAATGCTTCAAGAGGCAGTCTTAGCCCAAGGGTTGGAAGCTGCTGCAAGGAGCAGCAATTTTCCTCACCCCATCGCCTAAAGAAACCAACTATCTGAAACTTCATCTCTGTTCTCCATCTCTTGTCCTCCCCCGTAACAGGCTTTGTGCCCATCAGGCACGAACCTGGCTTACAAACAGAAGTCTGGAGGCTATTGAAAACTGAAGCGACTCAATGCCGCTATGAAAGGAGAGGCAGGCAGGTACTCCCCACCCTGGCTCGCCAGCCCCTCACCTGACTCATTCAGGCTCTCCTCTACCAAACTCTCACAGCAGGAGGCAGCTCAGGCTATTATTGTAGTCAAATAGGCCACCCAACCTTATCAGAAAGCGCTCGTTTACTTGTTGCTCTTGAAACAATCAGAATATTTAATTAAGGAAAAAAATTGGGCCATCAAATCTTCTGGTCTTATAAGTCCACCTGAACAACAGCTCCCACAAATGCCACTGTAACTAACCACAGATGCTCAAAAAATCTAAGGTGAACCAAAGCAATCTTAAGATCAGGCTGTTTGTGGAGCAAGCTCAAAATGAGTACTTTTGAGGTCATTCTTCATTTGCCCTTCAGCTTCCAGCACACTTTACAGCCTCAAGGTCTCCTCTGCTACAGGAGAACTGGATGCTTCCTGCAGGTTCAGGTGTGAAGGAACAGGACTTTGAGGGGGAAAAAAAAAAAAACAACCTCTACTAAAACCTCTGGTTTGGCATTTAGCCAACTAAAATCATTGAATAGCACAGCTGCATGTAAAAAAATAATGCACTTCAAACAGTCCATTGCAGCTTTTCCTTTTGCAGCCTATTCTTTTTTTAAGCCAAGGCAGACCCCCCAAAAACCAGACTGTTTTTCTCTCACATACATATACATACCTTCCCCCATAAAACCAACAGAGAATATATTTATTTTTGACTTTTCTGACTGGCCTGACCTGGTAGCATTTCACATAATTTACGGACCCATTTGAAAAATTTTCAGACTGAACTTCAAGTTTAAAATAGCGCAAGAGAGATTTCATTGCATTGTTTTACAGTTGTTTCACTGTAAGTTTAAGTAAGCATTATTGCTACAAACTGACTTAAAGGAACATTGGAGTAGTGACATGCATAACTCATCCCCCCTCACCCCAGAATGTGCTTTAAGAAAAGCACAAAGATATGGTCTACTCTTGATATCACATTATCTGTGAATTCTGTGTCCACCCAGTACTACCTTCTCTCTAGCAAAGCCACCAGCTTCAGGGCAGGTTAGCAAGTTAGACCCTTAGAGTTTTGCATTGAGGACAAACATTGTCCAGATCCAGAAATTTGCATTCTGCTTTTGAAATTAAAATCACTACATATCCAAGCCAACAAGCAGTTCACATTTATTCCTCCTGCATTAAAAGATTCCCCCAACACTAAAGCCACTGAGATGTTTTGGTACCACTGGCAAACTTTTCAGAACAGAAATTCAATTTGGATTTTCCTCCAAAATCACAGATGCCTCGGGCCACCCAAGTCAGGACTCCCTAGAGATGAGATGACCGGTATCTTACTGGAGCCTCTTTCCATATTAGACTACAAGAGAGGATGAGGAAAGAGGTTTATCCACATGCATGGCCAGAACCCAGAACAAGGGTTCTCAGGAATCACCAATCCCTGGGGCAGACATCTGGCGCAAACAGCTTTTCCCACACAAATACAGGGTGAACAGCTAGTATCCTAACCGCTTGGATTTGGCCAGGAGGTAAAAAACTCTAAAACAATGCCACAGTTCAGTAATTCTCATCTACTTCTTTCCCATCACTGCACCAAAATAGTAAATTCACAGCACAGACACCTGAAGATAGTAGGCATTCAGGCTGGCCCCATTTCAGATTTGGCCAAGCCCAATGTGTGAGCCCAGACTGGCACATTTTCCTATCATGTTTTGAGCTCCTCTTCTGCAGAAAGTTTCAGCAGCAGTCTTTATGCTACTTGCCTGTGAAATGAAAGCAAAAGGCTTCACCACAGTGGTCTAGCTGCCTATCCCAATACTGCCGCTGCCATTTAAGTCTCCCTTTTTGTGCTCATCAACAACTAATACAGATGATGAAATGAACTTTTCATTCAAAACCACCCAGCAGAAAAGCCTGAACTCAGCAATGATTACACCGAGTTCCAGAACTGATGGGGTTCAGACCACAACAGCTGGGCTGGGACAGCCGCACGGCTGAGTACAGCTAACAGCTCCAAAACTGGCAACAAGGGCACCCTGGTTCATGGGCCAGTCAGGAAGGGAACGCCACTCACGACCCTCCTCTCTCTGGTGACCAGCGACCGGACACGAGGAAATGCAATGAAGCCGTGTCAGGGGAAGTTCAGACTGGACACGAGGAAAAGGTTCTTCACTGAGAGGGTGGTCGGTCACTGGAACAGGCTCCCCAGGAAAGTGGTTGCGGCACCAAGCCTGTCAGAGTTCAAGGAGCGTCTGGACAATGCTCTTAGTCATATGGTTTAGTTTTAGGTAGTCCTGTGAGGAGCAGGGAATTGGACTCGATGATGATCCTTATCGGTCCCTTCCAACTTGAGATATTCTATGATTCTCCAACTTGAGATATTCTATGATTCTATGGTCCCCACACCCATAACCATGTTGCCAAGCTCGCCTGGAAAAAGGTCTTTAGATGTTCACGTTATAAACGCCCCTTAACACAGCAAACTGCGATAAACCTAATTCTCTAGCAAATCACCTATGCATGCCAGATGTTATTGAAGGGATATTATAAATTCTACATTCTTTCTGGAAAAGAAACTACTACGTTAAACTACAGATACCCCTTGTAACTCCTTTCTCACGTTACCATCCAAGTGAGGAAGGGAGACAACGCCAATACGCCTCTGATCTACAAAACGTGTAACTGAGAAAAAGAAGGAAAAAGCTGCTGTTCAGGACATAAAGTTTCACCCCCTGGATTATTCTACCTGCACAGCCCGGCACATATCACAACTTGTCAGTAAAGGGTCATACCTGATGACCACCTCATGAGAAGCTGCGGGAATTACATGAGGCCATGCTGACATCTCCAAGGGCTTTTTGGTCAGCTGAGTACTAGAAATCTTCCCCTCACCTGTGAATACAAAAAACCTATAGCTTTTTCAATAGGACCAAAATCATCCTTACATTTTGCCTTGGCACGTAAGAATGCCTTCCAAAGACCCCACTGAATTAACTTGAAACTCGCATAAGTTTCTGTCTCTGGGCTTTAATGAGATAGAGCTTTTCTCCATCACATTTAAAAAAAACAAAAAAGAGAGAAAATGGCCTGAGAAAGCATGGCAAAGGGGTCACAACACCACTCTTCCTTCTCCTCCTTCTTGCCTCCTGCACGGTTTTATCTGCCAGCCAGCTCACAAAGGTCTCCAGGGCATGCTGGAGCTGGCACGTGGCTGGGAGCAAGGTGATGGGTAGATTCAGGCTCAGTAATTCCACATGGCCTCCTTCAGACTCCCGGAGTTAGAGCTGAACACCGTCCCTCTTGCTTTGCCTCAGGGTGACTGGAATTTGTTTATGGACTAAAGTCCAGATAGCAGTGATGGCAAAGGGAGAACCACCTTGCCAGAATACCTGAGATGCCCTTCCTCTCCTAGCAGCTACAAAGGAGAAACACAAAAAACAAAGGCAAAAAGGAGTTGCAGAGATTCAACAGTCAGATTTATCACCTCAGTATTTTATGGCAGTGCTTATTGTATGTTTAAATTGTGGGTAGAAAACATACCGGAAAGTTGCTTAAGAACACATGTGTGTGGTTGGTAAAAAAACACAAGCCAAATGTCCAGAAACTCTCAGTTACGTGCTCTTGGGGCAATATATGAGAAGTTACCTGTAGGACTCAAAGTCTTCCTGAAGCTGCCTCTGTACTCTACTGTCAATATCAGTCACTGGTTATGACAAAGCCAAGAGCTGGATTATTCTTTTTAGGCACTGGAAAGGGTTGTCGCCACCTTTTTTTCCCAACCCTAAGCACCTTACGGCTGCAATAATCCTGTTCGAGAAGGCCAGCGCTGCCATTGGCATACCTGCCCTCCACCAAGCGCCTCCCTGGCTGCTCGGGGCTCCCAGGACCCACCGGACCCGGCGCTGCCCCTCCCGAAGGCAGGACCCTCTTCTGCCCACCGCCCGGCCTGGCCGCGGGGCCATTCCTGCAGGGCAGCCACAGCCAGCAGCCAGCTAAAGTAACAGCACAAAGAACCAGGGTGGTAACACACAGAACCGCGTCCCACATCCTCCTGTTGCCTTTTTTTTGGAAGCTTTTTGCAGGACTTCACCTTGCACCCTCCTCCTCGCGGACAGTGCCACGAGCTGAACCACCCCCCCGGCCTCCGGGCACAGGGGGTCAGGACCGAGAGCGGGGATTTAGTCTACTTTTTGCCCGAAGAGAAATGAAAGCAGCTGAGGAACGGGCTTCAGCCGCTGCCTGCTGTCTGCCTTCCCGCCCCGGGCCGGCCCTCCGCCTCCCCCGCCGCTGCCCGG
>WAAD01025394.1:107817-185800 GCA_013389945.1 Fregata magnificens | reverse complement strand
GAAGGGGAAGGGGAAGGGGAAGGGGAAGGGCCCCCCCAACCCCCCGCCCCCCCTTCCAAGGATAAAACACCGATGAGAAACTCCCAGGCCGCAGCGGGTGGGGGGGAAAGGGCCGCCGGCCTTCGCCCGCTTCCCTCCTCACGGCAGCCCGGGGCCGGCCGCCTGCCCGTGATACCCGCAAAGCCGGTCAGAGAAGAAGAACTCTCTAAGACTCGTTTTGGAGTTTTCGAAAGCAGGCGTTCTTTATTGCAGCGCTGGAGGCACGGGGGATCATTCCACCTAACGTGCATCCCCGCTGGGGTTCATTTTTGACGTTTATACATGGAAGTTAACACCCCACGCCTATCTAATACATAACCATTAGTCTGACTAAGCACCCTCTTCTTCCATTGGCCTCCATTTCTCTCGCTTCCGTTTTAAAGTCACAGTGTGATTTTAATTAACTGCGCACGCTTACGAAGAGCGGGGGGGTTAGTTCTTTTCGTCCCTCGATTGAGTCGGTGGTCGCCATCTCCCCCTGCCAGAATTACCTTTCCCCCAGTTTCTGTGCTTCAGCGTCTTCTGGGCCCAGAAATTCCCTTTTGTCACTGCAGACCGATTTGTGGCCTTCCCTTATCTTCACAGCCTTCTCTGTAGCAGGATGTTTCTACTGTTAGTCCTTGAAGTTCTACTGAATTGTATTCTTTTAGGAGGTTCTTATAAATGAGGCATTCATCGCTAAGACTTTATCTGGCCTAAGCATTATTCACTGCCTTGTTAAAATTCTCAGGTGTTAGTTTCTACTCCTAACTGTAACGCTTTCTTAATTACTAATAACTCCTGCACTATTTTATTTCATCCAAAAACATATATATATATATATATATACACACATTTGAGGTAACAATTACGTCCACCACAAAAGGCACAGTGGAACCTTCTATCTTTTAGCTTTTGTTCAAGGTATCAGCATGCCTTAATTGGGGCCTGGGCAGCTTAACACAAACATTTCACTAAATAAAGTCTAACTTATGGTATCACCCGTGCCCCCCTGCAGCACCCGGGCACCCAGCCACCACAGGCCCACCGCACAGCAACCACCACCCTTGGCAGGGGCACGGCGAACGCCTCGGGAAAGGCAGTAAACGGAGAGAGGCGGGGAGGAAAATCAACAACTGCTGTCTGTTAGGGTGGCTGGTGGGACGCAGCGATGGCAAGTCTCCAGGGGATGGTGGTGGGGAGCGTTCCCTCCGAGAGCCGTGAGCGCAGCAAGGAGAGGCTTGGCACAAAGATCCCGGGGCTGGGGTTAGCAAAGGGTCAACCGGCTCTTACCTAAATGTGTGCAAAATAACATTCCTCTGTAAGAAACCAGGGAGCAGGTGAGCTACACCTCTAGCACCTTTAGTAAAACCTGTATTTAGAACAAAAGGGAAAATCCCAGGAGCACCCAAATTACTCCAGAGTATATCCACCAGCTACCTCTCAGAAATGCCTGGTCTGAAGGGTTTACAGAGCAAAACACATTAAAACCTATATACTTCCAGCTAGTGATGGAAAAAACCCCACAATTGAGGCACCAGGTGATGAGAAGATTCACACAAGACAAAAAGCGAGAAGGCAGGTTTGTCCAGAAAGGTCACTTTATTGGAAAAACCTAAAACGGACTTAAAACCTGCAGCCCTCCTCCCACAGCAGTGGTTTCAATGGGCTCCCCAAGTTACCTTAACAGACCCATTACAGACATGAGCTGCAGTACAAACGTTAAAAGTGCAAGTATTCTGAACTTCACACCCACTTTTATGGCCTGGCAGGAAACACAAATGCTTCACAGCTCACAGAGAATTCGTTCACAGCACTTGGGAGGCAAAACTGGCTCCCTGCATTCCCCACAGGATACAAAATACATCACTCGGAAGAGAGTCTGATGCAGAACATCATATAGAAGGTAGGGGTGAGGTTCTTTCAAATTTAGTTTATTGCAGTAAAACCTCTAAAAGGTAGAGCTGTACAAAAAGTCTAAACAGCATTATTTAAGAATAACAGCACCTTACGCTGCATTTGTTCTTATTTAAAATTCTATTTCCCAAAAATACATTCCTAAATATACAAACTATACAATCTTGTCACTTTAATGCTGGTTTCTGTGATGATATAACTTTAACCTAAAAATCTTCAAAACATCCACATACTGACAAAAGCTCTAATATACAAATGCCTTGGTACCTTCATAAAACCACATAAATAACTTCAAAACCCAAACTGCATTTGTAGAATTGTCCGGAAAGCAAATACTTTATGGTGATCACACATCGTCTGCAGAGAGCGTTGGAATGTTTATCCTCGGCCGTGTGAAAAATGCCATTTTCTCTCTAAAAACCAGATGATCAGTTGTTAATGCAACAGAATTCTTGCCAGAAATGTCCATCATCCACATTAAAATATATCCCACCAGCTGTCACCACAAGGAGCAGCAGCACATCCTCTCACAACCTACACCTCTTATTTACATATCAGACATGAGGCATCCTTACAGTTAAACTCACAACACTGACCTTACCAAAAAGCCATTTCAGAAAGGCTTGGGTTTTTGGCTTTCTAGGCACGTTACTTAGGGAAGCAAAGGGCTGCTTCTGTATTAAACAAAGGATTTGTGAATTTGTTGCCAGGTGGGGAATGATTTGGAGTGCTGCCGGTTGCTTTGAGGTCACGTGCAGTGCTGCAGCTAGTTTCCCTGACTCTCAGACCTTATACTTTGATATAAAAATACAGACATTTTTGATTGAGCAGAACAGTTAACTACTTCTACGAAGATTAGCTTTCCTCATCAGCATCTTAGTCACCTGTAGAAAAATCATGGTAGCAGTCAATTTTTCCTTCCCTTTACCAGTGACCTGTACTTACCTGAATGACTGTACTTCCAGAGGCTCCTTCCGACTCTGCCCTCGCAGCCTGTGGACATCCTTGGCAGCAGCTCTCATCATTTTATCAGCTTTGAGCTCACACTTGTGTTCTGATTTTTCCACCTAAACGAACAATGGAAAAAAGCTGTTTGTGTTTCCAGGAGGAATCATTTCATCCCAACTGATCTCCAAATACAGCAGTATTTCAGCTGCAGGTCTGAGGGCCTTGGAAACTGTTGACTCTGGAATCACAAGCCACAGAAGCTAAACTGAAGGCTTGTCAGCTAACCATTGTAATTGAGAGCGCTTTTTGTAAGGTCTTCTTCCAGCTCTTTAGTAAGAATCATGGGTGCTATCTGCACCTTCTTTGTATCTTGATATATTTTTTAAGGCAGCAGATCAGCTCACGCAAGAACGTGGCAACCCATGTTCCAGCTGTGCCCCAAAGAGCACCTTGTACCAACTCCTACGTCCAGTGCCCTAACAACTTAGTTTCTGCCTGGTGTCAGCAGAGGTGCTGACACTGATAAATCACAGAAGTTGAGAAGGAGCCCTGTACACGAGGGAGAGTATGATGTAGGCAGAGTAAGGTAAGTGCTAACCGTGACACACCACAGCTGCTACGGACTGGGAGGCTGCACTTCACAAAACAGGTAGCATTTGTGACTTCTCATGTTCGCACCTGTTCTAAGGCAGGAAATCTCTGTGCTGGTAAATGCATGGGTTCTGGACTAACAGAACTCTACAGGAAGTTAAAAAGGGGTCAAACTCCAGCAAAAGTGATAATGCATTCAAAGTTGAAAGACAACTTTCATAAAAGAAAACAAAATTGTTTAATCAACTGTTTGTTGAAATTCTTGAGATTAGTTCTGTCTCCTTTTCATCCCTGCCCTGCAGTCCACCCTTCAAAAGCAGAAAGATAGATACTCTTAAGCTCTTAAAGCCAGAAAGCCTGCTATCATCTGACTTACATTATCACTTCGTATGCATGAGGATCCTATTCTAAAGCCAGGTGTCATCCACGCACAAGTTTTCTGCAGCCATTACTTCTCTTAGAAGAAGCAAGAGACATAACTGCTGTCTTCCTAACCCTCGTATCTGTGGGAAGGCGGGCACAGACTCTGCAGTTTGTAAGTGCCACACCTGAGAATAGCCAGACACTCAAGGACTGCAGCTTCCATTATCAATCGCTTGCTTGATGGAGCCGTAAGTGGAAGACACGAGCGACTGTAGTGCTAAGGCTTCATTTCCTGACTGTCCAAAGCACCCTGTTTCTCAGATCATGTTTCTCAAACACCTTGAGTAAAATCCAATGGCAGGTGTTACTCACTCGTTTTTCCACTAGCCTCAGCAGCAGTCGAAATCTCTCATCATCGTTCACCCACTGCGGCAACTCTTTTTCACCCTGACTTTGAGCTTCTTCCAACTGTTCCTTCAGTTCTCTCAGCACCGAGATCTCCTGAACCAGCCGATCATGCCAGGTTTTTGAAGCTTGCAGGTCCAGCTCCAGGTCCAGCGAAGTGCGGATTAGGCGCTCTGTACCGAAGGACTTGATTGAAGGCTAGAAAAGAAGGGGTGTATGAACACAGTGATGAGAACTGTCCCGACCACTCCCCCATGAAGGGCTGAATACATCATTTTTCCAGAACTTCTCTTAGTACAAAGCATCTCTCTTGATCCTGCTTTCCAATCCATCTCAAGACACAAAGCACAAACTCAAGCAAGTCTTATAGATAAGCCTTTTGATTTTGGTGTTTCCACTGAATTCCCTTCTTGGCAGCTTCTCCAAATCAAACAAGTCTTGCTTGCACACCTTGCTCCTAAGTTTAATGTCTCATCTTCAGATGAATCCACAATGCAGCAGAAAAACCTGTGTTTGTTTTTTCCAGTAACATATTATGTTGCCTTCTGCTAGTTTCAAACACAAGCTGCCTCAAGAAAACCATCTCCTTAGGAGCTCAGCATCAGTACCCCGGGGGAATTTCAGTGATCGCCATCACAACAGGCACAGACATCATTCTCCTCACCCTCTTCCCCAGCTCCTCACATTTATTATAAGTACTTAAGAATCTTGCAACAATAAACACAGCAAAGCTCTTTGTGCTACTTCTGCTCTGACAAGATGGAAAATACCAGGAACCATCTTCCTAAATTGATTGTTCTAAATGAGTTTCAACTTAAACATTCCTGTCATATTCTGATATATCAAAGAAAGTAGCCTTGAGAGACTTCTCGCACACAAAGAAAAGGTTGTGAATGAAATCACGTGGCAGTGGATTTATGTTTGCAAATTCTTCCTTTAAAATAGTCTTCCGTTTTTTGCAAGTGTCTATGCTAGAGAAAAAAAATAAGTGGTGATGTTTTTACCCGTTTCACTCTGACACTTCGTCTCTCCATTGCATTTCGAACGAAGGGGGGCTTTTTGGATAGCGTTGAACTATCACTATCACTGCGATTCAGCTGCAAATGAAAGTGAAAACCACGTATTTTTCATGAAAGAAACATACAAGCAGCGCATACACACATTATTAGCAAGATCAGAGGATTCTGTAAGTGATTATAAGCAGTGATATAAGCAGAACTATGAAGTTTCGTGAAAGGCTACAGTGGTCAGCTGCCATCCCAATCTGAGTGCACAACATGCAATCCATTTGGCACAGCCAGATCCTGCCACAAGCCTTGAACTCTGTCCCTTCTTGGGAATAGACTGCATGGAAAGAGAGACACTATGTTAGGGTATAATATGGGACTCTACCCCACTGCCCTTCTCCCGTGCAAGTAACTAGGCTGGGCAAAACAGCCGAGAAAAATAAGCTCGAAGTAATTAAAAAACAAAACAAAGCAAAACAAAACAAAAACAAACTAGTCTTTTCTAGCATCTGTAAAACATGGGGGGGCTATTTTATTAGAGATTTCTCTTTTCTAAAATCAGCTGTATTTTAAGCTAGAGGTGCAAGAGGTAGGTTTACCTGTAAGCTATCCCCTGGGTTTTTCAACTTAAGAGTTGCCATGTTACACACATACAGCCTGCCTTCTTTTGTGATTGTCTCTAGACTCTTAAAAAGAGCTCAACTCAAGCAGGGTTTAGTTCCCTTCTCATGTTCCTTCTCAAAGTTGGGGGTGGGGGGGGAACAGGCATGTGGGATCTGCACGTGCTGGGACACAGTACCTCTACTATCCAAGCACAGGCCACTGCTGCAAGTTAAATAAGGTTTGTTTCTATGGAAGCAGCTGCTTCTGAATCAGAGAAAACCTGCAGATCAAATCCAGCTCAGCTATATTAAGAGCATGCCCACTTAGGACAGGTCATGCTTGATAAAAGGCAGTGCTTGCTTGTTTGCCAATTCAATTTAAAAGACGAGTTATTCATAGTTTAGGCTGACCCTCAATCCAGGAAATAATTGTGAATAAACGTTTCAAAGCAGTGGAAGTGACATCCTGACCCAGTACGTAGCCTGCTCAGTTACCTTCAGACAAAGCACACTGGAGACTTTCAAGCTTCCACAATTTTTTTTTGCTGACATTATCAGGTACTTAACTTTCCATTTCTATCAAGCTTTCATGTTCACCTCATCGAAAGTCAGGTGGACACAGCTAACTCAGTTCAAGTTAGCACAGAACAGTCTTAAAGCAGCAGGAAAGGCTTTGCTAGGCAGCTTATTCATCATTGTCTTACAGCAGCCCTTCCAGCATGTACCACAAACGTATGTGCACGTATATATTTCATAAATTTGTGCTTAATACTATTAGTTCCAAGGAAAGATACTGCCTAGGAGGTGAGGACAGAGCAACTTCTGAAGTCACAGGGGGAGAGAAGAAAGCAGTGTCAGGACTCCGTGAAAAATTCAGACTAAGTGAACATTGATATCATGCATTCATTAATGGAAAACAGCATTTATAACCTCAGGACTGCATTTTCCTTACCCGACACACATACTGACTTTGTGGTCCTGGTGAAAATGTTTTTGAGCGGATGATAGTGCTACCTCTGACAAACTGAGTTTGGGGTGGATTGGCTGCTCTTTTGTCTTTCGGACGAACTACGGTAGAAGACTGTGCAAGGCTCTCTGTGTTTGTCTCTTTATCCACCTGAAAGACAGATACTGCACTGTAAATGCCAGCTTGCCATCTTACCAATGACACATACCCAGGGCTGTCTGACAGCCACCTGTGATACGTCTCCACTTTCAGTCCCAGAGGCACCGCATTCAAAAACAGATATTCTTTAGCCCTTTTCATGCAGGGTGTCCTGACACCTCACTCTTTGAACTCAGCAGCTGCTACATTAACTGTATCGCTCCCTAAGGGCTCCGCATCCACTGATCGCTGTACAACATAATTGATTACAACGAGCTTTGCCTGTTCATCCAGTACATCAATTCAAGCTGGCAATCTCACACAGAACAGAGGTATGATTTTAAAGACCATTCCCTTACTTCTTGTGCATCTGCAGCAAAGATCCAAATCGCTGTACGTACATGCACAGAGAGCACCTGTACAGCACATGTTTGTTAGACTACGACTACGTTCAGAATTAAACAAGGTCAAAGCCACAGTCACGTTAATGGAAACAGTTTTCCTGAGCAGCAAAAAGAAGGCATGAAACAATGCTCTATTAACTGTGGGACAAAATGGTTATGTAGAGTTATTTAAATATATTTCAGGTAGATAAACATTTAAACATCAATGATGAACTTTCAAATAACTGCTGTAGCCATGCTCAGCTCAACAGCAACCCAGTCAGCTGAGCAATGGGAAGTTTAACTCATCTTTCTGTTCAAAAGGCCCTTGGATTTACCTTCACTGCTATTTCCATGTGCAGCTGGGAATTCAGACTTTCTTCTGTCTCCCACAGCGACTTTCCAGCACAGAATTCTTCTTCCTCCTCTGCTTCATTTTCACTGATGTCATCCTGTTCTTCCTGATCAGGAACCTCTTCATCTTGCCTGTTAAGAACAGCTTTGTTATTGAACTGGCCTATTGTGTACAATACTCTGGTGTTGCAGCAGGAGTTACCTCCTATAAGCTGCTGGACAGAAACACATCCCCAAGGCAGCCAGTTGTACCTGGCAGATCCTGTAGCCACCGAGATAACACAAACACAGGCCTATAATGGAATAATTGAAACCAGAGTGAAGCTGCACCAGAAGGCAACCATTATAGCCAAAGACTTCATACTGACCTTGCTTCAAAAGAAGCAAGCTGAGGGTTCAGCCATGTGGTCTGAGCTTAAGGTGAGTGCATCTTAAGGGAAGCTCTCAGGATGCCATTAACCTTAGTTTAAAAAGTGATGCTGGACAAAATTGAAGCATTGTTTTAACATCCTTTTCAGCTCCTTTGAACTCACAGCTGGCTTCTCCATCAAACCCATTGGTCAGGCTTGCTTTTTATTTCAAATGTTGGGCTTCATTAATAAAATCCAAATCTGAACCACGTAAACAACAGCCAAAATTAATATTCAAACAAAGCCTAGCACCATACAGTGGCACTCTCATGGACGTCCATAGAACGTTGTAGAAATAACAAAATTAGCATAGCGCTATTGACTATTTTCAACGTTTAACAGCTTCGTTCTCATTTCCCAAGCACAACCTCCAGAACAGAAGAAACAAGATTCTTCACTAAAACAGAAAGAGGCAGAAGCAGCCTCCCACAGCTCTGTATCATCTGCTTTCTTCTCTGCACATGAACCCCCAAATGCTCTGATCATCCAACAACGCTAAGACAGTGGGATGCTACCTACCAGCTCTCTCCGCTAGTTAAAGTGCTTCTGCTTTCCTCCAGTTTCTTCTCCACAGCTTCCAGTTCAACAGCTGTCTGCTCTAGGAGTGCTGAGACAGAGTCCTGAAGAGAGCAAGAGGCTTCTTGTGAAGGTACGACTCTCACAAGCTGCAAAGCGCCCAGCCTTACTGGTCAGAACAGCCCCAACCCGCTTTCCTCAGGTGGTAGGAGAGAGTTGTAGTCTCTACACCCGCGTTGTTCAAGCACCCTACTGCACATACAGTGCTCAGTCAAGCCTGTGTGAGCATACCAGGCCCACCTCCCCCAATTACACTAGCATATGCACGTGTGCAGCTATAGGCTGAGCGTATTGCATGCCATGCATGTGCAAAGGTAAGCCTGTATCTGGACTTGTTCAGCAAGTCCATTGCAGCAAGGTGAACTGTCTAGTGGGAAGAAAGGCAAGAGCTCACACATCACTTACACCAGACCACATACCACATCCCTCAGCTTCGTGAGGAGCAGATTTCAGTAAGTATTTAGCCCAGGACAAGGGCACATCTGTAATTGACATGTTAATTATTTTGCTGCACTTAATGACATTTTCAAGTTCTAAATATAAACACACCAGCCTTCACTTCTCGTCTATTGTAACAGTCCTTCAGGCACATAAACCCGCTCGTTAGTACCGTTTAGAAGAGATTTGTTTGATTTAAGCAGTTGTTCTTACTGTTTTTTCAGTGCAGGGTACTTCAGAGTGAATGTTTCCTTGTTTACTTTTCCTGTTTTGCTTCTGCAGATACTTATAACTAAGGAGGTTATACCAACGGGTTGATTTCTCTCCGGATCTACATATTTCAGCAAGGCTAATTTGTGCTCCACCCTATTGAGAGCAAAACCACAGATTTAGTGTAATATTAAAATGAACCACTACCCCTACCACACCAGTAAGAAGAAATGAGAGCGAAAATCCAGGACTACTTGACTTCGGCAAGTTTGACAAAAAGAAAAATTGCCCTGTTTATTCCCATTTTGACAGCACTAGTAATGCTTTATGTTTAATCATTTTTAACATTGCCTAGGACTTCCAATCCAAGTAGCAAGTGCAAGAATCCAGAAGTGTGAGCAGTGCTACTGCAACCAGGATAAATTACAGCCAGAGCTTCAAGGAAAAAGAGAAAGGGGCAGGAGATGAAGACTCCCTTTCAAGAAATCTGCAAGGCTGACAAAAATCACTGCCTCAGACTGAGATGCTTTAGTTTTGTATATTCCATTCCTCTTCAGCTGCCTCGTCATTTTTTACTGCGTTACATTTAGTACACCTCCTGACATATTCAAAACCAAAGTAAAACTGATTTGCAATTTATTTACTCCCTGAGAGGACTCCATTGCACCAGCCCAGTCCAGCAGACTGCACGCTGAGCACACCTCCTGCAAGTTAGCGTGCTCCCGCCTGGAGCTCAGGTACCGTAGGACTGTACACGCTGTCAAAAGCGAAAAACCCCATTTGGAAAACAGATGCTTTCCTGAACCAAAGTGTGCTTTGCAAAGCAAGTGAAGGAAGAAATGCAGAAACACCATAAAACATGTACCCCTCCAGCCAAGGGAGATGCTACAGAACATGTGCAGGACAAAACATCAACTTTTCTGTAACTTAATGGTTGCTTATGTCCCAGCTCAACACACCCTGCTCATGTTCTGGAGTACAGTAGTCCAGAAATAGTTCTATTCAAATCAACTTGCTCAGGTAATACCGAGCAACAAAAAAAGCTCTTCTAACAACAGGGGGCAGCTGGCTATGGCAATACTAGCACTCAAAAAACTATACTTATATAGATTTTAATAGTGTAGATTAATAGCAGTTTTAAAAAAAAAAATCCTTCAGAGATCTTTAATATTCTACAGTGGCTTCCAAATTCCTGTAAGAAGTCCATTCTCAATTACATTACAGCAAATGTTTCCAAAAGGAAGAAGAACAGGTAGGGTTTCACATTAAATCACGAGAGAAGGGAAATCTTGTAGTCTGACAAAGTCATCAGTAGTTCTGTAACAGAACATTTATCTAATAGGTTTTTTTGTTTTTCCTGATCAAAATCGTTATTGCAAAGAACACTGTCTGGGAGAGATCATATAGCTAAGGATTATCAAGAAAACTTCCACAGAAATTGCCGTATTTCAAAGTTTAAAATTTTGTCTAATTCAAAAGAGGAAACAAACACAAAGATATTAAAATACAGATTAATACTAACCAAACATTCTTCAAGGTGAGACTTATCTACAGTGCAAACATCGACTCTTAAAGTCTTCTGGCGTAAAGCCGGGTAAGAGATAGAAACCCAAAATACTTCATTGTACACAAGATTGTCTGAAGCTTCCACCGGTCTTGTGCGAAACAAGCAGCTTGTGCTTTCCGAACAGGGCAGGACAGCCACGCGAATGTTCCTATTGAAAAAAAAAATGCGCTGCAATCAGTACTACCGTACAGTTTTGCAGTTCACTCCATTGCAAGAGCTCCATAAATCTGGAACTGAAATTCATCCTAAGCACTGTGGACGCTACTGTCCTATCCCATTCTCTGGAATATCAGTTAACTGAGAAAAAAGGAATATCTCATCACAACATCAGAGACATCAAGCGGCATGAGTTGCCGTAGACTTCATCCTTCTGAACTCGTAATCGAACATCATGGGATTATGTTTTACACGGTTGTTTACGTCTGTGCAACTTGTCACGCTGCTAACATACCCTTTTGGAGGTAGAAACAGCCACGCAAAAATGAATCAAATTTTTGTCAGCACAGAGCTGAATTTAAAAAACTCGTGCCTAGAATGAGTCTAGTAGAAGCTGCACATTTCCCCACACATGCATCTGTGCAGGTGTCCAAGGACGAGTTCTGTAGCAGAACGAACACCCCCTCCCCACTCGATGCAGTTGCTCTGGGCACCGCTACAGTTAAGAACCTTGCTGGCTAGTACTAATTCCAGGCAAGTCTTTTCCTAGCAAATACAGACCTTTGAGGAAAAAAACTGTATCTTATTTCAGTTTGTGGGTTTGTTAGTTCATAAATGGTGCTACACATAACAAAGTGTAGAAGCATTTCAGAAAGGGTAAATTATTAAGAGTGTGAAAAAACAAAACCCAAGATCTGTTTAATTCCCACTGGAATCTCATGCAAATACTTCAAGCGTGTTTATTTCACCCACTTACACTTTTTGATCTTGTTGTAACAGCAATGCTGGAACATTACTCAGCTGGATGACCAGTATCGCAAATTGTTTATTTTTGTCATCATATCTGAATTGGAAAGAAATTTTAAAAAGCATTATTATTAGAGAAGTCTGCCTTGGACTCCGTGAATGAGTATTCCACTTGTTTCATTAACACAAACAAACAACGTTAAAAATTTACAAACAAGACAAAACTATAATGGGATCATGGCTTGCCTATAGTTTAAAACAAAACCAGTTTCATATTACATGAAGTTTTGCTACCAGAACATCCAGAATTTAGAACAGTCCAGAACATCCAGAACTTAGGAATTCAGATACAATGGATTACAGACTTGACCTAACATACATTGCTTTTCCTGGGGTCCAGCTAAATTGCTGTATTGTGACCAAAACCTTTTGAAAGGCCTTATATAATGACTGTAATATAAAAAAGTTACAGGTAGAAATAGGTGAAGTACAATAGTGAAGATGTTACGGGTAACCATTGTTTTACCGTTGATGGCCATGACGACAGAGTTTTGTGCTGCTGATTTTTCCTCAAATCACAAATAATCTTCCATTAAGTCATTTAAGGAAGATGCCTCTGTGCCTGCCTTCCTATGTCTTACCCACTACTTGTGGGATTCAGGTTTGGTCAACGATTATGATTGCCATTTACTCTCAGCAGTTTTTCCCTGCCAAGCCACACACGAAAGGAGACTGCGAGCCAGCAAAAGGCTTTCTCCAGCCCAGCACTGTCAGTGCTCCCATTGCTAGTCTTCACCCTCATACAACACTATCACCAGTTGATTTCCAGGGACACGAAAGAGGATAACTGGGCCAAGGACCTCCAGAATGCACAATAAAAATGTGTAGTGCTTACCTCATTGCAATTTGCACTTTAGCTGTCCCAACTGCTTCTGTATCATCACTGTCAAACACCATCACTTCTGACATGCATGGTCTGAAAGAAATCAAAGACAATTAAGGACTTGATTTCCCTGTCATTGAAGGGCTAGCATTTAGGTGATACAAGATCTTTTCCCTTCCATTCAGGGGTCGGGTATATGGATTTTGTAAAATTAGCAGCTAAAAGAAAGCCCGTTTAAGAAGTAAGTGCAATCATCCTTAGAAGTATGCATTACAGTGCTTATCAGCCGAAAGTCATATGCCTTTCCCCTTCACTGCCAAAAAAAGCCACACAAAAGACTGTGCAAAAATAAGGCAGTGGGGGACTTTTAAAGCGTTCCCTTGACTGGATTTTAGTAAAGACAGCTGACTGCCCACCAACAGAAATAAGACTTAATGACTGCAATCCTGTCCTGCATCATGACAGCAAAAATTCTCAAGTTTGATTAGATTTAAGTCATTCCTTTGTTTCTTTAAGAAATCAAACTTCCCTAAGCACATTAAAAGTGACAGAGTACGCTGACTGGTCTTCCTTGAAACAGCTACCTGCATCATTTTCCTCCCAATGTACTCCTCCTCCAAAGTTTTACACACTGAAAGTCCCCAAAACTACATTAATTGTCTAAGTGACTCAGAGGCTATGCTGTAGTGCATTAAAACAGGATTAGCATTCTTCTAAGTATTTTCTGTATCACTTAGCACTCTCTTGTATTTCATTACATTTCTGCTACAGAGGACAAACGTTTTGCTCATCCTACCCTCACCATTTATTATAGGCATCAAAATGATACCGTAGTCATTACAAAGGTTGGTAAGTCAGCAACCCAAAGAACATGAGGTAACATCAGATGTGTGAGTGTGCATGGGATGCCTTCTGTAACTGTCACACGTTATCCCTCCTCCCCTCTCCGCAGAGCTCCCTATCCCGTTGAGGGGACACAGGGGCCCTAAGACACCCAACTGTCTGACTGCCTGGCTTGCGCCGATGAGGTCTGCTTTCCAGAAGCATTGCACATTCTTGTCAAAGTGAATTGTGCTGTAAACATAAAAAAATTACTCATTTATCTAGAGAATTAATGAAGATAATGAATGAATGGGAGGGATACGAGATGAGCAATTTTTCACCTCTACAGTCGTGTCTTGCAACAAATGACCCCATAATTCATCTCAACGCCAATAAAATAGTAAGAAAATCCAGGTTAGATGCAGCCAAACCAGGTATCAAGAAGACCAGTACCTTCCAGTGCACTTTTTGTCACACCACCCCAGACAGCTTTAGCAAGCAGTAAGGGAGGTCCAGAAACCCAGCAAGAGCAGCAATGCCCAGCTCCGGCTATAAGCTATGCACTTAGGGGCAGAAGTCCTGCAGAAATCCCATACTGGATCCAAGCACTCGGGAACTGCATCGCAGCACGTACACATCCATAAGGCAGTTCAAGGTGCTTCTGCTATCTTCCTTAAACATCCCGAAGTCCCCTCATGATCACTGAGGGCTGTCATTGACACCGGAACGGCTGACTGACAGGAAGGGAACTTTACACCTGCCAGATGGCTCCGCTACCCCCGTCCAGGCAGCAGTCACAGCTTACCAGCACCTTCACAAACAGACCAGCTGTTCAAAGAGTTCTCTGTGAGCTTGCTTTCAGCTACTTCTATTATGGGAAGCATGGGTCACTTTGATAATCAAATTCAACCTGCTCACAGTTTTTTCAGAAGTATTAAGAAATCTGAGATTGAGAACTTTAGCCACCAAATTACAAAAAAGATCATAACCAGCATTATTCCAGCTGACTCCTGTGTGCAAAGCTGAGTCATTGGCTTCTTCCTAGAGAGAGATCTGATGGCTACCTTTGTACAGACGCCTCATATACCCCGCTATCTCCAGCAACAGATTCATCAGACACTGCAGCTGACACACACGCCACCTTCAGTGCCGTCCCTCCAGCTGTATTTATACCTATCAGAAAAGCACAGAGGAAAATCAAAAACAGGCGTTAATGAAAACGAACTGTCTGGATCAGGAGCAGCTTCTATCTTATCCTCCCCTTGAATTGCATTTTTCCCCCCACCCAGGTATTGTTAAGCAACAGCACGCTTCTGAAGACAGAGAGGACACAGGTTGAGCGGGCTGCCCTCAAAAGCCACCGTCAAGTTAGTGCTTCAGGAACGTGCCGCTGGACTTCCGTGGAGAACAAAAAGCCCCTGGACAACCAGAGGAACAGCCTATGTGGTAGAGGTGAGAGCAGGGCTTCATTGCACAGTCAATGCCCATTTAATACCTGGGTCCTGCAGTAGCGTACCACAGGCTGAGGTTACACACCGGTTGTGCTGCGTGCGTTACAAGTGGCTACCCTCGGCACCTCCATGGGTGCAGGTCCTCGCAGGCAACGCGAGGAGAGGCTTTCAAAGCACCTGAAGGGCAGAGAAGTACCCATGGCAAGATGGGCAACGTGCAGAAGAAGCAGAACTTGAGAATTCCAAGTGAAATTATAAATATGAACCAATAAACCAGCTTCTACTGCAAGTCACCCTTAAGCAGGCAGTAGGCCTTCTGGTCCTAGCTACCCCAGAGAGCAGCAGCAAGGCAAACACTACTGACCAAGCTCTGGCCAAGTACGGATTATGCTGAGGGGTATATCCCACCTGGAGAGCTTATACCAAAAGTTTAGCTTCAAGGAGGGGAAACAGCAAAAAGCCACCACCCACCTACCCCTGAACCCAAAAAGGTTAGCATACACAGGACAGAAGATGGGTCCAGAAAGACCAGGTTAACTGGCTAAACATGGAAAGAAAGAGAGATTATAGGATTCAAAGTAGCAGCCATATGCAGGAATGCAGGGAAAAGGAGATAGGGAAGAGAAACTGAGGAAGTTGAAGCAAGGCGTTTTACACAGAGGTGTTGCCTCACTTACATTTTTTGTACTACAAAACAGGCAGATATGCCCTGGAAAGTTCTGCAAATTCTGCACCTTTTCACTTGAGCCATCACATTTCTGCAGAGATATGCTTCAGCTGAGAGTCTGGAGAACTCCACCTGCCCAGGTGGCTAACAAGGGCTGGGACTTACCCAGCTCTTGGCTCTCCCTCTCCAGCAGGGCTTTGGGGCACCTCCTTTGAGAGTGAGGAGGTGCCACATTGTCACACTGGGAGCAGTTGTAACCCCACAGCAGAAGTGTGGCAACACGCTCCTCTCCAAGGGGCTTTCATCTTTCAGAAGTGATCCCTCTTTCCCATAGCCTTAGGAAAGCACATGCCTTCAAACCAATATATGGTTTCCATCCCATATTTTCTTTATTACAAAGCAGTTTGTGGGGTTTTTTTGCACAGTCTCAAAAACACTTAAAGAATTAAAAACAGGTTTGAAAAAACATTGGTGCAAAAAGTGTGCAAGCTCAACATAGGGTTATGGAATAATATAAGGACTTGTTCTGCAATCAACAGTAGAGGGTGCTACAGGTAACACCAATATATTGTGTGCACATGCGGAATTTGGGCCCATTTATCCATGTATTTTTTGACAACACCATTGAATGGTATTTTTCATCTTGGTATTCCCATGGAACTGTTGGAATGTCCAGACCTTTTCCCCATACTCCAAACCACATGAATAAAAGTTAGCATCTGTAACACAATATATCAGTCATTAACTGAAACAAACGGATCCATTTAATACGGGCATTCACAGTTTAATCCATCCTCCCTCCTGCCACGTGCAAGGGCCTGGCCCCTGCTGCACTCCACATACCCTGGGCTATGCTGGAGGTTTGCGGGCAGGGTCAAAACTATGTCTCTTCTTTCCTTAGTGCTGCTTTCTACCCCCCATTCCATGGTTTTAAACTCCCCACTGGCTGGCTTTCTAGATCAAGTTGTTTGAGTTTTATGCACCGCTCCCAGAAACACCACTCTGAGAATCCCTCCGCCTGAGGCTTCCTCACCAGGAAGGACACCGCAGGTAAGACTCCATCAGGCTCAACCTCTTTTTCTCCTTCAATTGCCAATGCCATTTAGTCATTTAAACCCAGAAAGACTTCATTTTTGACCACTTCACCCAAGCACCTTGTGGCCAAGGGGGGCAAATACAGAGGGTGCACAAACCCCAGCAACGAAGTGGGTATCTGTTTGTACAGGGGAATGCTAAAGTGTAAACCCAAATAAAGATGAATGGATTCCCTGAAAAGGATTCATCGTGCAGCCATCCTTTTCCATACTTTTTTTTGCCAAGGACTTGAAAGCTCAACCCTGCAAGTCTTAGACACACACTGAACCTGTTAACTTTTTCATGTGGCTAATTAACACAAAATTTCAATTTTCTGTTTTAAGTCTCTAAAGAGGTTATCAGACTAAAAAAAGTTTATGGAAGCGTTCAGAAATTACTCAACTCTCTTCTATATTTCCAAGCAGGCAGATAGCATTTCCTACATTTTTTCACCTTTTTTTCCACTCATATCAAGAATTTAAAGTTTGCTCTTCACTTCCTGCCACTTCCCCTTCCACTGGCTCTGCTGGACACACCACTGACAAGGCCTTGAAGAGCCGTGTCATGCACTGTCCTCGCATCTGTGCCATTTCCTCAGAGAATGCCAGACTCTGCCAGACTCCAGGTTTTGCTATTAGTTTCACCTACATCGCTCAGGTATCTCTCAGGTGAGAGGGGAAACCTTGTTTTAGCTTCAAAGGTTCTGTTCTAACAGAAACAAAAAGCAAATCCCTCAGATATATACTATTCAGCTCTACTTACAGGAACACGTGAGCATGCTTTGCCCATGAGGCCAAGTACCAACCACCCAGATCCAGCCACCACGTTTCAGGCGTTACACTGAACCCCCCACAAAATGCCTGAGGAGTAAAATCTCATCTCGTTATTGCCCTGAAATAAACTACTTATGGTGATTATTTTGTCTGCTGACTGGCTAACAGCAATAATCACTTAATCTGCTTAACACCTGAGCTTTCACTTTAACAGCCCTGACAAATCTTGAAGAGCTAAAAAGGTTAAAACTAATCAGCACCCAGTCCTAATACGAATAATTACTGTTTCCTACTCAAATGCATAATACCTTTTTCCTGTAGGAAAAAGGTAGCTCAAAGGGGAAGAACTGCACGCATGTCTTTTATTGTATTTTAAATAGTATCAGCCTTCCTAATGCAGAGGGCAGTGATAACATGGTGCTAGTTCCCTTTCTTCACAGAGACTGTTTTATAATCCTATGAAAAACAGAAACAAACTGCACTGCTGGTTCATACGACTATAGCTTGCAAGTTTATATTGCCTTTAAAGCTCTTCTTCAACTGCAGTTACAAATCCAGTCATTTCGCTCATCTCCACTGGATTTAACCCAACTGCAGTTGCAAGGGCTTCAGACAGGCCCTAGCACGAGCGCCCTGACTGCTGCCTACTGCTTTGCATCCACTTCAGCCCAGCCATCATTCTAAAAAGGGATGAACCCTTCCCACCTACTGGTAAGCCATATGCATGTGTGAGAACATCCACTATCTTTAATGTCTTATTTTATCGTGCTCACAATCTAAACACGTTTTTGTTGCTAAGAAACCATCCCCCTCAAAACAGCAGAAATTCAAGCACAGCCTTGACATGTCTGCTCAGCTGAAGTTAATAAATTCATTGCCACTGATTTACTGGGAACCAGAGCAAGACATTGTGTATGCTGAGGTGGCAGGGAAGGATTTTTATTATCATTTGTTAACTATTAAACTAAATGCCTTTCCCCATCTTCCTCAAAAGCTTGGCCAAGAAGTTTGTGTCAATATGGTATTACATGCCTCCCAATTTCAGACCCAAAACACTAGACGACATTCTGAATCGTTAAGTGCCAAATTAAGCCAGGCATCCCACCACAACCATTTTTATTTGCACATAAAATCCCTGTAATTTGTGTACACATGCATATAAGTACACTAAAAACACACCTAGACAGTCTTCTGTAAGACTCATCAGATCAGCAGGATTTTTTGTGTACAAATTAAAATACCAACCTTTTCTCCCAAGCAAGGTAGAACGCACAGTTGAATACACTTTTCAACACAAAGATATCAAGATGACTGACAGCTTTTGAAATACTTGCTTCTCAATGCTTTATAAACTACATTAAAAACAAATGCATGCATGTGCATGCAAATAGTTTGTTACCATACCTTGACCTAGATGTTTATCTCCTGCTCTAGGCTCTTCCAGTCTACAGTTGCCACTCCCAGTGTTTAGGGTGAGTTCTGAGAGATTTGTACTTATCTCTGCGTCATCAAAATCCATATGGCTTGAAAAGGCATCACCAGTTAGGAGTGGGTCTATCACCAGTGGAGAGCAAGGTGGAGACGGAGAAGAAAGAGATGACCGTGGAGATAGCGATGTCATGGATTTTGGAGTACCAGACAATGATCTCAGAGCCTGTATGCGACTGGTGGTATCTGCTTTGTGAGTTTTCGCGACTTCGTTTTCGTGAATAGTGGTGATACAGCCTGATGGTCTAAATCCAGTGGCTCCTTCTAAGAGCAAGTCAAGCTTGTTTTGATAGTCCGAGTCCAACTGCTCCAACTGCTCCAGGTGCTCGTAGTAGAGATCAGTGAAACTGGCTGAGGTGGACGAGTCCTGGCTGGAGGTGGCAAGAGATCCTCTGCTAGATGCAAGAGAACCAGGGCTGCTGCTCGAGGAGAGGGAAAGCATGCTGGTGGAGAGACTGAAGGAAACAAGTCAGAAAACCATTATACTGTATCTCCTGATTTCTCAGGGCAACACTGCAACGTCAGCAAATCTCTAAGCCCACATGGTACATTTTGCTTTGTTAGCTCAGGCCATATGCATTAGTCCCCACAACGATCCAGAACCACAGTCTACCCAGTGGAAAAGTTGGGTCACTTTTCAATAAAAACAATATAGTTTATACACATTTTTCTACTCACCATATCAACCTCACAAGAGTCCTTGTTTAGCCAAAACAACTCTAATGAATAGTTTTAAATCAATTAAAATTAGTGACAACATTCTCCTCCCACATCTGTCTGTAAAAAAATCTATAGTTCCTGTTAATCTCCAAAGCAGACCACAAAAACCAACGAGGCCCATGCAAGAAGATGAAGTTATTGCAACCAACTGTCTGTCTGTATGGAAATTTTCTTTCATTTGCCTCAACCTTGGACCCCCAGCCCAAAGGCAATATCACAACTGCCTGGAGCTGGCCCTCAGAGATCACAGCAGCCAGCAGTTACCGGAAAACTGGCAGGATTTACCTATGTGAAAGCCTGCTACATGGAATCCAGGGTCAGGAGAGCCGGGGGAAGAGTTGGGGCTGGGCTGTGAAATCAGTTCACACAAATTATTTATCCCTAGAGATCTAGTTTCAGAACATAACTGACAGCAAAATTAATTTTAAGCAGGTGCTGAATAGAAGTCTGTTCAGATGAGAAAGCCCAGACACCACAGCACACTGTTTTCTACTCAGAAGACCCAACAAATCCTTCAGTACCAACTACAACATATACCATCCCTAGAAATTCCATTTAAACCAACACTCCTGCTCCAGATATTAAATACCTTGCTCGTTACTGACTGTTTAAAGACCCTTAACCCTAACTTCAGATATGGATTAGCTATTGAAAAATTTCTGCATAAGTGGCTTAAGTCGCCCTACTGAAAAACAGTGAGGATGTTAATAAGCCTAATAATCCCTTATTTATTATTCATGGGGTAAAAGTTAGAAGCTGCATTCATATAGTTATGCCCATGGCCTTATGCAAAAAAGGCAAGTATGCAGAATTTAGTACAATTTTGGCACAAAATGTCTTCTGCATTTGTATGACAGATGTGCACTGCATCACGTTTGTTCAAAAAAGCTTTTGGGTAAAAATAACTGAAACATGATAAATGTTTTTGCATTTTGGCAGTATATATAGATCTGGCGAGGACTAATAAATTTATAGCTCTTCAGTGTATTTCACCATCAAAAAGGAGGGGGGTTTAATTAATCTTCTCCCTACCAACAAACTGGGCTCAACTTCATTTTGTGCATACCTCTGAATGCCAGACCTTTTGCATTATGGGGTTAATAACAAATGCTTATTCTTACAAAGGAGCATGCCAAGAACACTGGGCACATAGTTAGGAAGAAATTAGTTTCACATGCTTCTTGGTCACCTCAAAAGATCCCTAATCAGCTAGATGAAATGAAAATATGATGCATTTCCACTGCATAAGAGCGTCACAGATAGCTATTCTCCATGGTGGCTTATTTACATGTCAGTCTTGCACTATGATTTCTTTCCAGTCTTTTCGGTGTCATCTTCACAAAATGAAACAGAATCCAAGTGCAGCAGAAGCTACAAACAGAGTAAATTCAGTACACACTGATAGGAAATACCTCAACCAAACAAAACCCCCACCAAACTCCCTTCCTAATCAAAAAGATAAAAAGATAGTTTTAGCTGATGACGATTTGGCCTTACTGCCTGCAGTCATGCATTTGTCTGGAAACAGTAATCCTGTGCTGTTCCAGAACGACAGCCTGAACCAGACCACATCACGACTGCAGAAGCGTTTCTATCTACCATATGAACCACAACAGATTCGAGGATATCTCAATACATTGTCTACATTGCAAGCAACAGCACACTTGGAATTGATTTAGAGAAACGTTATCATGACACTCATACATTAACGTGTAGTTGCATTACTAAGATTCACTTCACTTGCTGTGTGAGTGTTAGGCTGTCTTTAACATAATTTATTAATATAATACTTCAGTAATTCAAACATTCGTAAAAAAATCTCAGCTATCTTTAGTCACCTAAACATTACATGCCCAAAATAGAAGGGATTGCGGAAACTCCTTCTGTTGTCAGACAGGGGCACCACCACAAGGTTATTTACCCCATTCTAAAGCACCCATCTAAACTGAGCGGGACGTATAATCCTCGAGGCTTCTCTTCCCATTGACTACATAGGCGTTTTCGGTCACTACTATAACTGAAAGGCCTTTTAGACCTCTCAGTTGGGAGATGAAATTGTTAGCAGAGAAAGGCAGTTACACCATGTGCAGTTAAAGCACCTACAACTTCTGTAAAAGGTTACATACCTTTTCAGCTGAGTGTGCAACATTGCAACTAATCGTGTTGTTTCTTCCAGTTCTCGGACTAGCTGGTTTCTTTTGCTATTCAACTTCAATCTAAGAGAAGATAGAAGAAAAAGATGAGCTAAAGCAGCATTTACTATTTAAAATAAGGAGTAAAGGAAAATTCTGTTTTTTCTATGAAATCCTACAAAAGTTAATAAGAATACACAGTATAACGTGGGACAGAATTTGGTCAGGATGCGTAGGTGTTTACCAACTTCCAATACTCTTAGAATGTGGAACTCAATTCTGAAAACATTCACAACAGGGAAAATAATTTTAGCTGGTACTATAAAAGTTAATGTTTCTAGGATCAGGCCTCAAAAGAAGTCTGGCAGATTTTGCTTGCTATACACTATTGCGTTCTTATACTTACTGTGCTAATAAAGGTGTAAATGCTTTCATTTGCTTTCAGTAAGGGCCATGATTGCCATTACAGCTTTACATGAATTATGGACTTTAGCAACATATCAGTTTTATTTCACACCTCAATTGGTTTGAGACACAAACACGTGCACTTAGGCATTCATTCTCTAACTTAACAGGCCTCCAGACACGAAATCCTTCTCCAGAAACATGCTCTTTCTTTGGCACACTAGAACAGGACCATATTCCTAAAAATCACAAACGAAAGTGCTCATCTTACGGCAAGACCAGAAACATTTGTCGAACCACAGATATTTCAGGCTGGTAAAAGTCCTGCAGCTGAAACATCTGAGAAGCCTGCAATTTTTCCAGCGCGATAAACCGTGAAAAGAGTATGTAGAAAATTGGTGTAGTCTGGACACCGAGCACGTAGAAGAAATGAAAATATAGGGCGACACAGAGAGGGAATGCAACACGCCTATTCCATATATTCAAGAGACCGCAGCTAAAAGTAACATTGCCATAACCACCCACATTAATACATCCAGACTGTAAAGCGCTTGTAGGCAATGCCTAATGCAGTATTCATCCTCACTGTACATTCCCATGAGATCTCTCCCTGCAACAAAAGTAAAATTAGGGAGGATAGTTGGCATTTTTTTCAGCTAGTTCAGATTCACAGGATATTCCATGCAACTCCCACAGCCCTGACAAATACCAGTTCCTACAGGAACCACATACAAGGATGCTCAGAACAAACAACAAATTTGAAAAATTTAAAATTCCATCTGTTGACATTTACCAAGCTCCAGACTGCACAGCAACTGTAGAAGCTGCTGCGAGGAGCTGGCTGCATACAGAAACATTGTAGTACGCTAACATTATACTGAGCTATTTTGAGCATTTCTTACATTCACATAGAGGATCTACTTGTAGGAACAACAACCTTTCCCCACTTGGGGTGGAAGAATTGCAGGCGGTTTCTTCTGGGAGATGATTTCAGAAACCTTATAAGTAGAAACGGTCTCCTTGGAAATCTGAGGGCACGCTGCTATCAGCATTCAGCCAGGGGATGTTGCTGCTTGCTCCCAATTACCTCTTGTCCAACAAGGCAAGCTCTGTCCTACGCCCAGTAACCTACCTCTCAGTTAGAGCTTTGCTCTGAGTGTCTCTAGCAGCCTGAAGGTCTTCCTCTAGGCGCCTTCTCTCTGTCTCCAGTCTCTCCACCTCTCCTCGAGTCCATTTTCTGGGGCTAATAAATCGCATTTCTTTTAAGAGCTCCTCCTTCTCATTAATTAATATTAGACGATCCCGCTCAGAGTCCAGCACGCCAGGCCAGGCCTCGCTGTCAAGCTTAGCCAGTTGTATTTTCAGGTTTGCTATTCTGCAGCAAAAACAAAGCAATTATTCCATGAGGAGTGTCTGAGCTACTGCTCCACATACACAAAGGTGAACCGTGACCAACCACATCTTCCACTGCCCTGAAGAAGGCTCTCAGCTCAGGGACAACTACCCTCACCCTCATGCCCTCCTTGCCAGGGCACCGTCAAGTGATGGCACTGCCGGGAGGCTGAGATGCAGAATGGGATTTTAACTCAGGTTTGCTCCCAATGGTAAGCTAAGTCTCTAGCTAACCTGCAGCGTCCACCAGTCAGGGAATAGTATAACAGAAATTCTGGATCTCAAAAAAGAGCTGTCAGACTTACTATAGGGTGTTTCATATGCCTTAAAGCTAATGATCTCACAGTACTTGGTGTGGAGAGTATCATGCAGTAAATATCTGATCCGTTTTATGGAAAAGAACTGTATACTCTCCGTATACGATTCAGATAGGCTGATAAAGATCAGTGGTTACTCAAAAGTTTATAAACTAATTTTATCTTTACAATTAAGAAGTTAATCATATGCACGCTGCTACTGGAAGAATCCAACTATTGACTCAACACTAGGCACTTTGGACACATTAAAGAGCTAGGCTACTTCTGGTGCAACGTGCACCTGAGGATGTGAAGAGTCGAAGAGGCAACATGATCCTACCTAAATCCAGAGCCACTTATTTTCATGGAATTTAAAGTATATTTTCATTAGAGGTATCATTCCAGATTTCAGTTTAAAGTCTGTATCACTAACCCTTCAGCACCATACCACGTTATCTCAGGCAGGAAGATGACTACTAAAAGCAACAGCAATACAGATCTAGAATTTAGCAAGAGCTTTGATTGACAGCAGAGGATAGCACAGCTCGTGACAGGTGAGGAGGCTGTTCACTCCAGCTATCTGCCCATTCCCAATTTCCCAAGTGTCTGAACTGCTCATCAGTTAGCTCCACAAATGATCAACTTTGCAGCGCAACATGCAGAGGGAAGCAAAAAACCAGCAGCAGGCCAGGATACAGAACCAAGGGCAGTAATGTCAGTCTTCGCAAAGGAAGCTGTCTCCTTTGGACTCACTGACCTACAACTCTTCGTGACCTGACGGGGTGATTATAGTAGTTTGGTGAGAAACAATAGTACAGCTAAAGTTGAATAAGAGTTACCAAGACTTGCATTTCTGGAACTTGCACAACCAAAAATGATTGAGTGGGGAGCAGGGAATGGGGAGGGCAGAATGGGCTGGGGTGGAGAAATTACAAAAGCTTAGAAGGCAGACAAGGAGAAAAAGTATCTTGCAGTATAAGGCAAGATATTTGCAAAACTAATTCACCTGACTGAATACCAGAGAGCCAAGGCATATATGCCCCTTCATGTGATTAACTCAGGTTAATCTCTCACTCAGGTTTAGTAAATACATAAGAAACGGAAGTGAAACGCTGTACGTGTAAAATGAAAGTCCAATATTCATCTCCATTTGAAAAGGGCTTTGTGATCTGGTGACAGAATTACTGGACTTAAATTGGGCACGACAAATAGTTGCGGGTACTAATCTGGCTTCATGTCTTTCTAGAGTTTGGTTTATGCTACAGAAGCGCACAGGATGTTGCACACTTCCTCTAGCAAATCAGCACACATGCAGGCACAGAGCAAATGGAATGCCAACTAGCAACATCAAAGTGTGTAGAGTAAGTAATAAGATGCAGATCCAGGCAGCAGCAGCTACACGACTGCTGAATGGCCTTGAAGAATAAAGCTTTGTCTTCCAAGCTCCGGAGGCGAAGAGGATCTCGAGCCCCGAGAGAGCCTGTGAAGAATTAGGCTCACACAGACTGACCTGCCTCCTCCATCACAGGAGATAGACTAGAGATCACCTTTCTGAAGAGAAGCCTCACTTTCTGTAAACCCATTTCCCACAGCAGGTTGCTTACTCTAATTAAAGTTCCATAATTGATAGATATTCAGCTCTACTATTTTTAGGTCTTCTTAGCAGCTGTTTTGTTTTTGAGTGCCTGATTAAGTGCAACCCTGTGCTCCAATGAAGAATTAACAGTGGCATTAATTCATAATCCAAGAATTCCTCTGTGCATTTTGAAGGGATATGAGTTTAAGAGGATTGGTTGGCATTAATCTGATCACTTTTGGCATACATTTGCATGGATATGGCTTTTCCACTGGAATTTGTTCTCTATGCATTTCTGAGTCTAACAGCTTTGTTAAACTAACCTCAAGTTTTATCCTTTGTAAATGATTGTTCTTTTTCCCCTTCTCAGTTAAAAGGAGGTTTATGTAGTCTATTTTTCCAATAAAACAGCATCATTACAAAAGAAATGCTTTGCAGACTGCCTGGCATTGGGCTGAAAACTCCAGCCCTCCAGCATTCACTGACCGGGTCTGAACTATATCACTGCTGAGCCATGCTAGGTTTGCATTGCAAAGAAACCAGCAATACTGGGCTCAGGTCACATAGTCTTTCTGAATGGCCACTAGCTTGCAAGACTGAACAAAATACAGAACAAGGAAGCTCAGGTTTTATTTAACTGTTTTCTTCTTACCTGGAAAAGGTAGTTACATGATTTATTCATTGTCACATCAAGTCTTTTTTTTTTTTTTTTCCCCTTACTGGGGAAAGCCGGTACTGATCTGTGATATAGGCATAACACCTAACGTTTTTAGTCTCTTTGGAGATCGTTCAGAGCACATGCATCTCCACAGAAGTGTACATTAAGATGTGCATCCACAACCAGTAATTAACGATCCTATATCAGATCAGCCTCTGTTCTTCAGGGAAAAAAAAAAAAATCCAAGTGGGAGGTGTGGTCTAAAAACTGACCAGTCAAATACCCACCATTGTTGCAATGCTGCTAAATGTGACATTGAAATATTCCATCTTAGGAGATTATAAAACATACTTTTGAAAGCCCAGACTTACCACCAGTCACACAAAACCCAAGCTGAAAGTTTAACTGTTGAAGGAACTAGAACAGTGCACAGAGTGCAAGTGCTACACCACTGAGTTACTACTATATGTCTGAAATTGTACAAAATAATTTAGTTGCATCTCTGCATTTAGCTGCAGTAGCTATCTCCTTCTAGAGATATAGCCCTGACATCTCTTTTGACATGACACCCATTACCAGTTTCCAAACCAATTAAGCTAAAGGTTTCTCACTGCGGTTGCCCTTTGTTCTTTTTTGCAGGTTTAACATTATCTGCTCTAGGGCTCTCGTCTCACCGAGTCGTGAAAGAAAAACCCTTAGTGGTAGGTAAGGGAACACGCAGAATTGTACCCTGACGGTTCTGGCATGGCGAAGTTCAGCAGGATATTCACCTACATCTGTGGCTTTAGTCTGGTCCACACCAACCCCATAAACTGTGTCCGCTACAGTCCATTTCCAAATTCATCATCCCTTTATAAATCTAGTAGTTCTAACCTAATTAATATATTAATAATATAATTATATAAATTTCAAGGCCTTAAATTTCACCTTTCCAGATAATGCAGAGCTAACAAGACATGTATTTCCACCATTTGGCTCCCTTCACAGTATGTGCATGGGCAAAGTACTTGCTGTTCTACTGTGGTTTTGGAACATTTTAATATTGTGCTGTGGGGACAGGAAACACTTCTAACATCACAAGGAAGAATTTTCACAGGAGCAGAAGGTTCCTTGTGAGTCATGATATCCATAGTATTGTTCCAGCTTAACACTAGTTAAGGTATTTGTTTCTGCAGCTCCTACTAAAGACTATGCCAAAACCACAGTGCTCTGATAGCTGGAGATCTTTTCATTGTAGCATCAATTATTCATGCCTATTCAGACCCATCTTTCCTCATGATAATGTTTTTTAAACTCTGAGAAAATCTATAGATAACCTAAGACAGACATGAGGTATCAAACCTTCTTTAACTGCAAGACGGTGTTGTGTGCCCTTCATCATTACTTCAAATGAACTATTGTGCTGACTTTATAAAGTTCTGTCTCTTTTTAAAGAGCGTATTAATCATCTTCTCAGGTTTGTCATTATTCACTTGCCCCTCCTTGGAAAAGATACAGGCTAAAGTAAGAGCGCTCCACTTCAATCTGAAGATGTAAAGTCAGTGTGAATTAAATTGAGCTTTGCTTTTGAGCAAAGCTTAAAAGTAAAGAGCAGTTTTAACATTGAAAAATTAAGTACTGCATCTGGGGGGTTAATAATATCAATGTTGTTTTAAAAAGACACAGAAAGATTTGAATGTCAAGGTAGACATTCATCTTGGATTGGCAAAATAGACAGTTCTGATAAAATTGCTCCACCTTGGAAGAAAAGTGTAAGCTCGTGTCAAAAAGCAGCTGGGCACACAGAGTCTTTGACAACTGCCACAGATACAGATCAATTTTATGCCACCGAAAAACACGGCCTATTGACCACGCCAATATACTAAAATGAGAACATTATGAGTAACCTCAACCTTAAAACTCTTATCTCTAAGCAGATACTGGAGAAAAATCCTTCTCTTTGCATACATTGGAAGTACAGATTATACCACGCATCTGAAGTTTGTTTTTCTGGAATTGCAAAGTCCCTTTAGAGCAGTTAAAATTGAAATCACCACCACCGATGATTACATCGCTGAACAAGGACTAGCCCAGCCAAAGTCTAAATATTGCCTGGTGGTTTTTCATTTAGAGTATTTATCCATAAAAATACAGGTAGAATCATAGAATCATAGAATCATTGGGTTGGAAAAGACCTCTAAGATCATCAAGTCCAACCATCAACTAACACCACCATGACTCCTAAACTAGACCCTGGAGTGCCACGTCTACACCTTTTTTGAACGCCTCCAGGGTAGACGACTCCACCACCTCTCTGGGCAGCCTGTTCCAATGCCTAACCACTCTTTCAGTAAAGAAATTCTTCCTAATGTCCAATCTAAACCTCCCCTGACGCAACTTGAAGCCATTTCCTCTCGTCCTATCGCTAGTTTCGTGGGAGAAGAGTCCAGCACCCGCTTCCCTACAACCTCCCTTCAGGTAGTTGTAGAGAGCGATAAGGTCTCCCCTCAGCCTCCTCTTCTCCAGACTAAACAACCCCAGTTCTCTCAGCCGCTCCTCATAAGACTTGTTTTCTAGTCCCTTCACCAGCCTCGTTGCCCTTCTCTGGACACGCTCCAGCACCTCAATGTCTTTCTTGTACTGAGGGGCCCAAAACTGAACACAGTACTCGAGGTGCAGCCTCACCAGTGCCGAGTACAGGGGCACAAGGTACTTTCTAAACAGTTGAGTTAGCTACTATCCGTTAAAAAAGTACAGCCCAGAAAACTCTTGCCTAAATTAGCCTGCTAAGTAGATCGGAATTTTTAAAATCTATTCTTCATTCATTTCAGATCAGAGGGCAACGGTGAAAACCTACATTCTTACACATAAGCAGACGAGCTCTGAAATTGTAGCCATTGACCATATTTTGATATGTTAGGTGTTAACACAACATAGGTTTCTCCTTATCTGACTTAAAGCCATGCAAACATTCATTTCATCTGCATAAGGTAAGGAGATGCCTTGCAGTACAGTCTCCTTATTAGGAACGGGGAAGCGTTGGCAACAGGCAGCAAAACCACTTATGTCCCCACAGGTGTGGCCAGACTGAATTCTTCATGTATTAGTCACTCCTTAGTAATTTCTAGGATGGTTATTTATTTCTTGAATGATAACGTTGGCCCAGAAAGCCTATTGCCTCACTTGCTCAAAAATTACCATGTTTACTTAGCAGTAACGCTGGGTTTCAATCCGAGTGGCACCTTTTCTAGTGAAACGTATCTTCAGAATAAGCTGTGTGACAGCCAAAAGGTACAACAGTCCAAAGAATTACCTTCTCTTTGCTTCTTCATATTGGAGGCGTAATCTCACTTTCTCAGCCAACTGGTTATTGCTGCTGGTAATAAACTGAGACACAAAATATAAAATCAGCAACTTAGTAACCACTCCTCTTTTGATATTCCCTATTGAAATTGATGATGTTACAAGTTACACTTGCTCTTGTCAAACTCATTTACCAGTTAAACCAATCACAGAATAGGAAAATATTGCCTTTGAATAAATTTTTCATGACTGCTTCAAATACTTAAAACCTCACAAGATTCAGAGGCTCTTTTTGGCCTAGTTTATCAGAAAAAGAAAATCTACCGCATCTATCTCGGGCTTCTATTTTCATGCACACACAAATAGCTTTGTAATCCTTCTTCTTACACGCTGTTCGCAATCTTTAAGTGCTGCGTTGCATTTTGTTTCGGATGACATCTTGCTTTGGTTGTAAAGTCTTAAAGACAAGGGACATCCCATCATGCCCAAATCTGCAGATCTTTCGTCGCATGTGTGGCCCTGACTGAACGTGGCTGCAAATGTTTAAGTAAAGGTTCACAGGAGAGGCTTCTGTGATGTCCTGTGAGACACACGATGTACCCACAGCACTCATCGAGTCCTTGCTGAGGCTGGCACCCACCTGACAGTTATGATCTTGTTGCACAAACGGGACTGAAGGGTTATGAGTACTACACACGTTTGATGGCATCAAAATACCTGCACATATGCTATCATTCTCACTCGTAACACACTAAAAGCCAAACGCACTCTTAAGGGAAGAGTCCTCATTCGAGCTTAGCCCATACGTAGCTGCTGAATGTTTCTTGTCTAGTAGCATATCACTGCTATAAAGAGCTAAGGGAATATTTGTATCGCAAGATGCTACACCTGCAGGCAAAATAAAAGTTCCTTCCCTTTTATTCCCACCTGGGTAGTTCTGATAGACACAGTGTGGGGAAAAAGCAGGTTGCCTTTAGAGATACACTGCACACAAAAATGAAGGTCACACTGAAGTCTAAACCAGGAGAAGGTATCGTTTCATAGATACTTGCCCGTGCCTGGAAACTCGTACTAAGGCAGTACTACATATAGTTCAGAGGAATGTCTCCACATGCACTTGGTTTCTCACGCATTACTCACATTTCCCGAAACATCCGTCTGGGAGCTGACATCCAAGTACTGCCGGGGTAACAAAGGGCTGGAGCTTTCCATGGACACGCTGCTGGCCCACAGGTCTGACTGGGATCCTCTGGCATTCACGAAGCTGTCTTTTAACCTGGCTAAGCTCTAAAACCGTAAAAAGTCATAAGGTGAGCTCACTTCTGCTCAAAGTACCTCAGCAGCTACATAGCTTTAGCCTAAACTACACGATTAAGATCTGAACGTGTTTACCGTCTGCACTCAGACCCCGCAAACATGAGGTCAGGCACGGCTGGACTGCACCTTGCACAGCACGAAGCAGCCCACAGGCATTAGCGCACCATCTAGCCCAGACAGACAGGCTCTCTGCTGCAGATGGCAGACCAAGTGGGCCACAGCGTTTTCATGGCTTCTCCAGATCTGCTCTTTGACAGCAGTACAGTCACGCTGGTTCATTCTTGACCAATAAACCCTGAGACAAACACTCATCCCTAAGCAAGTGCTCGCTACTGTCAATTGCTATATTTTATACTTCTTATTTCCAGGACCTGCAGAACAAAAAGGCTGCAGTCCAACCACAATACAGAACTAATTTATGTTAACACAAATCACATATCTGAAATACAAAATACTTAAATTGCTTCTCAGAAATTCAACCTGATAGCAATGGCGACACAAAACACTACAAAGTGATCCTGTTTCAATACCTGAATGAGGTCTTGTTTTTCCTTCTCCCCTGATGTGATGGCCTTCTTGAGAGCTTTCATTTCACTTAAAATGGCTTGTGCCTCATCAAGTTTGTAGCCACCTTGAGTATCAGACATTTTCATGTCAATTCTGCATGGAAATTGAAAAAAAATATAGTAAGCTAACACTTTATAAAGTCCAGTTAATTTAATCATCCTAGATGCATCTTGACCTTAATTTTTAAGAAAAACACACTCCAAAGTATAACAAAGACAACAGAAGGAACAAAGCACCCCACTCATCACCGCCTAAGTTACTCCACTCAGAACTACATTAAACTTCAGAACTCTGATTTTAGCCATATCATCTCTTTGACTCCTTAGGGAGGACAAAGATGCACACGAAACCCCCAAAACAGTATGTTTGGGCAGATTGCTGCTAGTTAACTGTGTTTCTAACCCAGAGAGGATCAACTTAGCCATCTATGAGAATTACATTATTTTCAGTCATGATTTCAAAAACCAGGCACAGACCTCACATGCACAGATGTATTTGCTTGCACAACCTAATTACAAGCTGCCTCATCCTCCCCTCTTCTCAAAGGAATTCTACCGCAGTTGACGTTTATAATAAACAAGATATTAACCAGCGACATTACTTAAAACATGCCAGATGTCTATTCATACAAGGGTAAGTACCTGAAACTTTTCGTCCCCTTCCACTCCACCCCACATTTTTCCTCAGTGCCCTAAAACAATAGCTCTTATAGTTAAGACAATAGGCTGTACTGTGTCATCCATATTGAGCAATACTGAGTAAAACAGAACACCATTTAACTGGCGAGATCCTGGTTCAAAATCTTTTTGCCAAGTCAGTTCTGATGTGGTCAATCACATACAGGCATTGATTTGAGAGAACTACCCCCATGGCTGTGTACCGCTTTCAGTTGCATATGCCTAAAGATATCAGCAGCAACATATTTCAGCTTACGTTATTTAGGCAGCTATTTATAAATGTAGAGGGGGATGCATTACAAGCCAGAGATGTTCTACACTGAAAATAAGATCCTGAGAACAAACTCACTTCTTCAGTGTTTGAAATCCATGCTCTTTGTACTGGAGCTCTTGCTTCATGTGAGCTACTTCTCTCTTGAGTTTATTAACCTGTAACAAGGTGTCACATTTTTAGAATGATACTTTATATGAATATTTAGGTACAGCACTACCCATTCAATTCCAAACTTATTCAGTGTAGACGTACTCTGAACAAAGCTTCCAGATAATCAGTTCGTCTCAACAGCAGCTAACAGCCCTGACTGCATCCTCTTCAAGACGTTATCACTGGCTAGGGATTTATCCAGTACCCAGATGTTACACCACTTAATAAGGGGCCCAAGGGAAGCTCCTACCTCATAAGCAGAAAAGCTGAGAAAAATTCAAAAGAGACAGGAATGAAACACATGTCGATTTTACTCAGTAATGTTTAAAACCTTCCCAGTCATTAAAAAAGAACCCATTAAGCATCAGGACAGGAGTTACACTGCAGCAACAGAAGCCATCCTCCAAGATACCAAACTAAAAGGCCCCACTGCATGAGTAACACAGCAGGATGATAATACATATTGTAAATCCACTGACCCTACAACTTGCTGTTTTATATTCCTCCACAGAGGCCAGACTGACCTACTTTACGTTAGTCCTTTCTTCTTCCCAAACTGAGCTCTGCATGAGAGCGCACACTGCCGCTGCTAACAACCCGCACTAAGCCCAGGACAAAACAGCTGCCAGTCTCTGGAGAGAACTCGCAGCTCCCTGGCGCTGTGGCACACCGAGGAGCCAGCACGCAGCTAAATACCCCACAGCATATCTGTTCAGCAGTACGTACTGCCAGCTTCCAAGGAATTCTAAAGTCTAAGGGAAAAAAAGTGTTTCAAACTCTTAAAACGGCAACGTTTGAGAATGCTGATAAATGACCTCCTAGATTAAGAATGGCAACATTAGCTCTTTCAACTGCTTTGGCATCTCCTTTTAGTATTTGCCAGGAGGTTTGGAAATATCTGAAGATTACTCGTGGCAAGCAAAGGTCCGTTCGTACTACCTACCCTAGATTTTGTAGTAGCAATCTCCGCTTTGAGGATCTCCGGGTCATACTTGGAACTTGACGATGAGCCAGAGAGCACTAGAACAAATACAACACCCAGTTTAGCAGCTCTGCCTTCCTCCCTACTCTTCTACCAGCCCCACCACAAATCAAGACCTCCCATCACTCCTGCACACCCAGATCTCGACACATTGCTGTACAGGCCTTTTACCCATCTTCCACATCTCTTCTCACCCCTCAAAGGCAGGGAAAGGCAATAGTGCAGTCAATTACTCCATAAAAAGTGTATACCAAAGAGGCCAGAGCATGTCCTGCATCTCCACAGTCTTGATTTGTTCCAGGTTAACACACTTAACTCAGACTCCCAAACACGTTCGCTCCACTCAATAGTGTGGCTTCCTGCATTTCCCAAGGCATTTAACAGAACTGCAGAGACAGGCATTGCATAAAGGTTTACTTTATTTTTTTTCAGACTTTCTCGTTGAGTAAAAAATCCACTGAATGTTTAGAAACAAAGAAAAGCAAAGAATGAGAAGAAACTGAAAAATGCAATGCAAGCCATCTCGCAGCCTTGAGGACACGACCAATCATACAGTGTGTCACACTGGATTAAATCAATGTCCCATTAAGAGCAGAATTCTCTTCTCAGCAGCGGTTAAAACCCTTCTGCTTCAGAAGGTACAGAAGCTCCCCAATGTGCAATGTTGTTAGAGGTAGCTGTAGGCAAGGGAGATGTTTTGATCCTTGCAGCCATCAGTTTATGCCCTATAAAACATGGGAAAGCACTTCTAGTTCTTTCTGCTTGGTTGTATTTTTAAAGACGGATCGCATCACGCCAATGTAATGCATGTTCACAGCATTCTTAGTGTACTGCTCTGGTATACCAGTACTTGGGTAGAGTGCTTTTAAGAAAAGGCCAAAAACCATACTTCAGAGATGACGGACAGGACCCTAGTCAAATAAGAATCCTTCAGTTGACAGAAAACTACTTAAATACTTTTTGACATCAGGCACAGGATAAGCCAGTGGAATTCACCACCGTAAGACATAACTCAGCAAGAGCGAAGCGGGGGGAGGTCAGTCCATTGATGTGGCTAGCAAGAACATAAAAAGTTTGGAATACTAAGGATTATAAAAAAAAATTCTAGAACACTGGCAGGAAATAAAGCCTCCTCTGGACATTTTCCATCTCCAAATTAGTTAACAATAAGGAGGAAATTTGGCCTTCTATACCTGCACCAACAGGTATTGATATTTCCTGTGTGACAAAGAGCATGGAGCACAAAACAATGTTCTTCATACACAGAGAGATAATCCACCGATGCTAGCTTTTACATGGCATAAAATACAGACCCTTAGCTCCCCGAGACAGTCACTCAACTACCTGGGATGTTAAACTCCAAAAGCGCCTGGGAATGCTATCTGAGATGAGCCTTCTTGCCTTGTTTCTGTACTTTGGGCAGGGCAATCAAGGAAAATACCATATAACTTCATTTGCTCACATTGAGCCAACCACCACGTTTTTTCACATTTGTTGAAGCCCATGCTGAAAATCTGCACACTGGCTCCAGTGACTGAGCCAACCACAATAGTGTTTCATAACAATTATCCTTTACCAAATAGGTGCTAGGCAGCTATTGCTTTTGAAACAAACTGAGCAAACGTGGAGAGTGACATGGCATAACACATCCCAGCGCTCTATCAGAGGACCAGCTTCAAGCATTTTGCTGTCCTAGTGGGTTCATGACTGAGAAAGACACTGGATAAGAGTTCACTAACTACTCACAGCTGGTCTGAGAGCCCAGTTTGTGCTCCCAAACATCATGCAGCTGCCGATATTCCTGCTGGGCCAATTCAAGCCTCTGCTGTTTCACTTGATAGATCTCCTTCTGTGCAGCAATCGCCTCCTGGGCCAGGACAAGATAGTCTTTCAGCATATGCTCCTGCTCCCGCCGCCATTGCACACGAGGGTCTTCTATCTGTGTAGTTTCTTAGGAAGAAAACAGAAGGAGGCAAGATCAATGGAAAGCAGGTTTGTACTGCTGCCTGGAGAAGCTCCACCATTTATGGCAATATTTTAAAATAGTCCCTTGCCCCATCCCCTAATAAAAAAGTGGAATAAAGACATTTTCCTTTTTTCTTAGGAGGTGACCACTGATCCACAATGAACTCCAATGAGCTCTGCCATGCTGAATCACTGCATGGAACAATTCATGACGAAATCATCGTACAACTCTCCAACTCCTCTGCTGCTGAAGCCATCCTGGTTCTGCCTCTTAAAACATCCACACAAGCATATAGGCACGCAAGCTCTAAGATACTGACATTGACTGTTAGACTTATCTTTATTGTACCTGCTTTAGAATATTACTGATAAAATACCTCTATTATTTCACTGATAAAAAAACTTTCAGAAAACATCATTGCCACATGACTGCATTATACTGCACCTGACAACATGAAAGCAATTACAACTCTGCCCGTCCTCTCTGGCTGCCAAGTGGCTTTTATTAAAAAGGGGAGAGAAAACCTTCTCACTTGGATTCCATAGGTAAGTAACAATAAAGACTCATTAAATCACAGAATGTATTCATGAAAGCATCTCAAATGACATTATATAAACAGCATCTCAGAAGGGGAGTAAACATTTCCTTCACTGAAAGCAGGCACAGCAGTAAATCACTGCAGAATACAGGAGGCGGAGTTTAAGAAAAATATTTTTGGGTAACATAGGCAACGCAGTCACAAACAGCTACACCACGGCCATCTCTGTTACCCCAACACAACCAATACATTGCTTTTCAGGTTTCTAATCATGCAAAAGGCATGAGGTCACAGACACGCAGCTAGTCCTAATACTAATTAGGCAAATTTATTGTCATTATTTGTCTTGGTTTTGTGAAGAAGTGTCCAAAATATTTTTCATTTCTCTGTCAAGGCTATTATATGTTCTTGCTTGGAACAGGTTCCACTATTCAGTTGACTAAGTGCTCTAAACTGTCTAAACTACCATGCTTGAATAAGGATGCCTAGTTACCACATAATGAATAATTAATAAAAAGGAGCTGCTTGAAACTATCAGTAGGAATCTAATCTGCATACCTTAAGAGCCTCTTTAAATATTTAGTAAAAGCTGCCACAGTGGAAGGTATGAGCGGCTCTTAAGCGAGTCACGCATAAGACTAACACGGCAATACACAGGATGCAGGGAAGAGAACAGTTTGAGAACAATCCTAGGAGCAGAACTAGAAATAAAGGATTTTACCTAAGGGATGGACACTCAACCATTTTCACAAGCTGTCCATGAACATGCTGAGGAGAAAATTAACAGGATACTCCAGCAATAACTTGTTTTAACAGTATCTCAAGACCCAAAAGAACACATGGCATTTCAAGTTACATAGCAAAACTTAGAGAAGCTGCAAAAGATGATTAAAAAAACTTGTAAGACACTAACAGTATAGGCTGTAGAAGCATTTCAACAAAAAGTCCTTTACAGGTCCTGCCAGCAGAAGCAACATTTCAGCTGATGTAATATTAAGCCTAAACCTGGACCTGAAAAACCGCCCCAAAATAACTTGAGGAAAAAGCAGCTACTTGTGCCAGCTGTAGGTGCTGGTGCTCTCCCAGACAGCACTGTGGTCTCTCTCAGAGGGAACAAAAGAAAAGTCAGGAAGACACAGCAGCGAGTCAACCGTAAGAGTCTGAAAACCCCAGGCTCCCGTCTCTATTCTTGCCCCCAAATCCCATTTTCCAGGTAACCATTACCCACACCCAGGTGGAGTAATTCCCTTTACTCCACAGTTGAACCACGAAGGGAAAGTCTGCTGCACGTTACCCAGAGAGCTGCCCCCCATGTTCCCAGACACGCAGCTTCCCCCAACCAGACTGCATGAATAAGCACCAGCAACCACAACTCAGGACTCCTAATTTCAAGTTTAATGAGTATGTTGGCAAAGTACCCACGACTCTTGAAGTCTAATTCAGGACACTGGGTCCTAAGTCTACCTGTACCTATGGCTTCTTCAAGCTTGGTTATTTCCAGTTTTCCCTTAAACTAGCAGCCCATTCTTCCTATAATTGCAAGAAGGGCGGTGGGAACTGCTGCAGGGAAATCCCCCCATTATAAGCAACCAGGAGGAAGACTATAAAAATCTACATCATCCTGAACACCTCCGTTAGCTGGTGAAACACTGACACTGCCCCAAACACACACACCACCTGACAAAGTGAATGGCTGGCAGCCAGCTCACGGAGAGGATGGACAACGCACTTACGTACCGTAACTGCTTTGTTCCCATTTTTCTAAATATTCACCTCAACCTTTTCAGTAATCACAGCGCTAACTGTATCCCCTTGATTGCAGCTTTGAGCTTTGATTTTCAAACATGTAATAACAATCTACGAAAATGTTGGCCAAGGGCCCTCAATCTGTCCCAGCTACTGAGAAATGCAAAATATATTCAAAAGTCAGATGAAAGGACTACAGAAATACAGGCTATTACATCATTTGTTGTCTTGTGAATTTTTAATTTAATGTTGAGCTTGTCATAAATAAATCTGATTGTTTCATGTTTGAAGAATGTAGTCTTACTATGCTTGCATCAGCATCTGGCAAGAAAATCATCATTTCTTTGTGCAAATCAAATTCCAAAGAAGTTCTCCCAGAGAGAGACACTCAGGGCTATGCATTAATGCTGTATTAGGAATATTCTGGGTACTCGATTAAATTTAATTGTATTTATTTTGCCTCAGAGAGAAGGTTAGAAGTGTTCTCCATCTCACTTTTTTTAATGGCTCCTGGCTTTAGATTTAATTTAGGTCTGTCCTTGGGCTTGTTTCTGATAATTAGTCTCAAATACTTCAAGTGTGCAGCAAGAACCAACATGCCTCTATCCCCTTCACACCCTCTGATGATGGTTCCTTCCTGCACAGGGAATCTGCAAGAGACCTTGGAGAGGAAGGAGGTTTTGGACACTCTCCAGAGGATACTCCAACATAAACCACAAAGATGAGCCTCTTGATTAGCTGAAGGTAAGTGGATATAGTTTGCTTTATCACAATTTGGATTAGAGCTGGCATAAGAAATAGGGTCATGATTTTGTTTCTCTTCTTTTTAACCTTTTGATTGAAATTCTAGGTCAAGTCTTGTAGCCTCTGGCATCCCACAGAAGTGATACTTTTTAAGAGCAACTGTTATTAAGTAGGTGTTAGCATGGTTTGAAGCCTTCTCTGCATGCCCTTGAAGCCTGTCGTGCTTTTCGTCATAGAATTGTCATAGAATCATCATAGAATCTCCTGAGTTGGAAGGGACCCGCAAAGATCATCGAGGCCAACTCCTGTCCCTGCGTAGCACAACCCCAAAATTCACACCATGGGTCTGAGAGCATTGTCCAAACGCTCCTTGAATGTTGTCAGGCTCGGCACCATGACTGCCTCCCTGGGGAGCCCGTTCCAGTGCTCCACCACCCTCCGGGTGAAAAACCTTTTCCTAATATCCAACCTAAACCTCCCCTGGCACATCTTCCTGCCATTCCCTCAGGTCCTGTCACTGGTTGCCAGAGAGGAGAGATCAGCACCTCCCGCTCCTCTTCCCATGGTGAGGAAGCTGTAGACCGCGATGAGGTCTCCCCTCAGTCTCCTCTTCTCCAGGCTGAACAGACCGAGTGACTTCAGCCGCTCCTCATAGGGCTTCCCCTCTAAACCCTTCACCATCTTCGTGGCTCTCCTCTGGACACTCTCTAGTAGCTTCGTATCCTTAATATACTGTGGCACCCAAAAGCGCTCACAGTACCCAAGGTGAGGCCGCACCAGTGCGGAGCAGAGCGGGACAATCCCCTCCCTCGCCCGGCTAGCAATGCAGTACTTGATGCACCCCAGGGCACGGTTCACCCTCTTGGCTGCCAGGGCACGCTGCTGGCTCATGTTCAGCTTGCCCTCGACCAGAACCCCCAGATCCCTCTCCGTGGGGCTGCTCTCCAGCCTCTCGTTCCCCAGTCTGTACGTACATCCAGGGTTGCCATGTCCCAGGTGCAAAACCCAGCACTTGCCCTTGTTAAACTTCATACGGTTGGTGATTGCCTAGCTCTCTACGTTGTCCAGATTTTGAGTGGCACAGACCAAGGGTAACTGCCCCGGAGCACACAGGGCTCAGATATGCAACCGGACCTTTGCACATTCACCCGGGGGCCAACAGCAGCTTGAGATCAAGGGTTTTTTCCTGTACCTGAACTGCTCCCCTGCCCCCAGGACCACAGCTAGCCATCCTTGTTTAGGCAAATGCCAGTGGAGTAAGTTAATGACCCAGTTTTGGCTAGGATGGGACACAGTGACAAGAAGCACTCAGCCTCGTCTAGTGTGGGTAGGAGAGGAAGACAAATGAGAAGATAAAAATACATCTCAAACTGAAGAGAAAGTTCAGAGGGGACAAAGACAAGACTCTTGGAAACATCCTCTCATTTTACTTGAGCCAAGTTCTTCCTGTGGTCAGCTGAGACCATGATGTTCACTTCAGAAGATGGGCTGAAGATTATTGCTTTTGTGGACAATGCCAGCTCCCACAACGCCTGCAGAGGCTTACATCTACTGCAACAGTCCATGTCACTGCCTGATAAACCAGAAGAGGGAACTGATCCATGGGAAAAAACCACCAAGCCCCACAGATGTTTCACTAGGAAGGGACAGGGAACAAACCAGCTTCCCCAAAAGCATTGTACAGGTAAAACTGAATTGGCAGGAACCTCTTAATCCAATGCTGCTGCGTAACACAGCAAAGCCCTTCAGAGTCACTGGAAGGTGGCATGCCCCTGTCTCTGGCCCTGGAGCACCCTGGTAGGCACCTCCCACATCCTAGCACCTGATACAGCAAACCTCCAACCACCAGAGAAGGGAAGTCCAACCATATTTTTGACTCCTCTGGAGAGCTTGCCCCAGGCTCTTCTCGTTTCCTGGTTGCACACACAGTCATGAAAACATTAAATCATTTAGAAGGAGGTAAAAAGAAGTCTTAACAAGACTTCTAAACCCAGCTCTTGCTCCTTCTGTAAGTGTGGTCAGCACAGGAATAACCCAGACCCAAAAAGCATTCAGACTGTCTTTAAAAAGCAAACTCATCGTTATCTCTCCAGAGTGCTTTCTTGTGGAAGTGAAACGGACACAAGACATGGTCTTACCGACCTATAGGAGACCCCAATTTGTGTCTTGCAATTTAGCACCTTCTCAAGCAAGGTTTGTCCAGTCCTCTCCCCTGCAGATCTCCCTTGTAGGATCCTGTATGCTTATCTACCCTTTCTTCCCCACTACCCTTTCCTGTAGAAAGAAAAAAAATCAACATCTGCCTCACAGAAAAATAATTAGGATAAAGCCATTAAAGATATGTAAATACTGTGATATTGGGATGACAGAAGCTCTAAATAAAAATTTGTGTCATCTTCACATCTGGAGATATTAGATCTTTGTATTGCAGAGGGCAGTTACTGCTTTTTGAGAATAGGCTTCTTCCATTCTACATTTTTAATAACCAAGAGAAGTTGCTAAAACCTGGAAGGTGCAGTATCAGGCCAAGTGAAAATGTGGCTTTTCTGAAAAAGGGAAGGGTACGAAGATAGCCAAGAAAAAAAACCAGACAGACTTCCACATTTTTATTTAAAAAAAAAATCTTGTAACTTGCTGAAAAAAAAATTGCCAAAGTTCTCAGTTGAAGTCCTAGAAGCAGATTTAAAAAAAAAAAACCCACAACAAAAAACCCAAAAAACCTCAAGGCATTTTTGTCTTTTAAAAGTTTTCCTCTTTGCATGAGTTACAAACACCCCCAAAAGGTCCTGGGCATGGTTCTGCTGTGAACTTCTGGACTGCAGTTGGAGCTGTTCTGTAAAGACAACCAAAGTCACTGACTTATTTTGTTTATTGCTTTTTTCAGGGGATTTGTTCCAGCACAAGTCAATACACATTTCCTAACAACATCTGTAATGATATATCAAGTTCTGTATTTTCTTATCATTCAGATGAGCTTATAAAGCTTAATATTTCTGGTCTACCAAGCAATCTAACAAAGACAGTAAGCAGTGGCTTAGTTCGAGGATACAGAATAAACATGCCACAAGCCTGAACTTAACTCTTTTCCAACGTGCACACCTCTCAGGATATCCCAAGCCTACTTGAGAGTTTCCTCTCCAGTAAAGGCAGTGGGAACTGCTGCAGCTCAGGGAGCTCATGCAGTCATTCAGTTTATCCCTGCCAGGGGAATAAACACGAGACCTTTGCACTGTTTCCGATGGTCTTGCCACAAGGACAAATTCCAGGCTAAGAACAAACTCCAGATCGTTGCTACCTAGTCGGACTCCTCAGCAGAGCCAAATCTTACAGAGGTGTGCCCACAGTATCAGCTTGAACATGACTGCCGATTCAAAGACTGAAAACCAAAAGGTCTAAAATTCCTGTTTTAGAGAGGGAAGTAACTTGTACGATGGAGGACAGGATTTGATTTCACGAGCTGCAGATCTCATCTACTCTAAAGCTGTTAGAGATTTTGTGGTTTTGTGTTCAGTGTATTCTAACACAGGCACAGAACAATCACTCTGTAAAAATACAATAACGTGTCACTTACTGGTGTTGTGGTCTATGTAATAAACTCCAACCTGAGGGTCATAAGCTTCTTCCCATCCTAACGGCAATTCATCACTAATGCAGTCTGCAAAGGTTAGTGGTTTAGTATACCTGAAATGCAAAATAATATTTTGGATGAATAAAAGAACTCCCACATGTCTATTCCAAACAACTGACCAGAAAACAAGTACCACAAGGGTTAAGTATAGAAAACAAAAGTAAGTTGAAAAGTATTTTAAAGCTTTTGTTCTTATCAAATAATACTCCACAAACTCTTCCCTTTCTTCATCTGAAGTTACAGCAAGATGAATTCATTTTGACGGAGCTCCTGAGCCTTGCCCGGCTCAGCCAGTACTCGCTTGACAAAGGAACATTAAGAACTTTGCCAGAAACAATCCTCATCTCTCAACTGAAAGAACAAGACTGTTTGCAGGCAAGTCCTGCATCAAAAATATGTAGACAAGAAGGAGCAAGATGAGAAATGCAATTTGCATAGCATGAATAATTAAGACTGCACAATCAATAGCAAGTGCTGAGGACTGTGGGACCACTTGTCATGCAACTCCACTCATTTGCATTGCAATATGTTCTGTTTCATTAATGACAAACTAGATTAGTTTCTCAGTATCACAAAAATGCGTAACCCACTCCATCCAAACGAGGAAGTATTTCCACAATACTGCTCTGATGACTTTTTCCATTACAGACCACATCCAGCAACAGTCTGAAGGTTTCTATGGCTAAAAACAAAGCTTAGAGTACCCGCTGCTTGAGTGACCCCACAGGTTTTAGTCACCGAAACCATGCCCCTTTCCTCCCTTTGACTCTGAGCTAACGGGGTTCAACCTGCACCAACAAAACTACTAACCAAGCATATCGCCGCAGGGAGGCACAAGCCAGGAAGAATTAAGCTTGCAGGTACCTCGTGTATCCAGCTGCCAAAAGCATAACGTGCCACAGGCATATAGATCCATCACACAACCCCAACGCACCACACGTGGCCTATCTGGAAGAAGGGCCATGACTTCGTGTGGGGGCCCATCCGTCAGACTTACCAGAAGAGCCCCTTGGGCAGAAAGCACAGGACACACCGTAAACCACCACAGCCCCTCTCTCTAGCAGTTACGCTGTACATACTAAGAGCAACTCGGTCAAAAAGCAGCCATGGAACTGTACCAAACTCTGCCACACACAAGCGGCATGCCACAGGAAGGTAAGGTGGGTAAGAAAGCAATTTTCCAACCCACTGCAAGAGACTGAACAGGCTTGCAGAAAGTCTTTCGTATCCCAGGGTAATTCAGCAGGGCTGGCAGTTAGATAAAGAGTTTTATTAAGTTTTGAGCGCACTTGAGCATACTTCATCTAGTGGCACTGAGCAACCAACTGGTAGCCTCATATCAACACCTTGCAGTCACTCATTAGTGTAAAGGGGAATTTTAGGAAAAAACCTCCAACCATGAGAGGTTCCACATAAATAAACATTTAACGACTAACATAATTCCCCCGCAAAAACCATGACCTGGAAGTCTGGTACACAGTAAGAACGAGGTGGAAACATTTCTGTAAGAGCTACATAAGCCACTACGATCTCTACTTATCTGCTGCTGCATTTCACTTTCAACCCACTGCCTTTGCCATCTGAAGCAGTGCTTGAATCATTATTTTCTCAGAAAATTTCAATTTAATTTAAAAGCTCTGCAGTGCAAAAAAGAACTCAGAGCTTCACAACATAGAACTGTGAAATTTTCACTGAAAGGTTTATTTTTACTGTTCTCATTCTAGACTGTGTACCAAAAGCATGTTTGTACAGAAAATAGAGAATACCTGAAAGTAAAATAGAATCTCAATATTTCTGATTGCTATCCCTTATCCCATGTTTTTCCCTGTGGATCAAGCTGTTTCCTCAGCCCAGGAGTACCCAGTATGTGCTGCTGTGATCAAGTCAAAGATGCACAAGGGTAAAAATGCAGAGCAAGGTCAGATAGAAGCAACTCTCTGGAGATATCACAGATGAAAGTGCTGTCGCAAACATGTCGGCAGTTTTAACTTAAACACTAGCGTTGGCACTTTCACCTCTCTGAAAATTGAACGGCTAACATGACATAAAAGCAAGTGGAAGCAGGGCAGGTAGAGAAGAGGGAAGGAGCAGTGCTGAATGTCAGACTCCGGAGGACCTGCTCTCATCCCTTAGAGGGGCACAGACATGCTGGGACAACACAGCAGGTAACGGGGAACACAGCTTGCCCTGCCCTGGCTGCCCCAGCACCTCCGCTGTGCCACACAGCAGGGCACGGCCGCAGCTGAGCTCCCCTGGGCAAAGCAGGGAGCTGCCTGCAGACATAGGGGTGCTCCTGAGGATGCCTTCTCCTTCAAGCCCACCAAAACAAATGCAGAGAAACCTCAGTGTCTTCAGGAAGGTCATGCATTTGCAAAAAAAACCAGAACAAAAGACAACCACAAGAACTGGTCTCCGCTTATTTTCTTGTGACTTAAGAATCAAGCTGATTTTTAAGAGCTGCCTAAGGGCTGGTCTCAACTTCACACACATCAGGAAAACCAGCTTGATGACACTTCAACATAACTGCTGAGGACTTGTGTTGTAGTAATTATTTGATTGCCCTGATAAGAATGACATTGTTCTTCTGTGGCCAAATATTTTACTAAAAAAAAAAAAAAAAAAAATCGGTGAAAAATTTTCACCTACAGTCCATGATAAAACCTAGCTTTAATGCTTATTAGATGTTATTTGGAACAAGGGAAAGGAGGAAGAGTTAGTATTTAAATATATCTTCACAAATAAATAAAGTCAGCAGGGATACAGAGGACCATCTAGGCCACGCAAAGTCGAAGTGGTCTTTTCCAGTGCACCATTTGATTAGTAACACTCAAAATATTGCTGTGAATTGGTTTTATGATTGCTGTTTTGCTACTTCTATAGAGCGCTTTGTCAGAAGAGGTGTCATTTCATCCTGGGCTTGCACAGTCTCTAACCTTGTACACCAGCTTCCATTCAGCCCTATGGATTGATTAAACCAGAAACCATGCATTTCCCACATCTCAGCTACCGTGCTCCATGTTTCTGGCGAGTGATCCAAGCAAACATCCCTCAACATGGGGCAGTAATTAAACACATACTTAAAGTATATTAGGCAGGGGTCTGCTGCAGGTGTAAGGCATACCTCAGTAGCTTAATTTGTATTACACACTGAGCAGTTTTCTGCAGCACAATTCTGCTCAAGAATCACATTTAAGATTGAAATCAAACTTTTTTTTTTTTTAAAACAGGATGGAGCTGCACTATCAGCCCCAGGACTTGGAACTACTTTCATCAGGGAATGGCACTGCATTGGCCAACATCGATGCTCCAATGTTTAATACCAAACTGATAAAGCTTCTGCTCAGCTCAGTCCTGTCCTATTCTCCTAGAAGCAGCCAAATTCCTTCTAGATGTGCTCAGGGAACTGTCAGACTCGATAGGAAGCCAGGACCAAACAACTGAAGGGTCCTTATTCCTCGTTTCCATACGAACTACATCCAGTCAGTTCCTTCAGTTGGAGTTTTGGAAAAAGGGGAGAAAAAGCAAGGCAGGATCAGTCTGCTAGAGCAATGACACAAGCCAACTGGAGACTGGCCAGTTACCAGGGCTCAGAGATTCAGATTTTCAGCATATCTCACAAGGAGCACCCACCACCAAGCACGGACTAGTGCTGTCCTCCCTGGCTGACCGCAAGCTTGCCACTATCCCATTTGTACAGAGGAGTAAGTATCCATTAAAGGAGACATCTGTCATTCAACTAGCAAACAGAAGAGTAATTAGTTCTAGAATTAAGAGAGTAACTCCATTTATTACAGACAACATATGTCATATAGCTATTTCCCCAAATAACTGCAGCTTCATAACCAAATTACTTACTCTTCTAAGCTCCTTTCCCTTGCTGTTGTGCAAAAAACTGGCATGAATCAAAGAAGCGATGCTACACTTACACATGAAAGACATGCAATATTTTGTGTAGCCAGACTATGAATAAAGCATAAAAAGAAAAAAGGAGATTAGTTCTTTGTTTTAAGATATGATTTTAGGGGTTACGAAGACTGAAATAAACCAATTTTCCAGAAGGGGTCCAAAATCAAGCACCTCTGTAAGCACACTTACAATGTAGCCTAATGGATTAAATGAGCAAAAGGTAAAGTTTCTCTCTCACAGCAAGACATGACTCAGTTATTGTACTATTTCTGCATAGAACAGGACTGTTTCTGCATTTGAGAAGTTAAACCTAGGGCGCATCTGCAGAACTATTTCTTTTGAAACATCTCCTTTGCAATTCACAAAGCTTCCTAGCAGCCTTGGAAAAATCTCATCAACTCAGTCAAACCATGTTATCACATAATAGGTCCTCTCTGTAGCTAGACTCAAAGCAGCAATCTAGAAAAATGGACCCCTTTCACCCACTGTGCTTATAACTAAGGAAGGAAACCCACAAAATGATTTATGCATTCCTTACCCTCCTCCGTTAGGGAAACCTGCAGATACATTCAACCAGCTTTCAAAAGAAAGCAATGCACCCACAAGTTCAGAAAATCCTGGCTTTGACTTCTGATCTCCAGTCACCAAGGGGGAAACAAGGGGGAAAACTTACAGTCTGTAGGCATAGCATTTTTTATCAAATCCAAACTAGGCTAGTTAAAAGAGACGACACTTTCAGACACATGAGTTTGTCTGCATCTTCCAGCCATGCTCGCCTTGCCCTAACGCCCTTTAGAGCATCAGTTAGACCAGAACTACCCCTGAAAGTGCTTCATCTGCTTCTAAGCTGGAGGCTAAACTTGGTGTGGAGCTCCCACAAGAGAAACCAGCTTGAGCTAGAGAAGATATCTGCAAAACATAGCCTAACTCCGGCCTTCTAGCTCACCAGAAAGTAGCCCACATGTTCATCTCATATCAACTCACCTGTATCTCATGTTCATCTTACCTGTGACTGCCTTTCCCCCATTAGCTAAGTTTTAATCAAGGTCATTTTTAGGAACATCTAGTGTTTTGAGAATGACACATCAACGTAGATTTATCAATTTCCATCACATATTCTTAGTTTTCAATACATTATTTTTTAATTTGATTTCATTCAAGAAATTCAAATTTACTTGAGCAAGTGCAATGGCTCATTAGGACACCTGGAAACCAGGTATCCTCAGCAACCACCACACACAGCAAGTCAAGGACACCATTTCAGAAACCAATCCTGATAAGAGGTAAAAAATAACAGCATCACCCAACTTCCTAACCTGAGGACTATCTTATGGTCTTCAGGCAGAGGCAGGCTGAGTAGAAAGCCATTGCCCACCCGCCAGCCAGTGAATGCACCGAGACACTTCCATCTGTGCAAAATGTTTGCCCCCAACAGCTCGAGTATTTGTACCGCAAATAATGTTCCAGTCCCGCTCCCACAGTGGAAGATAGAAAGTTTGTTTCCTAGCTCTAGTTTAGAAGTCATACCATTTTTAACTGAGAAGGGTTTCTATATTTTGTATAATTTTTGATCCGTCACCTTCAGCTTCTTTCACAGATAAAACTGGAAGCCAATGTTATCATGCACAAACACTATTAAATGGAAACTTGCTCATCTCAGATTCAGAAAGTCTTTCTATAGTCTTTAACTGCACTGCTGTCAATCAAAAACCTCATTACACAGGAAACTGAAGGCAAATAATCCTTGTATAACAAGTTTTTGATTGACAGAAGGTTTGTTAAACATGGCTCTAAGATCACAGAGGTTCCTGACAGGAGCAGGAGATGGGTGAACTGTGGCACTTACAAATCTGTATTTAATACTACAAAGGTAACAGAAATCAATTCTGAACTTCTTAAAACAGAAAATGTTATTTTCGTAATTATTGGATTTCAGTGCCAATTGGTGGCCTACAGCAATCTAGCAAACCCACACGCAGCTTTTTAGTCAGGCTCATGGCTGTGAGTATGTACGTGCATGTACGTATACGTGCGGAGAGCAAACAGTGCGCTTGGGTCGCCGAGGCCTTAAGCAGTTGTAAGCCACAGGGGATTGCCAAGTTTCTACGCTGTACGTAAACCCAGTCAATCCCTATGTTTGCAGGGTTCCTGAAACCCCCAAAATGCAGTAAAGCCTTTTAAACAGCAGAGCCTGATTTTAATCAGTTCAGTGCAGATCACATGGCCTTATACAAAATCCCTCATGACTCTTTTATGGGTGAAACTACAGACCAGGGGATTTCCTACAGTTTACTGTACCGATAGCAGCATAAGGAACAAAGGCAGCACCTGGATCACTCAGGACCTTCATGCCAGCTCCTCTTACAGCTACAGCATTAGCCACCAAAACCTAACAGCTTTACAGCTCCATTCATGTCTCCCCTTACCTCCTGCATGCACAGGTACACAGCAAGAATGAGGCATACAGGTTTCATGGGCAAGAAGTCAAGCAAGACAACAAAATTATGAGTTCTGGCAGATATTTCCACTCATACCATTTCTCTTACAAAACCAAATAGTTTTTAAACCCAGCATTTTGTGGGAGAAGCTTGAGTCAGGTTTTATTTTCAATGGCTTCTACTTAATTTTTTTTTTTTTTTACACAGCATTTCTTCATTTCTCATTTGAATAAAACTCACTGCTTATTATGTGCCAGCATGTGCTACACAGACCAAGATAGAGAACGGGCTAAAAGCACCTCAATTCCAGCTGCAACACTGGGGTAGCTGTATACAAGATCCCCGTGGGCCTGAGTTTTGAGCAACCTGTTAATGGGTAGAGCTCCTACTGTAACTCAGAAGGCTGCTGCAGGAATCACTGCCAGGAGTCTCGACACGATGACATACAAGCTTCTTTGTTCTTAATGAGGTCATCTCATTCTCAAGACAGACTATGATTATTTTTAAAACTTCAGCACAGAAAAACCTGTCACTTTGCAGACAAATTTTCTAGGACCACAGTAATCTCCTCCTCACAAAAGCTTTTAAAAATAGACTCCTACACATTTATTACTCAACTTGGTGATCCAGCCCCTCAAGCACACCAGGGCTATCCGTCACTATAGTAACTATTTTCCCTGGAAGCATCTTCTGTCACTGCAGGGAGAATTGCCCTTGGAGGCTGGAGGTGTGGCAGCAAAGAGGCCCTGTTTTATGATCTTGCTGGCAAAGCTTTCCTCACCCCATCACCACACACCTGGGCACAATGAAACACTCCCTCAGATTCCCACTCCAGTTGCAATTTAGGGAAAAGGTGATGAGAACAGCCAGCATCCTCAGCAGTGACACAGCAGGCAGCTCTGGGCCAAACGACACCCTCAACTGCACCAAAACCTCAGCAACTGCGGTGGTTTCAGAAAAGGAGACCTCCACACAGAGAGGAGAAGAAAGGAGTAATTCAGGACCACCGTGAGCAGAAAAGAACTATGAATGGGAAAGCGCTTCCCAGGTAACAAGCAGCAGCTTTAAGAAGTGACCAGAAATTTGGGAAGCTTCTTAACTGTGCTCCAAGGAATCCGATGAGAGATCCAATACGACATTTCAAAGTTTTGGAAGCTAGACATTATTCCAAGACCCACACAGAGGCACAGTCACCCTGAACTTCTAGTTACCCCAAACAGATGTCATTTCAACGACTGTCAGTGTGTACGGCATTGCAGCCTGGTCCTGGTCTTGCTGTGATAAAAGGTGACTAGGAACAGAACTACACCCCTTACAGTAAAAATGGGGTCAAGTCTGAGAAAAACAGCTTGTTTGAAGTTCTTGCTGTAAACCAAACACATTTGCTTAAACTACAACCTAAACATCACCAATAGCAACGCCCTAAAAACACCAACAAAACAACATCTCAAGCAACTCAGACTGCAGAGCTGTTTTCTTTTCAGAAGTGGTTTCCTTTGTTGCCATGGTTATTGAGCATCTTCTCGGCCTCCCAAAGATCTCTCATCTTGCATCTCCTCCTGGCCCCTGACACTCCAGGCATCGGGCCACCTCTGGGATAAGCAAGCACAACATCTATCCTCAGAGCTTATTTTCCAAGCTATCTTAATTTTAAACAGTTTTACTGACGCTCAGGAACTCAGTGATGTCCTCTACTGCTCCTTGGCCAGCACATGAGAATAACCCCTGCACCTCATTAAGGTGATCTTGAGTTGTATGTGATCTGCCAATTTAGACCCTCTACTTCTTTCACATGAGCAGGTAACATCGAAATTCTTCTTTTTCTACAGAAATTAGTCACATGCTGCCCACTTAGATTCTACAAAGCCCATCAGGAGACACCAACAACACCTGAAGTCAGGCAATAGCCTGGATTTCGAGCATTCCAAACACAAATACATTTATACCTTTAATAGCAATACATTTCTATTACTCCGATTCATGGAAGCATTGAGTTGTATAATACACAATTTACCACCCCACCAGCCACAACAAGCATGCCTAGTACGTATCAGCCTAACAGTTAGCTGCTTGCTTGTTCTATCCACTTTTGAAAAAGCCTGCATGTTTACAAGCTCTACTTTGCACACAGTGACAGTCTGTTCGCCCATGCATTTCTTTTCAGTACAGATCATTTACCCCTGGAAGCAAAGAACTACTAAGTTATTTGCAAGAAGACGACTATCAAAAACCACTTACAGATTTTAGATCATTCCCAGAGATTAACGAACTGGTTCTGCTAGCAGGAGAGAGGCAGGAGGTCAGTCATACCTTCTTAGTCACTCAAATGCAAAATTCCTGGGATAGTTCAAGGTTAAAAAGTCAGGAAATGGGAGTTAAGGCTTCTCACAACATTAACTTGCCTGCCAGCCTGTATATCCTGCATGATTTCCTGAACCGATTAAGCAGAAAAGATATAAAATAGTAAGGTACAACTTGATGAAAACAGTGCAGCACTAAACTGAAATCATCGAATCGTTTAGGCTGGAAAAGGCCTTTAAGATCAAGTCCAACCATTAACCTAGCACTGCCAAGTCCACCACTAAACCGTGTCCCTGAGCACCACATCTACACATCTTTTAAATACCCCCAGGGATGGTGACTCCACCACTTCCCTGGGCAGCCTGTTCCAAGGCTTGACAACCCTTGCGGTGAAGGCACTTTTCCTAATACCGAATATAAACCTCCCCTGACACAACTTGAGGCCATTTCCTCTTGTCCTATGGCTTGTTCCCCAGGAGTAGAGTCCAACACTCACATCACTACAACCTCCTTTCAGGTAGTTGTAGAGAGCGATAAGGTCTCCCCTCAGCCTCCTCTTCTCCAGACTAAATAGTCCCAGTTCCCTCAGCCGCTCCTCATAAGACTTGTTCTCCAGACCCCTCACCAGCCTCATTGCCCTTCTCTGGACACGCTCCAGCACCTCAGTGTCCTTCTTGTACTGAGGGGCCCAAAACTGAACACAGTATTCCAGGTGCGGCCTCAGCAGTGCCGAGTACGGGGGCACGATCACTTCCCTACTCCTGCTGGTCACACTATTCCTGATGCAAGCCAGGATGCCGTTGGCCTTCTTGGCCACCTGGGCACACTGCCGGCTCATATTCAGCTGGCTGTCGACCAAAAAGCATGCAAGAGTTGGAATTTAACCATGCAAGTAATTCAAATGTCTTTAGTTTTAAGTAGTTGAGGTTGTCTTTTAAGTTTGCCTTCAGTTCTTCTAGGATGAGAAGCAGCCTTGCCACCTGCCCAGCCTGAACAGATTAACTAAAACCAAGTCAGCTCTCTCTTCACTTGGAGGTTCAACTGTTCTCAAAGAAGGGGACTGCTCACTTCACAGTGAGGGGTACATTGTCTACCAAACATCCAGACAGAGTAGTTAGACTAGTTTCCTGGCATATTTGGGAGATTATGAACTGGAAGGCTTGTCTCTGTTCTTGCAGCCTGCACTCCTACTTCTCTGAAAGGCTGCCTATAGTGTGGGTGGCAGCAGTTTACATTGGCAAGATGCCTCAAGATAAAGAGGTGTATAGGACAGACTCCCCCCCACAATACAGCGCCTATAGCAGGGAACCAATAGCTACTGTCAGAAAAACATAAATATTTGAGATTTTGGCAATGAAGCAAGTATTGAACAATTGCTGTAGCTCAGCATTCAGGAACACGTTATCCCATGGTTGGCGGCATGCAGAGGCAGGCAGTGGCAGCGGAGTGAGCACTGGGCTGACCCTTTGGATGTCTGTAAAGGGGAACGGATTTGTGGTTCACCCCACAATCTGACTTCACTGGGCACTTAATTTTCACTTTGTGTATGGTGATTAAAAACCTGATTTCTTTGAGAAGCAATGCATGTTGCTATATTTCTTGCCAGCACGTTCTATCTCTACTGTGAAAAAAGAGCAGTATGACAGCGAATACCTCCTGCAACACTACCGGCTCCTGTGCCCTTTATTCACGTGGCATTTGAAGTGGGAAAATAGACAACTCTAGCATGGCATCACTGGGCTCGTCTAGGCTCCCTAGTCTACCCAATGTAGAAACAAAGCATTGCTAGTACGGAAGCGTATTTAGAAAGGGGCAAGGGAAGCACAGGAGGCCAGCTTTACATGCAGGTAGTTTGTATGCTGCTCCCTGGTTCACCTGCTAGCACTGGTCTAATTGCTAACGCCATACGGCAGCTTTAGTAGGACTGCCTGCTTGCCATTTCTGCATTACAAACGTTCTTATTGAGTTATATAGCTATTTGATGTTCCCGATCCCAAACAGCAAGATTAGCAGGCTCTTTGTTCTGCATCACTTGCAGAACATAGTCTAGGCAAGCAGCAGGGCATCACCACAGCCTCTTCTGCTCTTTGCCTTAAGACAGATCAGCTGCAGCCACTTTGCTTTTATACAATGCCTAGATCAGTTCTGGAAACATTACTTCACTGCTCTCTGATCTGACAGTAGCCTGTCAGCTTGGAAATCTTGTCCAGATAAGAGCTGAATCCAGCTACACATAGGAAGCTACCAAGTCAAGGGCACCCCAAAGAGGCCTAACTGCAGTCACAGGAGGACACGGGCCCCTTCAATGCTGTTGTAAACTCAGCAGTACCAGTTATGAACCGGAATATTTCTGGCTGCCTGTAGAATCAGAGGAGATGCCTGGTGAAGATGATCTTGGAGCCGTGGAGAACACAGAACAACAAAAATCCTTCTTGTTGCAAAGCAATTGTGAATTCAAGATACAGAACACGTACTTAAGCATAAGCATTGCCCTGCAAACTGTAATCCGTGCCATATCCTTCAAGAGCAGCAAACCAAAACTATTTCAACAGACTCAGCCTTGTGGGTTAGCACTGAAGACAGCCTTTGGAAATGAAGGCATGGCACCTCACTTCTGCTCCGAAGAGGAGAAAGCCCAGGTTACACAGCACTCAGCTCATGGATGCAGCAAACGCTGAAGCACATAAGCAGCTAGAATTCACAGTATCAGCTTTACTATCTACTACTGTTGCTATTAGTGTTGATGCAGTGCCTTCCCAGTTCCTGAAAAGTCATACTGTATAAAAATAGACAGAAATGTCAAAAGAACAGATGTCTAGAACAACCTCAGGAGAATAAAGCTTTAGGACATGTAAAGAGTTAGAAACATAAGCTAAGAGTATAAAGCTAATAGGTTTAGTACCTTTTTCATCCAAAGTAACAAAGCCTTGATTTACTATGTAGTTAAGCCACCAAAAAATTATTCCAAACTGCTTTTATAGACAGAACTGTACAAAGCACAAAACATAGCTCAGTACTTCACACGTTGCAAGGGAGTCAATACAAATCAACAACTATTGAAGTTTGCTCACTCATTTGAGGACAGCAAAAATGAGTTTAACTGGTTTACTCTTACAAACATAATTTGAATGATCCACTATCAATATATTTTGCCAACAGATTAAATTTGTGTTAACATAGAAGTTATCACACCACTTGCTCCTTGCATTCCCCTTTCCCACCTACCTCACACAGCTTAAAGCCCACTTGCAGTTGTTCTGCCAGCTCTGAAGCAGCACAAGCAGCCTGCTGAAGATCTGCATGCCCAGCACTCAGCTCAGGAAGAAAGAAAATAGTCCATCTGCAGAGAGGCACGGGCCAGAAACTCAGGGACCACAGCTCAGCTCAAACTGGGAGAAGGACTATGGTTTTGGTACTGTTTACTTTCAAGACTGGTACAGTGCCACTAAGGTGAAAGCCACCTTCATAGGCAAAGCCAAACATACCAGCACTGTGGTATCTTGAAAGTGGGAGAACCCTCGCCGTGCACAGGGAGTCTCCACAGCTGGAGCGTGTGTGACACCAGGAGAGCTGCCCACTCCCTCCCGAAACACCAGCCCAGCAGCCAACAGTCTCCTCCAGGGACACTGTGCTCCTGGGGGACCCTCTCCCTCCTCTTTGCATGGAATTTACACAGTCACAGGAAAAAATAAGTGAGTTTTCCTAAAGCATTCTAGAGGTGTATGAGACTGAGAAAGGGGACAGTAACTCTTGAATTCAGCACGTTTCATGATACTGAGTTGCCTTGCCTCCTGAAAAGGAGGAACATTTTAGTCTTACTCGAAATTTCAAAAATTTGAGACAAATCCCAAAAGCAACATGTCATTTTTCACAATTCAGGGGAAAACTCCTTATGAAAAATTCATTTCCCAAGACTGTTTACAACTCAAATATTGCAAGGAGTATTATCCCAGGATCTCTATGAACACAAGCTCATGGATGCAATCGGTATCAATTGTTCAAAAAGGATGTAAGTAGAAGGGCTCAGCAGTTAAGTATGAGCAATAAACGATATCCTGATCACAAATTATAACTGGTTGTCAAAAAAGCAAGGTGTTATCTTTAAACGTGTGCATGCATTTGTGTGTCAGAGTGTCATCTGTTACCATGGGGTAACTGACAGTTATTTTGCTGTAAAGGCCTTGTGGAGAAGAGACTGCTATATGTTTTGGCCTGAGGCAGTTAACCAAGTCTCTACCTAATGCAATGTTTCACAAATTTTTTTAAGTAATAATTTTGAAGTTTTAAATTTAATAATTTAAATCATAAATTTAAGTTTAAGTTTAAGGTACCAGGTATCAGAAACATTTTAGTTATTCCTCAGTCCAAAACGCACAGCATTTCTTTCCACTAAGCAAAGACTCAGCATAGGTACCACTTCACCACTGCTGCTTACACTTCATCGTCTCTGTATGTGTCAGAGACACACCTTACATAGTCTTATGATTAATATTTAGCTACTATTTTACTTTAGTGTATGAGAAAAGAGCACAGGAACCTCCTTCCAAAGGAACAATCTTCCTCTTTCCAATATACTCTGGTGAAGGTGACTAAAAGCACCTTAGACTGTTTGTGTCTCCTTTTATATCACTGTATTCCTACTTCTCCCATCCCCACTTCTTCCTCATACAACAGATGTGCAAAACTCATTTGGACCTTGAAAGATTTTCAGCTCCTGACAGCAAAGTCAAGTCAACTACTCTGAATTCCTTTGGGAGCAATAAAACGTACTTTGAAATACTTCTCATAAGAGAAATATTCTAGACAAAAGAAATCAGTTGTCAATGGTCTTAGCATATTATCTTTGCTTTGGTGTGCTGAAGCTTCTCACTGTTGTCAAATTCATCTTTCTCCATAGTCACTCTCTTGCTCTTCGAGAGAGTCAACTCTGCTAGCAATGCTTCCAAACTTTGGGAAAAAATAGCAATCTTCTTCCGCATTTAAAAAAAAGGCCAGATTTACAGCACTCCCTCTCAGGGAAGAGCAAGAGATTGCAACTTTTCATAAAATAAAATAAAATTGGAGTAGCCCCTGAAGACTAAATTCTGGTTTTGGTGATGACATTATAACCTTACTGGCACTGACGCTATAGTACAGGAAAGTTTGACCTCAACAGTACTGGCCATTCACCAGTGGAAGTCACAGAGCTAATGAGAACAGCCACATTAAGTGACTGAGATACAGGTCCTTGTGAGAAGACAACCAGCATTCTGCTAAGTCAAGCAGAGAGCAAGCCGGTGGTCCTGCAGGCAATTCACTCCTCAGAAACCCAGGTCACAAACTCTGCACTGGGAAGATGTAGGTGGGTCGGCACTTAACGATCCTCTCCCCTCAGTTTTCATCATAACTGAATGCCTGGTGGTGGTTGTTTCATTACTAGTGGTTTCAAGGTTTATAATGATAGTCTACCAAAAAAAGTTAGCTTTGAGTCTCTAAAGCTTCTGTACCTTTTTCAAGCTCCTGGCTCGTATGACAGCAGAGACACCAGCTTCAGTACCACCACACTAACTGCTCCACATGAAGAAGTGAAGGAGGTGAATCACAACAGAACAGGCTGCATTTCATCCTGGCCTTACAAGCTGAATAACTTCAAAGAAAAAACATGCTTTGAAGATGCTACATTCATCTTAAGTATCACGGCAAACAAAAGCTGTGGTTATGGCATCAAGCTTGGACCAACAAGGAAGCTGGCTAGCAAGTCCACCAGTTTTGAGAGAAATGGTGTGTTCACACCATCCCATGCTTTGCCCAGGAGCAGGCTGTGGACATGCAACATATTCTTTGTAACCCAACTAGATATAGCACGTGCCAGCCTACCAATCCTGACAGCTCTGCCACTCAACAGGACCACATACTACTTCCACGAGAGCATCAGAGGTGATGGCAAGACTACTCATCACATTCCTCAACAAGTTGATTCAGCTCATTCAACTGGGAGACAAGTCTTCACATACTAGAGGAAATGGGCAGCCAACAGGAGCGAGGCAAGCTCCGTCTCCCTGAGCAGAGGCCACCCTGTTCCATGCTACCTGAAAACAGACCTCCCAAGATCATTAGCACACATCCAAATTCCTAGCACATATCTAGATCCTCTAAAACTGAAAAGGATCCGAATTTGATAAGCGAGACAAGATTTTTGCCCCAATGCTCTAAGCTAAGCATTTAGAAAGGAATTGTCTAAAAGACACTGGTGAACACCTGAATTCCTCTAACAAAACACACACAGCACACAAGAGTAAGTTGATATAGCCATGGAGAAAGAGAGGTTTTTATTCTATCCTTGTCAAGAGAAAAAAAAAAACCAACAAATTTTAAGCATCTGTTCCCAAAGTTGCAGCACAGTCTCAGCAATAAAAGTCCCACAGTCAAGCTGTAATGATACTTAGATTTCCTCAGGAATGCAGCATTTATCATTTTGCAGCACATATTCATAGTCGTAGTAGTAAGCGCTGATTTCTTTTTTGCACTACAAGGGTTGCTTTATCTGTACCTTGACACTTTCCTGGGATGTGCTTCAGGATTAAATGCACCCAAAAAGCATTTTAAAAAAAGGATCAATTTCTAGGCAATGCAGTTTCTTAACCTGAATCGGCATGTGACTGTACAAGGACACATGCTAGTACAGGGGAGGGAGGGAGAATTGTGTCAGATCCACAGCACAAAGACATCGGCAACTGAGCCAGGCTAATGGTTTGTCGCTCCCACAAAAAGCATCTCTCCCACCTTCCACCCTGCGCACCCTTTCCTTGCTCCTCTTCCCAGCCCAGCAGCTCTGCCCTCCCCTGTCGCACCCTCCAAGCCCTCCCACAAACTGCTTCCATTCAGTAACACAAGAGTACCCAGACTTTTCTGCCGAGTGAATTTACAGTTGGGTTAGCGGGACTCAGCAGTCGATAGCATGCCAGCAACAGAAGAGTGTCAGGAACAGAAGCAGCACTGGGGAAAACCGCAACCTCCCTTGCTGGTTGTGATGAGCTGTCTGGCTGCTCACCAGATTTCTGGGCACCAAACCCGCAGATGAGCTTCATCTGCCATGGAATCATAATTAAAGCTGGTCCTCTCGAGTGGCCCATCTTCTCCAGCTGCCAGGCTTTGCCTTGCTACTGCTGTCAGACTTATTATTACTTATAAATAAAGTGCACAGAAACGGTCAACTTTAGAAGCCGGTCCCCTCAGCGTGCACGCTTAGATCACGCCAGCCCCGCCGCAGGACTGACGGATGCCCTGCCGCCGACTGCGGGAAGCGATCTCCTGAAGACACGACAAGGAGCTGTTTGTTGGAGCTCTGTGCAGCCGCAGCGCTTGCTGTCAGCCCAGCGTGGCCGGCGGAGGAATGTGCTCGCTGACTGCACCTTTTCATCTCGATAAGGATTTTCAAGGTCGTGTTCGCTTCCCTCCTGGCTCCAGTGAAATCCCAAGCACGCAGCCCTGGGCCCTGCTACACGTTCCCACCCTCCCCGTCTCCGGGACACCGGCACAACCTGTCGCATTCCTCCGCAGCAGTAAACCCCAGCCTTCCCACTTGCTCGCAGCCAGCTCCCTGGGGTTAGCAACACCCCCCTCCCAAGAGCAAGCAGACACAGCACCGCAGCGGCAGCTGCTTCGCCAGCAGGCCCAGCCGCTCCTGTGCTGCAGGGTCAGGATAACTCTGCAGTGAGGCTTGTGGCCTCCAGGATTAACATTTCTGAACTAAACATTTCAAGTAAAACCAGGTTGCAGCCCGGGCCAAAGCCTAATTGAATTCCCGGGCCAAGAGAAGGGCTCTAGTCATAACTCACGTTGTGCACACTAGAGCACACGGCTACACGATGGGGTAAGCCTGTCTTCAAGGGCACTGCGTGGAGGCTGCCTTTGGGGACAGCCCATGTCCCCACACCCCCCGAGCAGCCAGCCAAACCAGCCCAGCATCAGCAGCCAAGGGGGAAGAGCCGCCTGCCAGCCCAGGGCTCGGAGGAAAGGCAGAGGTGACGGTGCTGGGCCTGGGAAGTCCCTCTCCTCCGGGCACAGGGGACGCAGTCCCCTCTCCTCCACCCCAGCAGTCATCGGTGCGTGGATTCAACAAGCTTAAGGACCCGCAGACACTCCTCACACCACATAAGATTTCTAGATAACTACTGAAGAATCATACATGCTGCCTGCTTACAAAGCCAGCTAATTATACAATCTGTTAAGCATGTATGCGCACACAACGGTGCTTTGAGTCATTAGAGGACGGGATTTATACTTCACTGCACGCATCTTGCTCTTTGTGAGTGCGTGCCTGGATACAGCCAAACCGAACACAAGTATCTGGAATGTCTGCAGCTCGCCGGCCAGCGCATCTGAATACAAAGCTGAGCCCTGCGAGAGTGACTGGCTGTGTGTGACCCCAGCTGCAACATATTGCTCCCCCAATGATGTTTAAAATCCCTGTTCCCTTTTTTACCACTCCGAGCATCTGAAAGCAGAGTATGGTGTAACGGTTAAGCCATATTCTGAAGCTATAACAGCGATGTTAGCAAGGAAAAAGCAGCAGTGCAGGTGATGGGTTGTGAAGACAAAGAGCTCAACGTTGGAACCAGCAGCTCTGCCTGCCATAATGCAGCTGTCCCGGGCTTAATCCTGGCAGAAGGGCCCTGGCGCTCCGGCAGGCAGGAACCTCTGTTCCTATGGCAGCAGCCACTCCTCCATGGCCCAGCCCACACCAGATGGAGATCCCTGTCCTAGGTGTTTGCCAGACAGATAATGCCGTGGCACACCAGAGACGCCGTCTCTTCCCTTCAGTCATTTTGTCTTCATTTACTAGTGCCCGATTTTGCTCCGACCGATTTCAGGCAGATCGGCTGCAACGCAACAGCCCTCTCCGGAGCACCCCAGGCGAGGCGCCCAGCAGCCCCAGCTCTGCAGCTCCCCTCCACGCTGGATGGGGCCCCACGCAGCAGCGGCTGGCAAGGCTGATGACAAGTGGCACACAGCACGGAACCACAGGGCTGCGCAGACCTACCTGCGCTCAGCACTTTAGTTGGCTTCTCCTTTTATTCCTGTACTCATTAACAAAGCATTTGGGTGCTTTTTATGTAAAAACTAAGAGCAATAGCTATGTTTTTCATGGATTATATGATGTTTCTGGCTGAGGATTTCACTTCAGCTTCCCAGATGTCCAAATATCCAACGTTACCTGCAGGTGAGCCCTACCTCCCCTAATTCAATTAGCTTCATCTCCATAGCATGGCTCCATCCTATGGAAAGCCCTATCCTGAGGAATCATATACCTATACCTTATGCTACACTTTCAAAGGGATGTACTCAGCACCGGATTTTCCATTTTTGCCTCCTATGCATTGCCATTTTGCCTGATTATTTAACGTGAACTCCAAAATAGAAGGATTTTAAGCATTTGGTGCATAAGGCACGAAATATTATTTAGGGGCTTCATAACGAGTCAAGCCAAACCACCTCCATCTTCACACGTTTCTCTTCCCTGCAAGTCAGGGGAAGCAGCAGAAGACACCAACTCTGTAAGAGTTTCAGGTTTGTCTTGGAAAATATGAATTGGTCAAAATAAGCTCTTAAAAATCTAGTGGAGGCCACACAAACCTATAGCAAGGTACACTAGGAAATCACATCTATCTTTACACCATACCAAGCCCCAGCATCTGCTCGTCTGTAAACAGGTATTTTCTCTCTTTCAGTTTTCAATGCAGGGGATGTAACCAGGAAAAGAAGATGGTGTAGGTACCCCTACGCTCTCCTCGCAAAATAAGCCCTCCTTGTAGAGCAACCTAGCAAACAAGTCAGAGGATCTGCAGGTGCTTTAAGGCACAAGACATTTCACTCCTCAGGTTTTCTTGTGGGGCACGAAATGCCCCAGGTCACCAGGGACATCAGCCAGAGGACACCCTGCCTTTCCGGGAGCAATGGGTCAAGAGGCAGCATTACTTTCCAAAAAGCCATGCTTAAGAGCCAAGTTAATTAGCAACTCAATTGCTATGTGCAACTCTTTTATACATCCACCTTGCTCACACAAGAAAGTACTAACAAATTTGGCTACTTAAATCACCACCACTGGATTTCCAAGCTAACACCTCCACAAGATGCTCACATGTCCAGAGATGTCAAATTCCAGAACAGCATGTATCTCTATACATTTAGGTTGTTCTCACCTTCAGTTACCTTGAACAGTCCCTTTCCTTGAAATTTAGAGCGCAACATTCTGAAAAAACAAATTACATCAGAGCCAGCCTTCTCTATGCACAATCCAAATCCTGTATAGCTGACATTGTTAGAAAGACATCCTTGTCCAGCTTACCTCAGTCATGTTTTCCCTTCTTCCACCCATCCAAAAAAAGGAAAAATCTGGGTTTTTTTTTCAGACAGTGTAAAATACTATTTTTTTTTCCAACATCCCTCAATAACATTTTTTTCCCCATAACTATAAGTTTTCATAGCCTTTGTAGCTGCCAAAGGATGAGAAGCAGCTGAATGAGCAAAAACCCCATTTTAAGTCTTACTCAGTGAAAACCAGTACTCGAAGCAAGATACTTCAGGTAAAACTAAAGTAGCTGCAGAGGTGGGAAGAGTTATCAGAATCAGACCTCTGCAGGTACACACACCCCCTGTAAGGGAGCTTGGGGCAGGCACCAAGGAGCACAGCCTGCACACACCATGTGCGCTGCTCTCTAACCAAATTATGCCAGACATTGTGCAAATGATCAGTTGCCTGATCTAGTCTCAGCCTTGTTTATAACTTAAGCTGTTAGAATACAGCCATCACTGTTGCTCAAGGCAATTACCTGAAATACCTCAGCTATTCATTTCCACCCTTCTTTTTAAGTCAAAGCTGTGTTTAATGGATCTGACATTGTGCCTTACAGCACTGTACATCTAGTCTTAAGCAAGCTATCACGAGAGCTCACAGGTTTGAAATTTGCTGCTTAACTGAGTACTACTTCACCAGCAGCATCTGAATGAGATGCAACTCCCATGCCAGTAATTTTTTCAGCAAATAGTTTCACTGTATTATCCATTTTGTTCCTTTCTACCCAAAAGCTGATCTATACCATCAATGCAGAATTCTCAACACGTGTATTAGCTGAGCTAAATAAATCATCATCCATAGTTCAGCTCATCTGCAAAGACCAAGCTAAAATTCTCTGGCAAACAATACTCCTGTTGCCCTTGTCTACGTCTTTAAGCTAACCTACAGACTGATCCAGAGAACCAACTTGCTACCAAGTTCCAAAATCAGTGATGAAACTGCACAACTATTAAAAACACAGACCTTACTGGCAGAGGTCTTTGAACACTCCTCCTTTCCATTAATAATGTCCTTTATTCAACATCCTTCTAATAATTGCCAAATCAATGGCATAAACAGATGCTTCTACTATTCCAGACCAGAGAAGACAAAGGACAGGGATATTGCAGAAACTGCAGTGCCTGGGATGAATGAAATGAGACATTGAAATTCTCTCTAACAGCATTTCCGAGAAAAACATTGAGTGTTTTGCTAGGCTCCCGAGCAACCATGTGCTGAGCAAGGCCAACACCACTCAGGTAAAATGGTGCCTTCAGTTATGCATGCAGAAGATGCAGGGAGGACATCCAGAAACACGCACACCTTTTTAGGTGTCACCTTCACAGCATTGCAGCAGATGGAATTACAGCCCACAGCGCAGCACTGAGAAAGCATCAATCTGATATTTAAGCTGTCTGCTTTGAAAGACAAACTATAAGTGACACGGCTGCCTTGCTGAGCCCATGCTCACCACCCGCAGTGCTAGGCAAGCACAGTGCAACTGCATCTGCTGCAGCTCAGGAGCAAGCCATGACTTCTAGGGGAACCATGTTTTGCAGGAAGGTCACTCCAACCCAGCAGGTCACTGCTGCAAAAGACAGTTCTTGGGCCATTTCAATTTACCGCCGCAGCAGAAACTGTGTCCAGAAAAAGGGGGAGCAGTTTTCTGTGTGCCAGCTAGCTTAGTGAGGAGACAGATGTGCAGCAGGGCTGGAGGAACGGCCACCTCTCGTGGTGGAAAGGCTCAGTGGCTCCCCAGCCTGCTCCAGCCCTGCCAGTGGGACTTCAGCTCAGGCCCACAGCCAGACCTCCAGTAGCACAAGGCGGCAAGATGAAATGATGCACTGCAGCCACAACCAAGCTCTAGGGCAAAGCTTTTTTGGCTTTCCCACCAGCAAATGTACAAGTGGCTACAACACTGTAAGCAATGGTTCACTGCACTCTTTTGAGATGGATCCAGAGGCAAATCACTTATGGTTACTAAAACTGGGGGGAAAAAATATCAAATTCACATCCTATCCAGCCTCTACCTGAGCAGCGCTCATTTAAAAAGTGAGGTTTGTTAATAAATTAATCCCTTCTATTCTTGCTCATTAACATGTAATACAAAATATTGGCATAAAACCAGCTCGTACAGCCCCACAGTAATCAGAAACATTATGTCCCACACATCAGCCATTCCTCTGTCTGCACCTGAACTGCCTGATGGGCAAAGTGTCCACCATATAAAGCCAAGAAGTCACCCACTCAGGGTTCAGGCCAAGGACTGGATTTGTTTACCCCAATTTTGTCCCTTCTATGGAACTAAACCAATTTATATTCTTCCAAGTACCCAGTGCTGCATTTTCATCCCCTTACATGACTAGCCACCAGCTTAGACGCACTGATGCTCTGACATGGCAGACAACAACAAATTCTCAGCGCTCTTTATAAAAGCGACAACTTTTCACAGTTACCTGGTAACGTTATTTCAAGTCAACCGAAGCACAGCTTTGTACAGCAGAGCCCCCAAGCACCAAAGGGACATCACCTCTGCTACATGCCTCCCTGATCACAACACAAGACAGCAACAGCAAATCTAGAGCTCCTCTCTGATCACCAAGGAGCAGAACCTACCTATGACCAAATGAGAAAAACAAGTAAACAGGACTAAAAGGTCAATTTGTTACACCTGTGCCAGCCAGAAAAATGCATATATAGTCCTTAGTGAATTCAGTGCATTGCCCTGTTTTCCTGTTCAGTTGAATCAAAGCATCCGAGAAGCGGGCTGTTACAGAACAGGAGCAGGAAAGCTAAATCAGATAATGCAACTTTCAAAGAGGGACTAACCCCAGTGGGGAGGAAAGAACACGAGAACTTTGCCGGCTTTTCCCATCCAGCATGGATGTACTTTATATTCTTCCCAACACAAAACTGATGCGCAAAGGAGAAAGCTCACAAAGCTATAAAAAGGAGCAATTCCAAAGTGAGCCATCAGGAACACCAGGGCAGAACACAGTAAGCCACACTTTGTGATGGTCCAGGTACAAGAATAAACCACAGCTTTCCCAAAGGGTACACAGACAACTTAGGTTGATGTAACTGAGCATGCCTAGGTCCAGTTTTAAGAACTGAGCAGAACTTGAATCCAAAAAAGATGTGGTTCTTTAGTAACTGACCACAGCAATACAGAAACACCTGCCGCCACAGAAGTCCAGTGCGACCTGGCCACCAGTCTGCCGCACAAGCAAAGCGGCTGGTGACTCTAGAGAGGACACAGGACTGCTACTTCCAGCTGCGAAAGAACCCCGAGGAAGGCAAGGGCAGGCACAGAGCATATAACACAATTGCATGACAAGTCCCAACCTTATCTTACCACGCTAGTATGAGAGACATACGCTGAACTCTGTTTTTTCAGCAGGCTGCCTGTCAGTTGCTGTCCCATTTGCTGAGTATCATTCAGTCCGATGACTGAAGGGCAAGATAAACCAGTCGCATCACCCCACCCTACCCAGAAACTTGGCATTGTCACACAGCGCTCACCGGCCACAACAACCCAAGTTGCAGGAAACAGTTATTCTATAGCAGTATTTTTCCCCATTCATGACATTGGAAGGTGTATACTTTGTCTACAATACTTTAAAGCTTTTGAAAACCAAAAGCATCAGCAACAGTACATTCATATTCTTCTTTTTTTTAGTGTTACATGAAGAACTGAGGCTACGTCCTTTAAAGGCGATCCCCTTCACTTGTATAAAGGCTACTCCTTTCAGACATCGGCACTCCGAGCTCTATTACTCACCCGCCTCCTTCCTTACCTACAGGATATAAAAGTTTAGACAAAGGTATTTGACATTAAAATCAGTCGAGAAAAACATTCTAACAAGTTTCCAAGTCTATTTGCTTTTCTTAGCATGATAACCTTTGCAATATTTCTTGCAAGTCTCTGCTTCACATGTTTTGTTCAAGACTTACTGATTATCCTAATAAAATAATGCCCAAAGCACACCAAAAACCTTTTAATAGAGTGAAAATTAGAGTATCAGCTCTATTACACCACGCAGCCTTTCCCCTCCACTGGAGAAGCATTAGAGCCTTTGGACATCTCATTTCAACAAGAAGGTTATTTAGTTCTAGAGTTTGGAGTAAAGTATTTAACTGCTAAAGGATTTGCAAATTACACATGAATATGCATGTAGCACTTCTCACCATGACATAAATCCTATTGTATATTTATGAATGGATTGCTTTGCCTCCAGCTTCTACATGTATATAAACACAGGTTTTAATCTTCAATTCCTTCCTCCCTCCCTCCTTTTTAAGGAGTTGCTTAAACAAATTTGCATTTTTGGAATCTATTTTCTACAGTGTATTTCTTGCCTTTTTTTTTTTTTAAGCTCTAAACCTCCTTCTCCCATCAGGCAAAATGCTTACTTTATGAAAGGCTTTAAAGACCCTGTAAGCATGGCCATAAGAGAACTAAGCAACAGCGTTTATACAGCTTGTGAGAGAGAAAGTAGAAGCAACAATCACTTGAAAAAGGCATGCTCCGAGCATCAGAGCTGGGAACACAAAGGCATGAAGTGACAGGTCAACAGCTTGCCTTCGACTGCAAAGACACCAGCTAAGGGAAAGTAAACCCCCCATAAGCATCTAGGAAGCAACATAAATAATAAAGCTCTTATTGTAAAATCCTTAATTCATTCTGACATAAGTCCATCACTCCCTACACCTTTCATCGGGTGTCTAGGCTGGTCATGAAGCAGCTGGATCAAAGCAGCATTTCAGCCTGTCTTCAACAATATATTTGGTAAGTGGCACTACCGTCATTCAGAGAGGTGTTGCCAAACATCTGCCCAACTACTCCAGGGAAGTAATTCACGCAATAATGCCTTTAAGGGTCATTGTTAAAATGATTTAGTTTAGGTTATTTCACTGCAAATCTATTCTGTAATAGATCTGATTGCGAAGAAACACTTACCAACATGCAGCACTCCATCAGAAGCAAGTGTCACAAGCAGAACGATTACGGGTGTGAATTACCACTTGGACTATTCTCATTTTTGTTACTAAACAGCAAAACCCTAAACACCGAGGAGTTAACTGCACCAGCTGCCTTCCTCTTTCAAGGACCTGGTGTCACACGGCTCTGTTCAGAAAACGGGAGCAGCCATCGAGCCCTAGCCCCCACCTCGCTGCCTTGCGGTAGAGAGCACAAGGGCTCTGCAGCAGCCACGGAGACATGATGGGACACGGCCTGACACAGGACTCAAAACCCAAAGTGACCACACTAGAAAGGACCGCCAGCCCATCTAAGCTATGAAGATGCAACACAACTTGTCAGAACTTCCATCCAAACTGCAGGAGCCTGTCTCTGGGAAACAGACGGAAAATAAACCAGGAAGCACTATGGGGTATTAGCTACCGAATACCGGACAAATAGAGAATAAAGATGAGAAAATTCAACACAGAACATTTGCTTTAGGGATAAGAGTGGCATTTACAAAGGACGTGTGAAAACAAGCCCAAGTGGAACACTGTCACCAGTTCAGTTGCAAATTTGTCTTTGCAAACTGAGATTTTTATCCATGCAACCCTTTTGCAAATGACCAAGCCAGGTTCCTTGGCCACATATCCCTCCCTTTCCACCCACACATTCTTCTCCTAAAAAGAAATCTTAAAGAGGCAGTGAGGGTTAGTGCCCAAGGAGTATAAGAGATCAGGCAACCAAACATGCGCTTTAAGAAAGTATTTACGTGCAGGTTATGCTTCCCTTAGCATCAAGCAAAGACCATGATGGCAGATAGCTTCTAAACTGAATTACTAGTGAGCCAGTTGCATGAGAAACTAGCAATGCCACGCAATAGTCTCCGAATAATTAACAGGTGACATAGACAATAGATCTACCTTTATTCAGAATTACAGACCATCTCAACTGAAAAGATATCACATTGATATTTGACAGCCTGGATTTAAGTTAAATCCAGAAGCTTCTACATTCATATTTAAAAAAGCAAAAACCAGCGAAGTTAGGAAGCCTAAGATGTCTTGCAAAACCTTGGTGCCACAGAAAGCCATGGGACATGGTAGCAGCTGTGACATTTTACTTTCCTGCATATATAGGTTAAAATAAGACAGAATAACACTCACTGCGGACCGTAAGGAGGTCTCTTTACCAGACAAATCTGCCTATTTCTAGAATATTGGAAAACTTACTTTTTGAGAACTAGCATTAAACAGCCTAAAGCCTCCTATGTATGTGTCCACTTAAGAAATAAACAGTCAGTGTACCATCAAGGCTAGAGATTAACTTCAATGCTTAGATCTTGTGGCATAAAACTTACTAGTGACATAAGAAAAGACAAATTGCAAGGCTGACTGGCTTGCTGGCTGACAAGCTATCTAGGTTCACTGGATGTAGAGATAGCTTCAAGGAATTTCAGAAAAATCTCAACAAGTGAGTGAACTGACAACTGAAGTGGAGGAAGGTCAGATGTTGAGAAATCTGCCTTCCCTCTGAAGAGGGAGAGCAGTGGATGTTGTTTACCTCCACTTCAGCAAGGCGTTCGACACTGTCACCCGTAACATCCTCAGAGACAAGCTTAGGAAGTGCAGGTTAGATGAGGGGACAGCGAGGTGGATGGAGAACTGCCTGAACGGCAGAGCTCAGAGGGTTGTGATCAACGGCCGCAGAGTCTGGTTGGAGGCCCGTAACTAGCGGTGTTCCCCACGGGCCTGTACTGGGTCCGGTCCTGTTCAGCATATTCATCAATGACCTGGACGAAGGGATAGAGTGTACCCTCAGCAAGTTTGCTGACGATACCAAACTGGGAGGAGTGGCTGATATGCCAGAGGGCTGCGCTGCCATCCAGCGAGACCTGGACAGGCTGGAGAGCTGGACCGAGGGGAACCGAATGAAATTCAACAAGAGCAAGCGTAAGGTCCTGCACCTGGGGAGGAACAACCCCATGCACTAGTACAGGTCGGGTGCTGACCTGCTGGAAAGTAGCTCTGCTGAGAAGGACCTGGGAGTGCTGGTGGACAGCAAGTTGACCTTGAGCCACCACTGTGCCCTTGTGGCCAAGAAGGCCAGCAGTGTCTTGGTGTGCATCCAAAGCAGTGTGGCCAGCAGGTCGAGGGAGGTTATCCTCTCCCTCCACTCCACCCTAGTGAGGCCACATCTGGAGTACTGTGTCCAGTTCTGGGCTCCCCAGTTCCAGAAGGACAGGGAACTGCTGGAGCAAGTCCAGCGGAGAGCTACGAAGATGGTCAGGGGACAGGAGCACCTCTCTTATGAGGAAAGGCTGAGAGACCTGGGTCTGTTCAGCCTGCAGAAGAGAAGGCTGAGGGGGGATCTTGTTACTGCTTACAAATATCTGAAGGGTGGGTGTCAAGAGGATGGGGCCAGGCTCTTCTCAGTGGTGCCCAACGTCAGGACAGGGGGCAATGGGCACAAATTGGAACACAGGAAGTTCCACCTGAACATGAGAAAAAAAAAACTTCTTTACTGTGAGGGTGACCGAGCACTGGAACAGGCTGCCCAGAGAGGTTGTAGAATCTCCTTGTCTGGAAATATTCAAAACCCGCCTGGATGTGGTCCTGTGCACCCTGCTCTAGGTGTACCTGCTCAAGCAGGGGGGTTGGACGAGATGATCTCCAGAGGTCCCTTCCAACCCCAACCATTCTGTGATTCTGTGAAATGTTGAATAATATGCTGAACAGAAGAGTTTAACCTCCTTATTCTCTGCAGGGTTAACGAACACCACTAATCAAATACACCCAAGCATCACCACATACATGCTCCAACAAAAAAGTCTGTTCAAAGTGCTGATTTGATTCCAAGTTTAACCATGCCAAAACTCTGCAATACAAAAGTGTTATTCATGTTAAAGATTTTTTTTTTTTAAAAACAGACTTCAATATGAAAAGCTTATCTGGAACACTATATACAGTACAGGTCATGCTAACTTAGATAAGCCTTACCATTTTATCCTAAAAATACTTCCTTTTCATACCAGGTTCTTCCTTGAGAAAAATTTCCATCTCTGCTATACAGGACCTCATTCAGGGCAACAGCAGTCAATGAAGCTGCATCATTAGCATCATTCCACTAGTCATAGGAAGCATCTAAAAAATCCTAAAAAGAACACAGAAGCTGCTGCGGCAGCAGAAACCTTCCGAAGAAGAACAGTCTCTGGCTAGCTGAGCCACTCTCTTCCCATCAAAACAGCAAAAGTCATAAGCAGCAACCAGAAGACTGAACCAAAGTCACATCAGATGCTGAGGAACAGAAGTGGCACCATTCTGAACAAAGGTCGGGTCTGAAGAGCAAAAGCCTGTCTACAGAGCATTGCAACAGTCCAACAGCTGTTAAAAACTAGAGCAGCATCCCTAATTGAGCATGGACCTTATCCTGTCTGCAGTTGCAGTAGAACTGTCACATCCCCTAGATCAGCGCCATAAGATACAGAAGCACAGCACACACATGCTGCCTCAGAAATCCTAATAAATCCCCCGTGAACCACAGGAGCCCTACGGAGCTGGCAGCAGACATGCCGGTGAAACACCCGGGTGCACTACTGCAATGCAGGCAACAAGGAGCCCACCCTCACCTGACTGCCCCATCCCTGCCAGCCCAGGACAACAGCTGCCCCATTCCCACGGTGCTGCCTGCTACTCCACTCCCACCTATGCACCTCCTCCCTTGCATTTCAGCAGCTGCAGAGCAAGCTGATTCCACCAATTGAGTACGATAAACTCCACCTTCCAAAGGGGTTACTAAGAGCTTCTCTATAGCCTGAATCAGGCTGATTGACACAGCACCACCCAAGACAGGCCACCAACCTGAAACACTTCACAGGAAACAGACTGGATAATTTGCAGAGCTGCATCACATGTGACAGTCAAATACTTTCCATTATCATCCCCACCCAAATTCCCTTTGAGATAATTTGGATAAGCAGCTGAAAAACATACCCAATCTTTCAAACAGTCCAACTACAAGAACTTCAAGTGTCCAGGGTGAAGCTGTCAGTGAGATGACTCTTCCTGTTCGCTCAGTGTTTAGGTGCCACGGTCCAACAGATTGCTGCTGCCAACCTACGATGCCAACCTGCCTGAGCCCCTTGAAGGACATCCCGCAGGTTTTGTGCACTGGATGGCTTGGAGGCTGCATGGGCAAGGGGACAGCCTGCACAGCTGGGCCACCAACATGCCTTCTAGCAGCTGCAGAGGCTCAGCTGGCTCAGATGCCACATGAAATCCAAAGTTGTGCCTGGCACAAGCAAAGTTAACTGCAAAGTTATCCACAGCACAGCTTTATAGAGCAGTTCTGGGGCTACCTACATTTTCCCGTGCTGCTCTAAGGGTCCAGAAGATTATTTTGGCCACTGCAGTTCCTCTGCAGGCCATCCTCCCTGTGGCAGGGTTGTGAAGGATGAAACAGCAGAGAGCCCTCTCCTTGGCAGGGGACTGCCCTTGCTCCGAGTACAAGGCTATTAAGGCAATCGCAAGTCACATATGAGACATTTGCAAGTTGTTGCAGGGTCATTTAAGCAATAGTTTCACTTACATTTCAGTTCAAAATAGTTGTGTGACCACCTTACATCTCAACTCTGCATAGAGCAGATATGAATGACTGCCTCTTGCAAATCAATACTGTTTATTGCGTGCTTTAAATCAATAAAGCTTTGCTCCACAGGGTAAATTCTTCTAAAACAGTGATTAGGCATTTGAGGAGAACTAAATAGTTTCACTGAACAATACCATTAGTCCTGAAACATCAGCTTGACACCCCAGCCAGAAAGCACTTTGTCAGAACTAATTAATCCCCACAGCACCTCTATAAGATTGAGAAAGCAATTCATCTGCTTTTTAAATGTGTTGGGTACTTATGTTGCAGAACATCGTGGCTAGGGTGGAAGCTGTAAGTACCAGTATAAACAGAGAACAAACCAAGCCAGCAGAACCCATCCAAAAGCATGAAAAAACAGAGAACGCTGACAGCTGTAGGATTTGGCTTCTTTGCATCTTCCTGTTACACACCAAACCTCCTGTGACTATCCAGAGAGTCTTCCAGATGTCACTTGACTGGATGAGTGGCAGTGAAAAGCAGTTATTATTCTATTGGGAGCAGTTTTGCCTGTTGTTTGTTCAGCCAATTATCTATGTGTGTAGCTTAAAAGGGACGGGGGAGCAGCAACCTTAGGCTCTGAACAAGAACTCTGGCTTTTATTTGAGCAGTTAAAGCTAAGTCTTCACTACCGCAAGCAAAGCACGTAACCTCACTAAACAGGTCTCACGAATGGCAACCAGCCAGCATAAAAAGTATTTCTCTCCAAGGAAGTGGTCGATCTACATAGCTCTCTTGTGTATGTAGTAGCACTAGTCTACATACCTCCACCTGGTTTTGCCTAGCTGCTGCCACCCCCCTTTATTCATTTATTTTTTCAGCTGGCACTTGCCCTGCTGGTGGGGCACTCATAGCCACCAGGTTCAGGCAGCCAGCCCCTGCACAGGGAGAACACCAGCAAGGCTTTCCCAAGCCAGCTGTATGATCTCTCCCCCTCCCTGAGAAAGGCTTGAAGTTCTCCCGTGCTTCACACAACCGAGTGTCAAGTCAAGCCCAGAACATTTCAACCCTGGCAGAGAGCGAGATCAGCAGAGTCTCCATAAGGCATGCAGGAACGTGTTGTGGGGCGGTGACGCTCCTCGGCATGCTGAGCAGAGTGCAAGGCTAGCCCTTGGCAGTGTGCAGTCACCTTCAGGAGCACAGAATATGAATCAATCATTTACTAATAGATTCGTCCAGTAACTGAAGTAAGAGCCCAGTCTGAAAAGGTGGTGCGGCAGGTCAGTGACAGGATCACCCTCAGCCACCTAGCACACATCACTTCTTTATATACAAGTTATTTCATTAAACTTTTTTGGACAAGTCTTCCCATGGCTTCCAATAAATCTTCTGGCACAAGCTAGAGGAATTTAAATCAGATTCAGACACGGAAAAGTTTGCTGCAAACTCATCTTCCCATAACTCTGCTAGCTATGAAGGCACCAGTGCGAATTACACCTTTAGAAGATGCTCTGCCCCACTGCTGGTTTCATCTGGGCTCCAGCAACTGAAAATCCACTCTTCCTGTAAAACCCGGTCAGAAATCACGGAGCAAAGCTAAGCACCTCCAGCTTTGGGAACACCTCCCCAGCTGGGCTGGCAGAGAGCCTTACCAGGTCAAGTGCCTGGGGACAGCTTCACAAGTGCACCCTCAGCAGCGTTGCCACCAGAGCCAGCCCTACTCCCACACCTCCTGCTCAGCCCCAGCTATGCCAGCACAAGTTTCTGCACAAGCATACACAACCTGCATCAACTGTTTCTATAAAATAAACCCAGACAGTAAAATAACACTTTTCAGCCAGACCAACTTCCGGACCTCACTCCCTGCACTGACACAGAATTTGACTGCGGCAGAGGCAGCAGCAGCTTAAGGTGCCCCATCAGCAACACCACCGAGCACCCCCCCCAGGTGACTAACACAGCAGCCAGCTCTCACCTGCCATCTTCTGGGATTTACTAGCCAATTTTCTGCCATTCCACCGGATGGGGATCAAGATAACTACTTCGATACGAAACTAGATGACTTACATAGGGATGAAATTGTCGAACCCCTTGCCAAATAAGTTTCCAGTCCGTGGCAGTGTCGCTAACTTCACAAGCCATCAGTCTCTGAGGCAAAATGAAAGGACTGATCTTGTGAGCAAGATCACCTTGCCAGAGCAGAAGATGAAGCTCAACCTCCATATTTCTAAACAATGCGATTTACAGAGATTTCTTCAAAAGCAATTCTCATCTTTTAAGACTCAGAATTCCCCAAGATGCATTACAAAGCTGCTGAGCTGAACAAAACTTCAAGTTTTTCATTTTTTTTTCATGTTCCATATGGAAGTAAGATAAAATAATGCTTTTAGTAGTTCTAAAGTCACTGCCAACATCCTCTGTCGCTACACACGTGCGCATACCACACCTTCAGCAGTGATGCCCTTGTTAAAAAGCATCATAGCTGTCATTTCCAGCTACCCTCCCCAGTTCGAAGTGAGTTTACACAAGCGAGGAAGCACACTGGCTCTGAAGGCAGTCCCTGCAGTCTCCAAAGCAATCAATAGATCCTACCACGGGGTTTGTCTGGGGAGTCTTAGCAAAAAAAACCCCACCAAACAAATAAAGTTTGATTTTTCATAACTGAAGAGGTCTGATTGATTTCAGCTCCAATCCACTTTTTCCAATTACAGGTGCAGCCTGTGTTAATTCATCTTGGAAGACTCCTGATATTAATAAATTTTAAAAAATTTCAAGCGTCACAATAATCTTACTTGCTGTCCTTGTCTCCCTATATATAAACCAATTAATTTTCATTTACTGGGGAAAAAAATTGTAAGAACAGCACAAGTCCTACCCATTAAGACACCTGTTCCCAGAGATGGCACTTAGATGACTACGAAGACTGCATTTCTGTCACTCACTTCTGTACTCACGGAAAATGGTTATCAACGGCTTCTACGGGCACATGCTGAACTGCCTGTTCTTTATGAACTACTCAGCTATTTGGGGGAATGTAAACATGAGAAAGCAGCAGATTCACATACATATGACAGGGTGTCTGGCTAGCTATCCGTAAAGAAAGGCAACAGCAGGCATCAAACTAGCAGCCTTCAGCTGCATGACCTACGCTGCTGCCAGTGATGAAAGAAAAACCTAGGGAAGAGAAATGCTCCATCTTTGAGAATTTTTCTCTCTTCTCCTTACGCTTACTGGTTTTCATCTACAAAAAAGCACAGCTCCTTTTATTCTTGCTCCTTTTCATTGCCCTCCCTTCGTCTAGCCCTTTTATTCTGGAGAACTCCCGCATTTAAGTTAGCTATATTTAGCTTTATTCCAGTGATTATAGTTACGCTATAGGCAAACAGTCCAAGTAGTGGACAGTTATGTATGAAATTTTAGCACGACGCTCACATTTGTGTCTTTAATACAGGACGTTTGGAGACCAAGCGTGCAGAGCAGACTGGGGATGAAAAGCTTCAAGAACAGAATAATGCAGAGGAGACAAAATACTCTGCAGTATTTCACATCAAGCCTAGAAGGCAGACCTAGAGGGGCATGGCTACATGACTGTGCTCTCTATATGACATGCCTAGCTTTTCCTCAGTAAGTTCCTCAGGCTCAGCGGACCCGAATCTTCCTGAGTAAATAGGTGGCCCTACCTGTTTTAAATGCACAAGGTCTTCTACATGTGATAACACATACATTGGCACATGTTGGCCCTGAACTTTGGCAAACCTCTTCCCTAATTCTCTTTACCAAAGCTCTGCTTTGGAGGTTCAGACTGGAAAAACTTCCATATGGAGTAGGAAGGGATTTCACAGAGCAACTGCAGAATCTGGGCTTTCATTTAATAAATGTCTCCAACCCTTTACACATCAACGAGAGCCTTCAAGAAATGAAGGGTCATCAATTGAGGCACTGCTGCCTCCCAAAACTGAAAACACCTGCTGCTGTTTAGTAGCTTCACCAAACTTAAGCTTGAAGTGCTCCTATTTCACTAGCTTTCACTCTCAACAGGAGTCCAGTGATTGGGGTAAAATGAGAAGTTCAGTCAGCTCCATCTAAAATAACCTAGAAAAAACTGCTTACACCACCACGCCAGTAGGAAGAGTGCAAGAACACAAATATGGGAGAGTGGGACATGTTAGCACGCATCTCCAAATCCTCAGGGCAATCAGGAAGCTTCTGGGTTGAAAGGCAAGAAGTGAAAAAAACTATCCTCTTCCAAGATAGTTTGAGGGAGAGGAGAGGTTCCCCCAAACCTAGCGTAAAGAACCCAAGGACAGCACACCCACCAGAACCCAGACACCCACCTCTAACGCTCATGTCTGATGAAAGCAGAAATCTCATTCGGGGCACACTGTTGGTGCAATTCCTCATTCACACCGATGTTTAAGAACAGGCAGCAGCTGGTGCTAACATTTTGAGACACCATTCTTCTTTGCTGTTTGGTCATCAGCACAGCAGCTCACAGTGCGGACACAGCCTCCCTGTTAAGAAAGCAACTGGGACAACTCCCTGGCCTGTTTTACCAAGTGGTATGTACTGGTGCACACCTGAAAGACGATGCTTGCTTTTAAAACTAGGAATGACAAATTTCTTCCCCTAGCTCAGTAAGGTTTGATCTCCTGTTACACTGTATCCAAGTCCTGAATTACCTAATTTCAAACAAACCTACAAAAAAAGTAGGCTATGTGACCTTCCTTTTACACAAGGAAAAACACAGTAGGGTTTGGTTTTTTTTTCCCCTCCACCTGGTCACTACAACCACCTTACAGCTTTTTAACCCAAAATTCTTGCTTACAGGGTACCTTGATTCTTTTCTGTTACACCATGCCACAGGTACAGTAACGGTTAAGTCACAAAATTCTTTGGATTATTTAACCTTAGATGGTTTCCCAAAATGCTCCAACACCCACAGGCTTCCCAGGACTGCCCTGAAGTCTAGCATACCCTCAAAAGGTACAAGGTAAAAGTGCTTCAACACGCAGTTGCTTCAATCAAGACTTCAGGCGTCCGAGCATCACTCAAGTCAGCTTCACAGGAGAGTGAGATGCCACCAGGCGCCAGTGATTTCCTCCCAGCAAAGTCTAATGGCCCATCTTACCAACAGCCCATCTGCAGGACCGGTGTCATGCGTTACACCGGAGCTGGAAAGCCACCAGCCCCACCAGCTTCACCAGCCCAGCTTTTGACTTCACACCATCCAAGGCCAGCTGAGGTCCCACCTCACACCCCCTGCCGCCAACACCCGCCGTGTGCCCCCGGCCAGGCCTGCTTCCCCAGCAGCCTATTAAACCAACCGCAGTTAGCACGACTACAAACCTGCCGCCAACCGTTGTCATAAAAACAATGGGCAAGCCCGTGCCCTGAAGCTAGATGGTATGCCTGCTCGTGTCCACTAAATTAAGCTAGAATGAAAGATTTAGGGAAGGTTTAAAAACCTGTGCATCCTATCTTTAGCTACCAGTTGTCGCTCCCTGAATAAACTGATCAGGTATTACTGTCCCACTGAGAAGCAGCTGGATTCAGAGTGAGCCCTAACACACATATCTTCCTCCACATCCCTAAAACTTGCAGTTTTACAGCCACGTTTCCAAATAGCTATTGCTTTTTGCTGGACAAAAGACAGCACGTGTAAGGACAGCACGCAGAGAGCACTGTAGCAAACACACAAACCAACCTCTCAGCTGCAGCAATTTTAAAGATGACTTGTAAAAGGCTAGACTTACAAATATTTAAACTTAAAATACACTCATAAAGTTCAATGATCAGTGCGTAAATCCAAGTTCACTACCACAGGGAGTAGTTATCTTATGACTTGAGCTGATCAGAAATGGCCCATCAGCTGGTTTTCACAGACAGCGGTAGCTACTTGAAAGCAAAATTGCCTTCCTGTATGTCAGAGCAGGGTTTCACCTCATGCAAGCACATGGTCCCCCAGGTGACGTGTAAGTGTTGCGTCACGTAGTTGTTCTGGTGTTGGACCCGTAAACTCTGCAAAACCTTGAGGATTTTCACAGGGAGCATCTAATTCAGCTTGTTTTCTTGGTAGCCCTACTGGAAGATGACTCAGATGCAAAGCTCGTCAGGGCCATGTGTATTCAGGTGTATTTCTATGTGCACAACAAATATGTCGTGTGATATGAATTATCAGTATGCGTTTGAATATTCTCCTGTCACAGCGGCCAGTAGGTAATGCTTCTGCCACAGCTCAGTACACACGCGTAAATAAAGCACCCATTCAGTCCTTTCTACCATTTTTGAATCGCTAACTGAGGACAGATGAGAATTTTTAGAAGCCACTATTAGGCCTATTAGATTTCTCACTTTTCTTCATTCTCTGTAACAAAATAAAGATGCCAGGAGAGTGCTCCTAGTTTAAGCTTGTATTGACTTATAAAGGTTAAAAAACACACCTTGAAACAACCACGTTATCAGCTTTTCTTGACCACGTTACCGAAACAGAAGCCTCAAAACAACTTCCAAACCCCCAGCCGGCAGCAGGTTACATTTGTGTACACTATACACAAGGATTATTCCTGGAACGTAGAACACTCCTTGAAATCTTGTAAAATTGGACAATCATTCACTTCCATGCTTATCAAAAGAACATCAAAGTAGAACTGGAAAGAAGGCAAAGTAGTGACGCCTGGGAAACAAGGGAAGCCCCATCAAAGAACTAATTGCTGGGGCAAGGGGAAGAAAGGCAATCAAATTCAGAAACTGCACTAGGCGCCCCAGAACAAGGAAAACGCTGCTCACCGTCAGACGGGGGAAGCGTGTAAAATTTATCGGCAACAAACCGCATATTCAGGTTGCTGGAATTTCCAGCTCATCAAGATGGATCTTTGAGTTGCTGGGTCCAGGAACTTCAGCTAACAGGGCATTAAATGTGAAATTTAGACACTTCTGATTTCGACAGCTATCCAGTAGTTGAGCTTCCTGCATGCCTGAGCTACTCTCTGCTGGCTTACCGTAACTGCCTCAAGCATGGAACTAGAACATGCTAGGACAGCGTGTTGCTTGGAAAATGACCTGAGTCTCGAGCAGTAGACCGTTTTCTGTTTCTCTTATTTTTTTAAAGCGAGCAACACAGGGAGAGAGCTCCTCGGAGCAAGCAGGAGCAAGAGGAGACTGCTGGGAAGCAGGAGGCAGGCAGGGGCGCTCAGAACACCCCCCGAGGTCAGCGACCTCGGCAGCCCCCGGCTCACCAAGGCCAGAGAGCTGCTTGCAGAGGTGGGCCGCCACGCAGGACACGGCCCACCGACAGCCCTCCGACCCTGCTGTGCCAGTCCCTCCCCGCTCCGCCGAGCCGCGGGCGGGACGGCGGTGCTGGTGGGCTCCCGCCAACGGGCGGCGTGCGATGCGGGTCTGCGAGATGCCTGGAGGCGGGCAGGGCGACGAGAGGACAAAACAACAGCAGAACGCCTCACTGACCCCCCGC
>WAAD01025394.1:739-106852 GCA_013389945.1 Fregata magnificens | reverse complement strand
GGGTCCCGGGCCGCGGGTGCGTCGCCGCTGCCAGGCCGCGTTGGCTGGCGGTAGGCGAGCAGCCAACGGCGCTGCCGGCGCCGGTCTCCACGGGGTGACATGGGGGCCTTGCCCATTTACGCGGCTTCACGAGTGAAAGCTCTTTGCAGCTGGGCGTGGAGGTACAGTGAGACCATCACCAGAAGGCAGGATTATAAAAACAAGTGAGGGTAGCGCAAGAAAGTCCCAGGTACAAGCCACAAGGCAGAGGGTGGGTGATGGTGGCCGTGCTGTGCGGCACCCTGCCCTTTCCAGAGCAGCTGCTGCCGTGGCTCGGCTGTTGCCAGCACCTCAGCGTGGCTCTGGCGTAGCTGCAGCGCAGTACGGAAGGAGCTGTGAGGCCGTGCCCTCCCCAGTCTTCTGTCCCCAGATTTCAGTAATTTAGGCTTGAACAGACTGCCCGCGACAAAAATGTCACCATAAAAGCTCACGCAACGGCACGCGATCGGGCCAGGAGCTAAGGCGGGTGACCTGCACAGCCTGGCAACGGGGGGAGTTTTGTGTGAGGTAGCGTTTTCCCCGGGGGAGCGCCGGCCGACGCCAGTTTCGTACTGTCAAGGGTGGGGGGAAAGCGAGAAGTTCTGTAGAGCTCCAGCTATTGAAACAGCAGAATGGAGCGGGGATCCCTGCCAAGCGCAGGGGTGGAAAAGGAAACTGGAGGATGGGAAGAGGGGAGCCACGAAGGGCTGGAGGGGAAAAGTAAAAGCGAGAAAGACAATTAGAAATAACATCTCATTTTTGTGCCAGATTTTGAGGGTAAGATAACTGCTTTCAGGCTTTCTGACAACCTGCTGGGAGTCAGAACTGCTAATTCTCCGGAGGCCGAAGCAGAATGCGGTAGCAGTTGGCTGATGAAGTGGTTGAGCGGGGAAGAAAATGAAGACAAGTAAAACTGAAAGTGAGGCATTTGGAAAGTAGCCTGATTTAACCCCATTTTATCTGAAACCAAACGTGGAGGGGACCACTAAAGGTGTTGCTGTTATGAACAGGACCGTAGACAAGGCTTTTAAATTAGCAATAAAGCAAGAATAAGGGAACAAACGCTCTGTCTGTCCACAACTCTAAACGAAGCTTGTGGTTTCTTTTGGAAGCGAAGACTCGGAGCACTGGGAGCAGTGCCGCTCCAGCGAGCAGACACCAGGACCGCTGGGAGTCCTGGGCCGATGCCAGCGGTGTGCAATGGATTTCTGCAGGGCACTGGGCTGGTCCCTGCGGCCGTCATTTTCTCTTTACTGCTTTTAATCTTGTGGATAATGGTGTTTCTCTCTTTGTAAAACACTCAGCACAGTACTTAAGACATTTAAAAGGGGGAACTGTAACAATAGAAAAAAAAAAGCAGCAGCAACTAATGTTTTTAAATATTACAAGAGAAGCAGCAAATAACAAAGTGATAACAAATTCATGTGTGTTTTCGCGTTCCTGTATTTGTGGTCTTATGTTCAAGCACAGAGATACTTCCAAAAGGCATGGTTCATTTTAAAGTGTTTTTTTCAAATTTTCAGGACGTGTGGAGATCATATAGAGAAAGGCTATATGTGAAGAAGCCGACCAAATCTTTTCTTTTCCAGGTGTCATCAACTGCTTTTATGAAGAAAGTAATTGTGTAATTTTTTTTTAAAGAAAACTGCTTTTGAAATAAATACCTCGGAAAATACTTGCAGGTAGTTCTCACTCAAGTCGAAAGATCTTATTTTTCCACTCGTCTTTATTTTTTTAACTTGGAAAAAAACCCGTCTCATTGAACCATATGAATTTATGAATGTAATGAGGAATGTGCATATGGTAACTTACTTACTCACTTTTACCACTTACAGTCACAACAAAAGAATTCAGCGTTATCAGAGTCTGTTTGAACTGTAAAGCAATAAACAAACAGGTGATTGTTTTCTCCTGAGCAAAGAAAGGGAAGGTTTGGCTTGTAGGTGAGCTCTTACCTATGTGAAAAGGAAGAACAGAGCAGAGAACAAAGTCTGCAGAAACCTCCTTTTTTTTTTTGCCCCGGGACCAATGTCTCCAGCATGACCTCATGTGCTGCACACTGCTGTCCCATCCAGCTTTGCAGAGTCCACAACAGGCCAGGTAACAAATTATTCAGTAACAAGAGCAGCCATTTTCTGTTGGTGAGTTCTGTTTCTGAGAAGCTGGTTGCTTGCTGCTCAGGGGTTTTTTTCCTAATACATTCAAAAGTCTGTATTTTTGCACTCAACACTTAAAGCTCTATTCTTAATTGACTGCAAACAACCAAACCACAAATGTCAAAAGCTACTAGAGCACAATATTGGTCTCCTAGCCAATATCTTCAGGTGTCTGAACTGAAATAGGAGGAAAAATGGGCTTAAATTCAATTGCCAGGGAACAATTAGATTTACCTGAAATACCACATTTTGGTTAAAACCTCCACCTTGTTCAACGTGAAGCAATCATATCGTTTCTGTGGAGGGTTACCTTATCCTTCTAGAAAGCCTCTTCCCTGCCCACCCCCAAGCTGTATGTCTGTTATTTTTTTCAGTTTCCGAATGGCACATTAGTTGTTTTTAAACAAAATTCAAAACCAGGTTTGGAAAGATGGAACATTCCCTTTTGGAAGTAACCCAAAGCCTTCCCGCTTTCAGAGGCCGTTTCCAGCCCAGCGGGAAGAGCAGAGGTGGCCACGAGGCACGGAAGAGCACACAACCTACTGTACTTTCCAGTCCCAACATGAAAGGGACTTTCTGTAAACATTGGCAAAGCCGCTTCACTGTTTTTTTCAAACTACTCCTTAAAAGACCCATTGCTGGAGGCCTGAAAAAAAACCAAAAAAAAAGCAGCTGACACCCGCAAAGCCGTCCTGTTGCTCTGGTAGGTATTGGCTGCATCATGCCTGGTGTCCCGCTCTGCCTTGGAAGAACAGGATATGTTGCAGAACACCTGTGATAGGGACAGTCCACATGATTCCTGGGGCTGTTGGGACTGCCATGAGCACGTCACTCAGCCACAGGTTTACTCTGTGTCGCCTTCACGATCCTTGGCACTTTGTACACCTGCACCAAAGATCTTTATCTTTCAGCAAACAAGCCTGCAGTGAGGGAATAAATTCCTAACTATGACCTTTGGGTGCTCTGCAATTTTTTTCACCTACAAACAAAACAGGTTTGTTTGGGTTTTTTGTTTTCCCCCCCCAAACAACCCTTATCTCTGTTGTTTTGTTAGACCCTTGTGTGCCCACTGGAAGCACTGCACTGCAATCTTCCCTTGACATTGCTGGGAAGATCGGGCCTCTGTCTTCCCCGAGTGCGTGGACATCCCTTGCAACGTACACTAGGAGCCGAATGTGTGTTTTTGACCTTGCAATAATTGGGAGCTGCTTAACCTAAATGGGAGACCACCCCAGCGAAGCTGGAGCCGCTCTCATAGCGGTGACAGTCTCCCACCCCAGTGTGAGCGCCTGTGCCAATCCCCAGGCGCTCGGCTGTCCCCCGTAGGGATGGACAAGAGCCATCGGCAGCTCTTGGCAGCTGCCACCCAGCTGCCCACCCAGCTGCTCAGCGTGGGGCTCTGCCGGCTCAGCGGGAGCCGAGGCCACGGCCCCAGCGCTGAGCTCCTCAGCAAAGGCAGAGGCAGGTCCGCCCTTGCCAGCCAGCCCTGGTGCTACAGGTGGGAGTTAGGAATGGGGCCAAACACTCGGTCACTCTCAGTTATAAAAGTTTAAAGATTTAAAAATTAAAAACCTGTCATGGAGAACACATATGACAGAAAAATCAATTGCTTTGGTATCAATTGCTATTTTTTACTGGCCCGTTATTTGTTCAGAAGTTAGGGAGACTTCCTCCCATAAGCAGGTTTCTCATGGTCATTTGTCAGCTCACCAGCCACAGAGCTGCCACAGCACTCCACCTTTCTGGCCTGAAAATACGAACTTTCGCATAACTGCCAGCGTGGCTTGTGACTCTCAAACCCAGAGTCACCTACAACCCCGTGCGGGTGTCCCGCGGCAGCAGAGCGGGGTGGTGGGACGTGCACAGGATGCGGCTCAGCTGGAGCTCATCCTTATCAAGTATGACAAGTGCCTTTCGCTGTGCACAGTGAGGGAATAGCCTGCACGTGCGCAAGCTTCTAAAAGGAAATGTGTCCGTGTGCACTGATACCGGTAATCGGTCTTGAGCTGTAAAAACACTGCAGTGCCATCGTCACGCCATGTCAAAACGAGCTGGCCAGGCACCACCGCGGACCGGAGCTGCGCAGGTGCCACTGGGATGGCAACGTGTGCCTGACCCAGGGCAAGGGGAGCAAAACATATTTAGTTTTGCCAACATGTTTCTAACCTGACGGATGTGATTTTTCTGGTGGGGCTCATTTTACACTACGATAGCGACAACAGGGCACTGCAGGTGGAATCTCTGTTGTCTAGCATGAGGCGCTGCGAAGCGTCTGCTTCCCGTTAGCGTTAAGGAACAGTTTCAGCGGTCAAGTTGGGGGCAGCAGCTGGTAGCAATGAATGTTGAAGGGACAGGTGCCATCGTGTCTCAAAGTGGGAAGCGGCTGGGCGAGGGACGCCAAGGCTGCTCTCGTGAGCCAGCTGCTGCTCAGCAAGGCAGCAGAGAGACGGGACCCAGGCTCAGCAGTCTGTCCTGCCGCCTTGGTGGTCTGTCCAGCGGCATATCTGCAGCTGCCAAGTGCAGGAGCAGCGCAGGGACGTGCTCACCACGGGGTGCCGTTGCTGTCCGTGGCACGGCAAGTTCCAAAGGGGACAAGACCGCTTGTACCAGCAAAGGGCAAAGTACCGCGAAGGCAGAAGCAAGTTCTCCAAGACTTTCTCTTTCCACCTATGTGCATCTCGCTTGCTCAGCTGCACGCTGTTTCGGTCAGACACCAACTTGAATTTGACCCCTAGAGGCTGGTGAGGTGGTGCCGGTACCTGCAGCGCAGCAGGGATTTATCCCCTGTGCTACACAGGGCGAGGGGCGAGAGGCTGGACGGCCGTGTGGCAGGGCAGCAGCGATGGTGATGCTGGATGAACGCATGTCCACAGCCCTGCGGAGTCAGAGTCCTGCTCCTGTCCAGCACACAGCAGCCTCACAGCCGCAGCAGCAAAGAAAGAAAAAAAACAACCAAACCAACAAACCCCACCTAGTTACTTTACTACATAAAATCGGGGACACTAAAGAAACAACTGTCCATTTAAAGCAGCTTAGTTTCACTTAGAAAATACTTAACGAGTGGCTAGGACTCTAAGGACCACTTATTCCACGCTTTAATAATCCAAACGCTGCTTTATAGCTGCTGCTTGCCCCCATCCGACTGGGAACGCAGCACTGAGCTTTACCAGTGGTATGGCTATCGATCCACCTTTCCTCTCCAGGGCCCCCGTAGCACTGGACAGGAGACTTCTTGTGAAGCCGGGTGAGGCCTGTGACCACAGGGACCGCAGCATTTATCTCCCACCAGTGGCAAGAGGGTGGCTGCCGGTACGTGTCACACCTCAGACCGGGTACTGGCGACTGAACCGAGGGGGACACAGCAGCCAAAACATCTGCCCGGCTGCTCCTGTCAGGGGCTGCTGGGGGCTGTGGGGAGCCGCGGGCGGGAGGGGAGGTGGGGACGGTCAGTGGGGCCGGGGGAAGCACAAACTACAAACCTGACAAACCAGACCCACTTCCTCAGGCAAACGGGCGTAAATTTTGAATTACGGCGAGTTTTGCAATTACGTTACCTGACGTCAAATGTGACCGAGAACAATATTTTTCCTTCTACCTTTACAGAGAGTAACGGGGCTGTAGAAGGCAGAGCAGCGCAGCAGCCCCGCGTCCTACTGACCGGGTGGTGCTCGCCGTGCAGGGGCAGGCAAGGGTGTCCGCGGTACCCGGCGGTGGCCGGCGGTGCCCGGCTGCTCTGGTCTGCGCCCAGCCGGGAGGAGCGAAGGCCAGCACGACCACAGCTGGGCTGAGCACACGGCAGCTGAGCTGGGGCTCCTGGCCACCCCCCCGCAGCTGAAGCTGCTTCGCGTGATTTGCTGTGAGGCTCGGCGCAGGGCAACACGACAACGCAGACACTTCATATTTCTGTAAAGATCAGCACAGCAGCGTGAGCTCTCTGCCCAACTGCGGGTGAGGGACTTGGTGACACAGAAAAGGCTGAGATACTCAATGCCTTCATGGCCTCTGGTCTTCCCTGGTATGATCTGCCTTCAGCTTGCCCAGGGAGAAAGTCTGGAGCAAGGAAGACTTGCCCTTGGTGGAGCAGGATCAGGCAAGGGAGCAACAAATGGGACATGGACAAGTCCCTGGGACTTGCTGGGATGCACCCAGGAGAGCTGAGGGAGCTGGCTGATGGCACTGCCAGGCCATTCCCTGCTATGTTTGAAGGGTCATGGTAATTGGGGGAGGTTCTGGGCGGAGTGGCTGGTGATAAACCAGAGGGTCTTCTGCTGTCCAGGGGGACAGGCTGGAGAAAGGGACTGACGGGAACCTCGTGAAGTTCAGCAAAGGGTTCAAAAGGAAGGAGTCCTGCACCTGGGGAGGAACAACCCCAAGCACCAGTACAAGCTGGGGGCCATGCAGCTGGAGAGCGGCTTTCCAGAAAAGGACCTGGGGGACAACAAGTTGGCCACGAGCCAGCAATGTGCCTTTGTGGCAAAGCAGGCCAACAGCATCTTGGGTTGCCTTAGGCAGAGCATCACCAGCGGGCTGAGGAGGTGATCCTTCCCCTCTGCTCAGCTCTAGCAAGACACATCTGGAGTGCTAGGTCTGGTTCTGGGTGACCCTGTACAAGACAGACATGGACATACTGGAGGGAGTCCAGCAAAGGGCCATGAAGGTGGTGAAGGGACTGGAGCATCTGACGTAGGGGGAGAGACTGAGGGAGCTGGGACTGTTCAGCCTGGAGAGGAGGTGGCTCAGGAGGGATCTTATCAGTGTGTACAAATGTCTGAAGGGAGGAGTAACGACAAGGGAGCCAGGGTCATCTCTGTGGTGCCCGGTGACAGGACAAGGGGCGACAGGCACAGGTAGAAATAGAGAAAATTCCAGTTAAACATAAGAAATACTAATTCCCTGTGAGGGTGACTGAGCACTGGAACAGGTTGCCCGGAGAGGTTGGGGTCTCCATCCTTGAAGATATTCAAAACCCAGCTGGACATGGTTCTGAGCCCCTAACAGCAGGTTAGCCTCACCTGTCCTGTGACTCTGTGAAACCTAAAGAAAGGAACTGGACTCCAAGCCCTCCATCAGCCTCCACCCACACCACCCCCTTCTTTTAATAAGAGCCCGTGCTGTCTCGGGTGTGAAAACTCATCTCTCGGATGCTACGTCATGGGCTTTTTAATGGCTTGCCTTCCCGACGTGGGCAGAGACCAAGGCATTAAGATGGGGATGTCTTCAAAAAGATCACTACAGCCCACCGAGGCAAACAGGAATCTGATTCTTATCTCTAGGAAGAACTTTTTTAACAGATGAAAAAGTCTGATTTATCAAGAAGAGCCTATTGAGTCATTGACTATTGCTGACCACTGGAAACGAGATAGTTGGGTTACTGATTTATAGCACTGACTAACGTTTCTTAATGTTTTACTTTCATTTACATGATTGCTTCAGTTAATGAAGTTCGGGGAGGGAGAGGTATTTGAAACGGTCACAAGGCCTGGGCTTTAGCAGAATAGGCAGTAGAACAGCCAACACAATTCTGCTGGCAGATTTTCTTTTTATATGCAACCACAAAATTAGACTAAAGCCTGCCAGAAGCTGTCACTTAAAGATGTAAAACTTCTGTAAATACAATTTCTCCAATAGCAATGCTGTTGAGCTGCTGTAACACAGCACGGACAGCGTTACAGTATACTGCCTGCCACCTTCTGTACTCATGATGGCTTAACTGCCACTTCCATTGTAAATCCTATTTGTTAAGGATTTATAAATTGGCTGCATTCACTTGCTTCTCTCTGAAAGTTGGCACACGGCTCTCTCCCATGGTGTTTTTACCACATTTGACTTTATTACTTGCCTTTTTTTTTTTCTCCTTGGCTCAGAAGCACCACAGAAGTAGCCTGACTCTAACCCCAGAACCGTTGAATCCTCGGAAGAGGCTAAGACGCTACACAAATATTTTAATGAACAAGGAAATAAGGGAAAGCCGAACTTGTTACATTAGATACGTATTTTTACGTATCTAATCGGGGTCTTTAGTAATTAGATACTCCTGCCGCAGGAGGTGCGGGGAAGTCTGGGCAGGGCTGGTGGCAACTGCTGAGCTGGAGGTGAACGGAAGCACATGGGTGGGTGCGAGGCGTCTGCTGGGGCACTGACTCTTGCCTTGATGCAAACCCCACGTTCCCCAGGTTAAGTGGCTCTTGGGGCCAGCGGTTGCAGAGGTTGACCGGTCTGCAGCATGCAGGGTGCTCGCAGGCAAATAATATGTGGGAGAGGCTGGCAGGGTCGAGTCCCTGCCTTCTCTGCCAAGCTGTTTCCTTGCCTGGGTCATCTGGCTGAATGGCTAGGGTATCTGGCTGAATGACTTGGGTACCTGAGCACATCACACCAGTGCTTCCACCTCTCGGGTTTTATTTATTTTTGGTGGTGGTGGTGGTAAGGCTGAGCTGACATAGTGAGCTCTTGGTCAGCTGAGATTAAAATTAGCAACTTAGCCCATTAGTGTGACGGGTCCAGCTGTGAGGGTGCTGCAAACCATGCGGTGGTGACTCTTGTGTGACCCGGTCTCGGCTGCTTGTTAAATACCACTTGCTGTTCCTAATAGCTCAGGTAATCCCCTGTTGCTGTAGACACACAGAGTTCGTGACTGCGACTCCAGATCTGCCCAGCGCTGCTGCGTTGGGTTAGGCAGAAGCAGAAAAGGCTTTATCAGCACGGGGGAGTTTGTGCTTTGACACTGGCAATAGTATTTGCCTTTTTAAAGCTCTTGGTCATGTTCAAGCATTGCATAAAACTGTGTTTAGTAGGGAGGTGACAGACATACATGGTAAGGGAGAGAGAATTGTTTAGATATTATGGACCTAAACAAGCAGTTACAGCACGTAACGTGTGTATACTGGTGCCTACCAAGACCAGGAGCCTCCTGTGAGCGCCTCTGCCCAGTGGAGCCACCTGCTAGAGCCAGCGCTCCTTTGCTATTTTCCATGGGCTGAAAGCGACTGTAAGGCTATAAGTTCTCTCTGCTACTTCAGAGATCTGGCGAGTAAAATGTCTTTTGCAGCTGCCTCAGCAACTGTACTGCAGCGGATGATGACCCTGTCTTATACTCTTCCGTGAGCATGCAGCCCTCGGCACCTGGTGCCGCTGAGGTGGAGGAGTGAGTTTGATTCCAGAGGAGTGGCAGATTTCAAATGCAATAGGTAAGGTTTAAACTAAGTAATCCTTGTAAATAAGAAGTCTTTATGCTGCAGGCTGTACCTGAAGAGGTTGGGAAGGAACTTTCCTTGTTGGCGGAAAAGCTCAGAGGCAGAGGGGTCCCGGTACCTCGTCCTTACCTCGCTTAGCTAAAGCCAGGGAGCCTGTTACACTCTACACCTAGCTAGTAAAGCCCCATTCCCCATTCCCACATTCAAAATTGCCCAGGGATATCTACCCTTAGTTCCTCTTTGGAGAAAAAAATTATAGCTATAGAAGGTCTTGTCTTCCGGATAAAATCTGTATTTCCTGAGATTAAGGGCCTTGTGCTTAACATTTGGATGGTGTAGGACTTGTAAGGCCACCCTACCTTACTTTGTAAGGTAAGATCTCACCTTTGAACAGATGCACAGTGAAAATAAAGGCCACCTGAGTATATGACTGACCTTAACGTGTGGTTTGCATGCAAGATCACCAGACGAACACAGGACAGTACGATAGGGTGACGGGAACTTTACCTTTTGAGTTTCCTAGGGCTGCAGCCTCAAAACTGAATGTCGAACATATTCCCACGTTCGATCATCACTGAGTGCTTTAGAAGTGTTTGCAAGACCGTCGGCAAAAGGGTCAACCTGACAGAAATTATAGCACAAAGCAATTAATGCAAATGATACAATGGCATTCGGTTCTGATGTGGTTTTCTTGGATTCCCGGGGAAGGCTGATACTTGTTTGCACAGGAAACTCTTGACCAACAAACATGAGAGAGCCTTGGGAGGAGGTGCTACGGTCACGTCCAGTGCAGATGAAGGATATCTAGCTCTTCTGCTCTTACAGCAATGATAAGCCTGGGCTACATGAAGATCAGGGGCTTACAGGGTAATACTACAGAGGCAGAATGCTGTCGGCACGTTCATTTCTGGCAGGAAACTTCTGAGAGGCTACATTACCCAAGGGATGGGAAGTGAAAAGTAACAGTACCAGAGCTGAGCTCCCATGCAGGTTTCAGGCTGGCTCTGCGCATTCTCAAAGCCCAGCCTGTGTACATGGGTCAGCCCTTGCACTCCAGGTAGTAAAGAAAAAAAAAAAAAAGGGCCTAAATGCTTCCCTCCCCACATTTGTTCCCATGAGATTATTGTGGATCCATTGGCCTGGCCCAGCTTTAGGAGGAGCTTCTGTTGGTGCCTTTATTTGGGACACACCGAGGCCACCAAGGAAGGCTAACCCGGCACTGCTGGGGGACTGGCGTGGGCAAGGCAGTGCAAGGAGGCAAAGGCTGGTACCTCTGAGCATCTCATGGGCAGAACTGCCATCATGCGGCCAAAATGCCGTGGAGCGCAACCTCGAGAGGCAAAACACCAGTGGTGGTGAGGAGCAGGGTGTGCTGAGACAGGCGCCTACACCGAGAGCCAAGTCCCAGGCTTGGGGCGAAGTCAGGAGGCAAAACAGTTTTTTCAAGCTGAAATGCAAGGTTATAAATACCAAATTCCTTCAGTTACAGCAATCCAACAGGGAAAAAAGGAAACGTACTCTAATGCTGATTCTCCATCTGGTTTTAGCTTCAAACAGAAGCCTGTTCTTGGATTTGTGTTCACCCTGCAGATACCTCCGCTTACGCTCGTGTGAGTTAGAAGGGCAAACCTACGTTCGTAGCGCTTGGGCTGGCCTGGGGTCATGCACTGCGCCTTCCCACAGCGAGGAGCCCTTCTCGGGCCAGGTCCTCACACGGCCGCCCTCGGGCTGTCCTGGTCGCAACGCTGTTGGGGACACAGCCTCAGTGACACTCTTAAAGCCACCACTCACCTGCTCTCCCATAAGAAGGATCCCAGTTCACGTCTCCTTGGTATTGCTTTAGGTTAATCACCTATTCCGTACGGAAAAGGGTAGCAAGGAGGAGAGAGGAAAAGCAAGAGCTTTGAGAGGAACAGGAGATACCAATTTGAGGGGAGTGAGGAAAGGGAGGGTTGTAGAAGGGAAAAGGGAGAGAAAGATACCTCAAGAAACAGGGAAAACTCAGATGGGACCACAGGAGAGGAGGCAATAAGTGGTTGGCCATGGCCACATCAGCCCAGTTATCTCCCCCGTTCGTTAAGTGAAAAGCTCTTTAGTACGGCCTCTAAAAGTCAGCTATTTTTCCAGACGTGGGAGCATCTACCTTTTTGTCATAATTACAAAAATACAGTAATTCTTCCAATCTCTTTGATGCACCACACAAGGGTTTTCTAAGTAACTGGACGTACTATGGTTTACTTGCCAAAAGGACAGGCTGGGGGAGTTTGCCCACGTAGATACACCGTTAAATGCGGCCGGGAGTCTGTATGGAAACACGAAGAAAGCGGAGTGGCAGAGCCGAGAGGTAAGGTTGGGAATGACCTTGGTCGGGTCCAGCACATTAGTTAGTTGGATGGAAGAGCTCAAGTGTATTGCTGGGGCTTTCCACGGGACCTGTGCTACGTTGCACGCAGGCTTTGGAAACCATAGATAGCCCTGGATAAATGGTCTCCGGTGAGTATTTAGCTAGCAGGACTGGACCATGTTCAAAAGTTGTGTTTAAGAACATCCTGATGATGTGTATGTTACTTGCAAAGGAGCTGGGTAGGGAGTGCATCCCCTGCGAATCTGTTACATCTCCTCCCATAGTAATTAATATTAAAACGGGTACTTCACTTTTAGTTTAACTAAGTTTCCTTTTGAAGTAGCAGAATCTCTAACTCTCAAGAGCTTCAGCTTTAGGAGAATGGTAACGGAATAAAGGACATCGGGGACTGTGCAACAGGTTCTCATTTCAACCCTCTCAACTGCAAGAAAAATTCCATTCCAAAAAATGACCTAAGAAGCTTACCAGTAATCCGGAAACACTGTGATAACGAAAAGCGTCTCCACCTTGTGATTTCATATTTTATGCCTCCACTAAAAAAAGGTAACAATACTCCTTTAAGAGGTTTCACTTGTAAAGAACCATCTGATAACGTAACAGCACTTCAAGTCCACCAGCACAGAAAAACATCTGCAGTGATGGACATACAGGACTTCATCTGAAAGTGGACCCACACTAATCCTTCAGGGGATGAGTAACGGGGCTTGGGGATCCAGCACGTGGGCCGCATAGGGCAAACGCCTAGGGGTAACGCTCGGGTCAGAACGGGATGGCTCTTGTTTGCACAGCAAAAATCAGATGCGCTTTCTGAGTGCTATAGGTGTTAGACAACACAGCCACTGAACTGCTCCGCTTTAAAAATGCCCTGGAGTGAATTAATGCCCGTAATCAACTCGAGCATCTCTGTCGATATCATGAATCATTAAAAACCTCATTTGCAACCCCAAAAGCAAAACTGTTCTCAAAATTAAGTAGAGCTCCCCAGCTACATACTTAAATGAGATAAAAGCAGCAGGGCTCGGGTTGATGGATGGTTCCCTTTTAACATCCTCAGGAGCGGCTGTTTGCTTAGGAGAGGGTCTTTGATCTTACCTCCAATTTTTAAATGTGGTAGAAATAAGTAACCTCCCAAAGAAGACAGATTTCCTGGAGACTTCCTGGCTCGCAGCACGGCCTTCCACGTTCCATTTAATATTACGTTACTGCATTTCCAAACTGTTTGGATGTTACTTTAGTGCAATGAAACTAATTCCAGGACTGAAACATGGCAGTTTGAGGGTTGCTAGTCGTGAGGTGCAGAGAGGGGATTTCTAAAGCATTTACCAATTTTCTGCTGTGTCCTAAACCGAGTTTTGGGTGATGTGTACGTAGGACTTTCCTTACCCAGAGACCAAAGGGCCAGCCCTCTGTAGAATCCACGGTACAACAGCAAGTCATTTCGACATCTAAGATGCTGTGTGCATTAGGTAACAGCGAGACACTAATATTTTTCCATTTTTAAAAGATTTCACAATGGAAGACAAGTAATTCACAGGAGTTTTAGAGACTTTATTTATGTATAAACAATTTAAACACTTTGCCATAAATTATCTTTGCCTGTCTCTAGTCTTTGCTTAGCAGCAAATTAAAATTAATATAAAAACTCAATGAACAATTCATACATGTATATTACAAAAAAGTTCTTGTACCAAAGTTCTTATTAGACTTTTTTTTTCTTTTTTTTTTTTTTTTGTGGTGACCGTAATGTGATTGTCTCAGTTTCTCGACCAAACAAACACACTAATAATTTTTAAATCTGAAACAGTGATTGTGCCTTCTGGCTGATGTATGTACAGGGTGATCTGACGTGGTGCCCATTTGCAATAGTGTAACACAATGCCCACAGCTCTACTGGAACTGATACCAACAAACTACTGAATCTAAACAGACTACACCCTGTAACTGTGTTATACTGTCCACAATGGAAATCTTCAAAGACAAACAGAGTATGAAATTTATTTGTAGTGATTTATAGCCACCATTTTGAATGTAACTTTACACTCTGCCCTCTTTGAATAAGTTAAGCTTCAGGCCAGACAAGTGGAGGGTCAGAGTGCAAGTGTGGTTTTGTTACTTTTAAATATATTTTTCTTTCCTATTTCCAGTGCGCTCTCACTTGCCTTCTCATTGTCCTCCAGTTGCTACACACAAATCACCCCAAAGTCATGTTTTAAATGCACCTGTATTTTGCTTTAAATGAAAACCTCTTGGATATTTATCAAACAAGCAGTCTGAATCATCTGTGTTTCATCAGCTGGTTAGTGTAAGTGGCCCACTTGGATTTCTTAGTTTGCTCACGTGTGAATGGAGTGAGGTAATACAATACGAGGCCTTCTTTTTGTTTTTCTTTAGACCCAGAACAAGTGGGTAATATTTCAGGGGTACTTTTTAATTTGTATGGTTAGAGTTTTCAGTCTGGCTTTAGTCCACTTCAGGATGTGGTTTTTAATCACTTGAACAGTAGCATTTAACTCAAAAAATATGAGCTTTTCTGCCACTTGCTATCCCAAAGTAGCTCAGCCTAGTGCCCCCATTTAGGTCTTCATCTCCTTAGGAGAGGAGATAACAGTTGTGACTACTGATTCATCCAGCAAAGGATGACAGCAGGTTAATTTGTTACCTCTTTCCCATTTCATTCTGTCTTAAAAACTGGATGTTGCTGCTACTGTCTGCTAGCTCTGGGTACTGCTCCACGGGCAGGACATAATATCCCTCGTAACCTTGAACCCTTCCCGTGTTCAGAAGCTGCTGCTTCTCTCCGTCTGTCCATACACGGCTGCCCTCTCGGCCATCCCGTGCCTTCTGCTGCTCTTTGGCCCAGGCTGATCCCAGGGCTCGCTGCCGAGCCTGGTCTAACACTCTCGCCTTTTCCTCGTCCAGCGTGTCGGGGGTCAGTCCGTAGCGGATGTTGATCAGCAGGGTGGAATACTGAAACTCAATATTTGTAAACCTTCGAGTCCTCCCATTGACGAGGAGAGTGGGCTGCGAGACGGTGACGTTGACTCCGCTCTCCAGGACCTTCCGCCCGCTGGTCATTGCGAGGGTGACAAGGTCGCTGTCAGCCGAGCCTATCTTGACAAAGTAATGGGTATCCTTCCCCTCGATGCTGTAGTGCATTTTTTCCAGGTAGTGAGCACTGTTAAGGACAGAGGCAACCTTTCTGCTATCATCTGTGGCTATGCTGGAAATGCCAGTGGTTACACGGCCTTCCTTCACAGCAAACATGATTCCTTTCCCAATGATAGGAGTGGTTGTTGCAAACCAGTGACCTGCTTTTTCTCTAATATTGGCATGTAATCTTTTAGATATGACCTGTCCCTCAAGAGCCATGAAAGCTTGGTTGTGTCTTTCCGTCGTCTGCTGAACTCCTGTAATTAGCTGGGGAAAACAAGACAGAACAAAAAAACACCAAAGAAGATACAGATCTGAAAATACTCATTTCAGAGACCAATACTAGTCTTTGCTTTTTTAAAGGAAAGCCATGCAGTCAAAAATTCTACGCTATGGGAAGACCACCCTCAGTTACCCGCCCCTATGCATATCCCATTCAGAATCAGGTAAATACTCATTTGGCAAATTATTTTGCTGTCAAATACTTCTCATTAATGCTTCTCATTTATCACCCTTTGTAGCATACACGTACCACAAATCTCAATTTTGGCAAATTATATGATGTCCGTTACAAGAATAAGTAAGAGCCAAGTCTAGCACAATTTTAATCAGATCTTAAACCAAGCAGAGTCAATTTATGAAAAGATGGCATTTAACTTCTGGACACTTTTGTCCAGAGATTTCAACCAGTATATATGACTAAAACGCTTATGAATTTAAGCCTTTTTGAAAATAGATGAGATTTGGGGTCCAAAATCCCAAAGCAATTCCTGAAGAGGGGATTTAGATTCTCAAATGACTTAGAAGCCTGTGAAAGCAGTATGTTTAGGTTTATATGACCATTTCAGTTGTATTACCACAAATGTGAAGTGAGCCTAGCATAGACTTAGTTTGCAATTGGCCTAGTACTCTTCTCAAGTTTATTAAATGGGTTGGAATTTATTATAAAGGTCGAAAGCATATACCATTTTGCACCTTAACCTGACACGTATGAACGCTGTAACTGAAGTTAACTGTAGTAACTGGAGTGGCAAACCAAAGCCTCTATGAGAAGTGTCAGCCAAAAAATGATGAGAAGTCCTATTACAGAGTGAGAAGTAGAACCATTTCTTAGCAGTACAGCAAGTACCCACCTAAGTTTATTGCAACACATCTGTTATTAGGATGGTTTTACCAAAGGTACAACAGATGATAAATTACCCTGACAAAGTCTCCCTTTGTCATTGCTAATCAAGTTAATTGAGTTACAACTTGTTAATCAAGACAGAACTCAATAAAAGACAAACTAATGACACTGTAATTATGATAACAACGAAGGCTGGCAAGAAAGGCATATGTTCATTAGTATAAAATCTAGCTATACCCACTTCATTTTACACCAAAATAAATACTTGGCCTTCTGCTGTAACTACAGAAGAGCCCAGCAGGTCTCTTCATAGAGTGGGGCAAATTTATCAAGAAAAATAACTTCCTATTTCTGCCTACCTGTCCATTTTCACATGCTTGACTCTCGGACAACTCGTATGGCGGTGACACAAAGTACATTTTTGCTCTAGGGAAACCAGGAATAATGTTGCTAAGCTGAAATCCAAACATCACCAACCAGCTTTTGACATCTAAAAATGAAAAGTAGACAGGCAAGTGAGAAATAAAGGCGTGTAATAAATACAAGAAATCAAAAAATTTAGGAAATCCATCCTTGACCTCCTTAATTTCAAGTCGCAGTGGAACTCATAATTTATATTACAGCGTGGCACTTTACAGAAGTGTAGTAATCCACCATGAACAGGCACAGGAAATATTGCTTTAAATTTACCCTAAATAGTTCATCAGGGATATACCACCTCTTTCGTTCTTTTTCCATTACAGCACATGCATTATCCAAACATTTTACTGTATGCAATACTTGTTCCATCTCTGACACCTTCTGATGTGGCTACTGTAACCTATAAACTGTATTGTAAAATGATGTTTTATTAGGTTAGTACTCCTAAAAACATCTGCAAAGTCCTTTGGGAAAACACACGGCTTCTCTTCTGTGTCCTACTTCTATTAGCTGTCATCAGGTCTCGGGAGGCTCCATTAAATGCGGTGAGAAGCTAGACTTGTAATTCAGATGTCTAAATTTAGGTACCATGAATATCCTCCCCATCCCTCTAGGCCCAGTACGGAAAAGTAGGAGCTGCATTGGGAAGGTTACAGCTCAGCTCTGCGGTGAGCTTCGGGAAGTTCCAGCTCTGGGTTCGACCCGTAAAACTCTGTCTTCATATATCGTTGAAAAAGCTAAGGAACTAAATTAATAACAGTATTTTTCACTCAGCAGGTATTCAGAACTAATGATGTATTTTAGTTATCAAAATGATGTTTTTAACAAAAAAAAAAAGCTCATGACCCCGTTTTACATTTCTGTTTCCTGCTTCTCTTTTCCGGCTGTCATGGCGATAAGAAGCAGCGTGGGAGTGTGGGCACTTCTCATTTGATTTGGATCTGTGTTCATGACCATTATTGTTTAAAAATCTCTTCTGTCTTTTCCAGTGGCCTTCCCTCCTCGCTGGCCTGCAACGGCTCCTGATGCTGCTATTGCCACTTCTTCATGTAAGCCAAACTCCACGTTTGAAGAGAGACGTGACTGTGGCAAGGCACTCTGGATGCAAGGCTCGCTGGGCTGAATTTAGACCACTCCAAGCATGGTGCCTGCAGCAGGCTGGAGCACAGCGGGCTCTACTTGCTGCCCACAGGCACGCAGAGTGCCTGCAGAGCACCTGCCTGTACATACAGACCTCCAGGACATGCTCAGCCACAACATGGCACCTGGTTGCTGTTGCAAAGCCTTTTTTCCCCGAAATTTTTAGCGGAGGTAATGTTACATCATAAAAAGTGTAATACTACTTGGTTGTGGACATTTGACAGCAGAAGTCTTCTTTTCTTAGCCGTTCTGACACTAAAATAAGTAGTAAAATAAAATACTCTGCTTCTACAAAGATATTTGTATTATCTCCCACCACACAGTGCCTACCATATTTTTCCTCTAGCTTTGGACAGCACAGGGTTACTGCTCCTTTTTAAGGCTTCAATTTACTTTATGGCATAATGGTATCATCTCCCGAACAATTCACTTCAGCTGCCCTAATTTTGAAAAAAAAAAAAGAGGACCTATATACAAAGTAGTTACTATTTTTGCTTAGCTTCTGTGCTTTGCAGCACTGCGCTTGCTACAGGAATTCCTTTTCTGCAAAATCTGTGGATAAAGCAGTCTCAGGAGTTAACAGTAAGAATGGATTGCGGCGGGGAAGTATTTTTTTGTTTGTTTTCTGATTGTTTTTTTTAAACTATGACAACCAAGGTGCCACCATAATCACGTCTTGTGCAAGATAAGCTGTTTAGTCCATACAGCAACAAATATTTTCATCACTAATGAAGTATTTTACAGACTACAAGACGCGTGTTATACCAAAATGCGATATATCTTCCTAGATTTCATCCAGTGGATGGATACATTAAATGAATGCAATTTCAGAACGTAGCAAAATATCATAAGATGACACTGAAAATCAAAATCAAACAGTGGTGGATGAAAATAGGAATTCTGTTGAATTTAGGACAACAAAATTTGATCCAAAGGTAATTTTAATCACCAATATTTTCACACTCTCAGATACAAATCGCACTATCTTCAAATTGCAAAGTAGCTACAGTAGAACCTATGGTGTGTTACAGATACGATTAGGTCCCAACGTAGTAATGAAACTTGGTATGATTTTCTTTGAAGGAAATGCACACTTTTCTTGAAATTCAAATTACTGCCAAAATTAAGATAGCTCCTTTTTAAAAATGATATCACTGCTCTCATTATTGTATACTGCACATTCAATTCTGAAAAAAGATTTTCCTGAAGACATATTAATTACCTTTCTTTTTAGAAATTGCCAGCAGCTAGTTCAAGTACTGTGTGATCTTACTAAGTGAAAAATTATTACTAATTAAGAAGAGGTTACAAGTTTTACCCAATTCTAACATACGCGATCAAAACTACTTTATTGTTTTTCTTTCTCAGCTCTACACGTTCCATAAAATTCCTTAGTCTGTCAGGAGGAAATAATTTTTAAAAACATCAAGATTTTGGTTTTAAAGACTAAAGACTGTTTGCATATTAAAAGTTAAATGGGAAAAAGAGGTTTAATTAAATCTATTCTTGGTGCTAATTTGTAATGTGCCCATGGGCTCAGTCAGCAGTTAATTTTGAAAGTAGCCCTGAAGGGAAGAGATGCTGAGCAGTTCTGGTTCCCGATTCTGCAACTAACCTGCCAGCGATTCTTGTAGGTGACTTCACTTTTCTTTATATAAAATTAGAATGAACACATCTTCATACAGTACTAGTTCAAAAGGAAGAGCGCTATGGCTGTGCTGAAATTGAATATTTAGGCAAAATTTTTTTTCTTTTTTTCCCCCCTCCATAATTCATTGTGGCTTCTCATGTAGCGCCCTTCATTCGGGGAGGAGCAGTATCAAAGATCAGGACTAGCACAAAAAGGAAAGTGGCCCAACCTTGATGGGAGGATTCAGCAAATGGCTAGTAAGGAGAAGTCTGATTTCTTTCCCAAATGAACTTCCAAACTGTAGTGTTATTTATAAGAAATGTAATGGAGTCTCACCTGTTACATAATTCTTTAGATCCAGTTCATTGCTGAGAGGGTTGTTACTCTTGAACATGTACAGATTGAAAGGAGCGGGTTCTTTCCCAATGTTTTTCCACATGGTGTAATCAGGAGAGGTCCAGCGCCCAGCCAGGACATCATAGTCCCTTTGGGTAAAATGGACGAGTTTGGTTAAAGGATCATACAGCCCTCCATGGAACCCAATAACCAGCTGGAAATCAGGGTTAGAGTCGTAATAAATCTCCCCATACGCTGTGTACTGAAGCTGTTTGATCATGAGGCCATTGATGCTGAACACGGCTAACGGAGTGCCCGTGTTATCAGAGGCGACATAATATTCTTCCCCATTGCTACTCTCCATTGCAAAGAGGTGGCCTTGCAGATCGTAGTACAAAGAGGTAATTTCTGAATTGGAATGGTTGTAGACATGAGTTACCCTTGTTGGATTGTGAAGATCAGCATAAAAGTACTGTAGATGATGCCCCAGGTTAGTCTTACAGGAAGCCCTTCGGCCGAGTCCGTCGTAACGGTACTGAACACTCCACCCATTTGCTTTGTTGTAAGCTCTTGTTAAGAGTCCTTTGGAGTTGTACTCAAATACGTCTGAGCCTCGCTGACACAGGAATCCATCATCATCAATTTTGTATGGTATGTCGCCTAAGCGCGTAATCCTGTCTCTTAGGTCATAGCGCAGAGGCATCAATCGGACACTGTTTCCAGGATTCAGGAGATGAAGGTTTCCATTCAGATCGTAACTGTAACGCCAGGTTGGCCTATCGTTTACTGCTACGCTTTGCAGTTGCCCATCTCCATCGTAATCATAGGTATACTTGGTTGTGTTGGCATATGGACCAAGTTTCAGTTCTCTTTTAGTTACCCTTCCCATGCTGTCATATTGTACAGTCATCCAGTACATCAGGGATCTGAACATCTCATACTGAACTTCTTTAATGCGTCCATGGGTATCAAAGTGCTTACTCAGTGTCATAACCGCTGTAGTAATAATTTGGTTTATATCGTAATAAATAACTCCAAATTTGCCAAAATGCTCTACTTTGCCAGAAATCTCATCGTAACGGTAAAGATCAACTGGAAGAGGCGTCTCACTTATTATGGGTTTGATGCTTGCGATTCGAAAGCTATTGTCATGATATGTATAATCGAACCTTGCGTTGACCATACCTTCTTCAGAGAATCTGTAGATTTGTTTGTCAACGAGAGGACCGATTTTACGATAGCGGATTGTACAAGAAAATCCTCCACTTTGCAAATTCACCATTTTTAGGACGCCTGTAGTTTCATCATATCCAAAAGTAACTGCAGTGCTGTCATAAACAATTTCAGATAATTTGGATAGCTTGCCATACTTGTAGAAGACTTGTCGGCCAGTACCTAAAAATGATGTTTTCAAAATCCTCCCATCATCGCTGTAATCAAAAATCACTGATGCATTGCTTTCAGGAGGATTATAAATATTTCTAATGTAGCCAACAGAGGTGTGAGTTGACATGCTGTGCCGCGCAACACTAGGCATGGTAACAGCATGAAGTCGGTCTGAAGAATCATACTCGAAGATGTACTGTCGTTGACTCTGAAGCAGCAGTACCATCGACTACAGGGAAAAAAATTAATACACTTAAGTAATGTAAAAGTAACTAGTAATACCAGTTACTAGCTTTCAGCATGTGACCTCTGAGAGGGCATTAAAGAAAAGTTTACTGAAGAGGCACTAATGTTAAATGAATACAAAGAGAATTAGGTACATTAGTTAGGGGCACAGAGCTGCTCAGGAATATTGTCAGATTGCCAGATGAGAGGATCTGCTACTTGGTAATCAATATGCTGACACTCCAGAGAAAGTGTAGGTTAGCAACCTATTAGCTACTCTCCCTTTAGGAGGACTTTTGTTTTTTTCCCCTTATTTTCTGAGGAAAGCAGAGGACTTAGATAAATGACTTGATTTATCTTTTCGCTAGCAGTTGTAATTCACAACTATTACTGTGAAATATGTGAGAAACTAAGCAGAGAACATCAGCTCCGGCTTGCTTAAAGCAACAGATTAAAAGAAGGGAAAGGGAAAATAATACGCAATTTTGAAGTATTTAAGACACTTTTATGACTGAAGGGTCTTAATTAGGCTAAGTAAAAATGCATGACCACATTTTCATTTAATAAATAATGATTAGAGATGAATTACCTGTTTGTACCCAAATTTTTTCTCAGGTTTAGTCATGCATTTTTGGTCTTAATTAAGCACAATTCATTGTGTTAGTTTATGCCACTATGTGGCAGCCTAACGGCTTTCAGGAAAATATTGGAAGACGCAAACCATGAACAAAATATTTCCCATTAAAAATTAGTCAAATTCAGTTGACTAATTGAAAAATAAGGAATTTTGAGACCACGTACAAGGCGATTCTTAACAGCTGGAATACGTCAAATTTTAGATAATTTGTGTGTGTGTGTGTGTGTGTGTGTGTGTTATATACAGAGCTTAAAATGAAGCTGAATAGTACTTTCTCTCGGTAGCTAATGTCAGAAGGTAAAACAACATCACCTACTTTTTCTAGATAGGTGTAGCTCCAAACTTTCCCATCTGCAAACATGCGCGATACGATCCTGCCTTGCTTATCGATATCTGTTCTTTCACTCATGGCGCCGCGCTGGAGCCCAGCCAGGCGCCCGTTGAAGAAGTAAGACACATTGACAGCAGCCAGGCCGCTGCTAGGCAGCCAAAGGAAAGGCCGTCCTAGCTGATCGTAAATTATCCTCAGTGTAAATTTCCGGTGATCGTCATAGATTTTTTCTGTGCGTATGTTCCGGTCGTAATCAATGGACAGTAAATTCCTTCCATGCACCTATTGAATGAAAGAAGGCTGCATTCAGTGAGCAGTGGGCTCTCCGCCTCGGTGGATTTTCAGTGTGAAAATAGCATGCACAGTGGAGAACTCCATTTCCCCACGTTTTTCAAAAGTGTAGGATGTCTTCCTATCAACTGGCTTTTGCTTTCTACTTCTCGGTATATTCGAATATGTAACTTTGAGTGTTTTACTGGGATATTTCCCTGCAACGCGGGAGCTGTAATCTTACAGAGAAAGGCTTCCCTTATTGTCAGAACAGACAGACATACTGCACACCTAGGTCTTAAAGAGCAGAGTGTCAGCACTCAGCAGAGAAACAAATTAGTTTGCATGGAAGTAATTTTTCTACTTCTGCCATCAGTTCTTAGCCTTTTTCCCTACAATGACTCCAAGAACAATAGAAGAAATGATTGTTTTGTGTCTTCATTGGGGTTTAGCCACTTAGGTTCTGCAGCTGCAACCCCCTGCTCATGAATTCATTCATTTAATGTTTTTTTCATTTACTTTCCAAATATTCAACAGATCCCTCAGCAACCCGATCACTTGGGATGGGTTTCATGTCTTCTGCTTAAAAATGCTGATGATACAGTCTGGGAAAGATGGACTTCTGGTTTTGAGAAACAAAAGTGCTAAATAATTAGGTTAAATATTTTTCTTTTTTTTCCATTTTTTCTCAGTTACAGTTTTCAAATCAAAGTCCAGCATGAAGTGTTTAGGTCCCAGACTTTTTTTTTTTTTTAAATAAAAGAGCAAAACATAAAAAAGGAGCATAAGAATGCCAAATGGAGAGGCTTCTAGTGAGAGTGCTATAATGAGAGACGCATAAATACATTCACTGGAGGCTAAGCCACAGAATTCAGGCTAATGCTGTAATCTGATAAAGCTCCTTAAGTAATTTAATTGTAGATGCATCATTAATAAAGTAGAAGTCTTTAAATTAGATATAATTTGAGAGCAATGACTACTTAAAACGTATTCATCAGTTTCTGGGAATTTGTTCTCCAGCTTATATTTTACAGTAGCTTTGATTAAGCAACGTTTTCTCTTATCCAAAATTAAACTGCACATCAAACAATATGTAAATTAACCCTGAGCCTTTCTCAAGGACATGAAAGTTATTCTGAGATATTTTCACTGGTGGGGGTAAACCCAATTCCCATCCCAACCAGCTCTGTAGGAATTCAGTTCTACAGAAAGCAAATTTAAAATTAAATACAATTTTGTGTTTGTAAAGAAATAATTATTTCAAATTATTGCTCGTTATCCTAATTTTTGCCATTAATAAAATTTAGCTCTTTAACAGCTCACATTTCCTCAGTGGGCAATTACTAGAAAAAGCTCTCTTCCGTAGGTTTTCCCGACGGTTATCCTAGCAACAACTTCTGTAATTCAAAGAAAAGATAGGGTATTTTTTTTAAAACACCTTGGCAAAATAAATCACATTCTGCTCTCCCATTGCGATGGAAACAAAGCCAGGGAAGCCAAACTCAACATCAGTACTTTCTCAGCTGGCCACTCTACTTTTGTAAGTGTAGGATCAATCCTGATGACGGAGACATATCAAACCCCTTTCCTTCACAGAGCTCTTGGGGAAGCAGAAGAGATCTTTTGCTCCTCAAAAACATTTAGCTGTAACATTAAAGGGTTAGTGTATGACCGAAAGATCCCAATTTCTTAAGGATAGGCAGATTTTCTAAAAAGCAAAAAAAAAAAAAGTCTTTCAGAAAGATTGCGAACTGAATTTTAGCTTTTGGGGTTTTGTTTTTTAATTTCTGAAGCTTCATAAAGCAGTTGGGATTTTTCTGGGGTTTCTTCCCTCCAGTACAGCAACTGCAACTGCCATCTGCATGTAGGAAAGTCTGACTGCGGGTATCCTGCCTTTTCTCAAAAGCGTTATAGAGGTTATTAGGTTTTTTGCCATAGAAAACTAAAGCATTAGGGGTTTTTTTAATGATTACACAGACAAGAGCTATGCACACGCACAAACATCACTTGGAGAGTAAAGAAGCACCTGCTTGGATAATTCAGTAACTTCATTTTCATTTGTAAAATAAGTAAAACCAGCATGTGTAATTGTAGTGTCATATTAATTATATAGAAACCCAAACAGAATGACTAACTCCCACTCTTCATGGGAACACTAATAACACTATTACAAGTATCATGACTGAAGATTACCTAACAAGCTCTTTCTCTTTTGCTCCACTACCTACATGCACATCTGGTTTTCCCTTGGCTGCTGCTGACCAAGCGGCAGCAGGGACGAGCTCTCTGTGCCTTGGGTAAAGGTCTTGCAACAAAAATCACTCACGTGATGCTGCACTGTAACAAAAACTCTTCAGAAGGGAATCTTATCAAGACCTTATCTGAAACTACCGCAAGACACTGAACGTGTGGTGCATAAAATTGTAGCGGACAGTAAGTAAGTGGGATAACAAAGGTGAAGTGCAGGTCTTCCTTTCTCGGCTTAATGAAGTCTGCCCAGGCGTGTTTGCAGAGGCCGACGCGTACAGCTGCGATGTGCCTGCAGCATGGATGAGCAGAGCCGGGGGGCACAGGTAGCAGCACTACCTGAAGAATGATAGAACCATGGAATAGTTTGGGTTGGAAGGGACCTTGAAAGGTCGTCTAGTCCAACCCCCCTGCAATGAGCAGGGACATCTTCAACCAGATCAGGTTGCTCAGAGCCCCGTCCAACATGACCTTGAACGTTTCCAGGGATGGGGCATCTACCACCTCTCTGGGCAACCTGTGCCAATGTTCCACCACCCTCATCGTAAAAAAATTTCTGCCTTATATCTAGTCTAAATCTACCCTCTTTTAGTTTAAAACCATTAGCCCATGTCCTATCGCAACGGGCCCTGCTAAGAAGTCTGTCCCCATCTTTCTTGTAAGCTCCCTTTAAGAATTGAAGGGGTATGGGGTCCAGTAAGTACTCGTAAGAAGCGAGTCCCATATAATAGCAATCCTTTTCAGTACTACTTGATTCTGAACTGGGGATTCAGGAGATGGCTCCGCACACTCTCTCACTGGTCGTCCCGGCGCTGCAGTAGTCCTGCAGCAGTGCCCCCCGGTCTGTACCGCCACGTGCCACAGCTGTCCCAGCTGCCGTAGCCTACCCTGCCTGCCACCTGCTCCCCCCAACATTCCAACACACTTGCTCTATTTCATTCACTAAACAATTTATAAAGATGAGTTAGAATAAATGAGATGCAAATAAATTCCATGCTTTCTCCCTCATTTTCAAATTTCATTTTCAGTCCACTCAACCTGTTATAATCTCATAGGGATTTTCGTTTAAAAGAGCTAAATGGATATGTGATTATTGTTACAGGAACTAACACCAGACAATTAAATGTTGAGGTGTTGCTAGATAAAGCAGTGTTTTGATTTGCATAAACATGATGCAAGAAAACCCATCTCGGGCAAGGTTTCAGCTCTAAGACGTGTTTAACTTCAGCTAATTACCACAAGTACCTCTATTAAATTTTTAGTATTGCGAGTTAGGATTACAGCAATTGCATTTCAGAGTCCCATTTATTTTTATTTTGAACACCTAGTCAAAATGCAGAGCTGATCTATTTTCTACTTATAATCAACTTCTGCAGGTCAACACATCAAAAATCAATTACACAGCCATGAAATTTAGTCATTAAGGATTAGCTGCTAATCTCATTCCATTTTTTGTCTAACCTTTCCCCTCTCCCCAATAGGTGCATTCTGAGCATTTGTGAGAATAAGGAAAGACTTGTTAATTCAACACTGTGAATTACATGTTAAACAATAGGAAAATACCAAAATTTAACATCCGAGCATTATTAATTTTTTGTAAATTACTACATAATAGTTTACATATATTGCATTTAATATATCATCTTGAACACACAGAACTGTATCTCATGTCCAATGATGTTGAAAGAATTATTAAAAGAACCAGGGCTTGATCAGCGCTACATTTGTTTTCTGCCTGGTATCTCAAAGCCGTTCCAAAACTGTATATACTGAAGCAGCCAGTGAAAGTTTAGATACTTAAGGGGTGAAAAACAGGCCAGCTACGCACAGAATGGGATTAATCCGGCTGCAGCAGATCTTTAATTTGGCAGGGGATGGATTACATGACCTGAGTGTCTTTCTTATCCTATGCTTATGGCTTTGTAATTATGGCAATTATTTTCCAATCGTGCCATTTGGGAAAGGGAATAAACACAATATGCCTGTCTCGATGAATCTGTAGGGGGATTTCACAGAAGCAGAACGTAACCGCTCAAGCTGTAATTGTGCTTGCTCCCCAGGACTAACTGTGGTAAGCGTGCCATAGCATTTTTCCAAATGGTGAGTGGTTGGATGGGGTTTTTTCCCCCCACCTTCAGAAGCAGAGTGACTTGCAGCTATATTCTGGGTATTTTTACCAACCCCTTTTGGAATACTTTCAGTAATAAAGCTTCTATAGCTGATTGCAGCAGATGATCCCATGCAGTTAACTGACCTCTCAAATAAAGAAAAGATTGTCATACCAAAGACAGTCCCAGAGTTGTACATTTTTAACAAGTAAAAATAGGAAAGACACGTCCTTCAAAATGGAAAATTAATTGTCTGCCCACAGAAGAAAAGGTCATTATTGTAACGACAGATTCTACTTACCCTGAGCTTTCTTCCAAACACAGTCACTTTGCCTTTAATCTGTTCCTTCCTCAGACGCCATTCAATTGAGTTTAAACCATTTTCCATTGGTAGAGAAATATTACATCGTCCTATGGTGGGAGTCACAGTCCCAGCCAGGACGTGAGGTTCGCTGTGAAAGCTAATGCTCATGCCATTGGCATACATCACTCTCAAGGTACCATTATTACAGAGCTGGTAGCTGTTCCTCACTTGATCTACAGCAATAACGAAAAGAAAATAATTTAGCTACTCCAGTCATAAAGAAAACATATAGCTTAATTTGATTGGTTTTTTATTGCACTCCTGTTGATGTTAAGTGAAGTCGGCCTGCAATTACCATTTACATGGTACTATGGTGGAAATTACAGATGTTACCGATTCATGTAAAGAACAGTAGCGTAACAGTGAGCCTGCAGAGAGATACTGTGTTTATGTCATTATGTTTTCCCTCTAGTCTTAATTGTGAATCAAAATGCACAGTGATATGTGTTCAACCACATAATTTATTCCTAATATGAACAAAAACTCCTGAAAACGGAACTGCTGGATAAACAACAAACCATTAAACTCCAGGACAAAAAGAAAAGAAGAAAAAAAAAGACTGCTGGACTCTTTACGAGTGGGAAGAAGTAAGCGCCTCTTCTTTTTCTTTCCCTCTGTTTAAAAACTGTCTCCCAGCAGAGGTTTTGTACGGAATTACAGTTTGGCTTTAAATCCTCAAGGTGTGAGGCTCCAGCAACGCAAGCCAGCAGCCACAGTCCCTTACTTGCCCGCCTCCCTGCCGCCCCACCACAAGTGCGCTAGCCTGATGTGCACACCCGGCCTTTTGGCTGTCGGAGAAGAGTTATAAAAATAATCCCATACTTTCGTGGCTGTGCAGTTTCCAGCTGTTTGACACAGCCAAGTCCATTCTCAGCCAGGATGGAGCGCTACGGTGTGCAACTGCCACCAAAGCATCAATATTTGTCTGACAGAAGGACAGCATCTACATCTAATTAATCACCCGGTAGAAGAAAAATAAAGTCTTTGTAACCAGACGTGTCACGGTATAATAGTCTATGAATGTTGCCATTTACGTCAGGAGGAGACACTTGTTCGACGATGATATTCTTATTCCAATGACATTATATCTTAATTAAAAAAACCCCATCACTCACCAAATTCCTTTCAGTCTATCTTTGATAACTGACTGATTTCGCTTCGCCAGATACAATGCCTGGGCGGTGCTGGAAAGCTCTACGCAAACAATTAACCACGTTGTTGCTGATCTCTCCTGCCATACTTGGGCTGTAACGCTGTTCTCGGAAGTGCTAACTGTGGCACAAGATCACCCGCTGCCCTGATTGTTCTACATTTTATTTAACGGTAGCGTGTAAATTTGGAAGATTTCATGTCTAATAGTAGGAGGCTACCTGAGCCCCTCTCTCCGCAAGGATCTCTACCCAGGCAGCCAACGTTCAGCAGTCAGACTGCATCTCTGTGGCGCTGAAGTCAGAACCAACTTTGCAGTGAAGTACAGAGAAACATGCGAGTGGGTAAAGTGAACCTGACCCAAGAGGTAACGGCAGGACTAACTTACACCAACAGATAATGCCCATGCATATTTGACACGAAGCGTGATTGTGAAATGTCTCTTACCTGTCCTGAAGACCTGTCATTTTAGGAATGAGCTTTATGGGAGTTTTTCTTGCAAACCTTACACGTTTTTCCCCTGCTCATGAGTGCACTAATGACACAAATCTTTTGCGAATTGCTTTCTCAAGTTGTGTGTGTGGTTAGGAGAGGTGCTGAGAAGTGTGCTTTGGTACCTTGAACAACTGTATAGGAAGCCTCCACAGAGGAGAGGTTTGTGATGACCGTGACATCGTCATCCCGATTAGAATTCTCAATGTCGATGGTAATAGACTTTTCCATTTCTCGATGAAGGCTAGTTACCACTCCGGTGGGACGTGTTACATTGGTCAGACGCCCTTCATGATCATAGCTAATAGAAAAGTTAGTGAGAGCAAAAAAAGCATGAGGATATATGTTCAATTCAATACCCAATGTATTAATAATTCACCACATTTGTGCAAAAACCCCAGAATGAAACAGATTTTCAAGAACATCCTGGCCATACCTATTTCTCTGTTCTTGAAAGAGTCTATAATGATGAAATAATAATTTTGAGAGATGCTGATCTCAACTACATGAGTGTAAATCCAGGCCAGCATCTTTAAAAGCATTAAATTAATTAATCACATTATTACGGATATACAGAGTGACATTTGGCTCGACCAATTACAATTAGTAAATTCATCTGTATTCTAATAGTTGCATTTCACTCTAAGGAAGTGGACTTACGATGGATATTGCAATATACAATTGCATACACTGCACATTTGCAATTGAATACTTAGTGGAAACTACTAAGTATGGTCTTAAGTGACATATCAAGGAATAAACTTGCCATAAGAGAAGACATCAGCTTGAGAACATAATTTCATTTAGATCTTTTCTGTGGTATTGAACTGCATTTTGGGGTCAGTATTTTGGCTCATAAAGATGAACGATGAGAAGTTAAAGCACAGAATAGGTTGGAGTTGCACAAAGGGCAGCAATCAGCACTCAGAATGTACCTTAGAAGATGAATTAAGTGCTCCAGAGGCATAAAGATAAAAAAATAAAAGGAAAAGGGCTCTCCGTGAGTTTATTGAGTTAAATTTATTTAGAGGTATAAAGCCTGAGGAGGGGGGAAAGAAGGAATGCTGCCTGAAATCAAATCATACTGTTTCTCCCTTTCCTTTAGTATGCTATATTTGTGTGCATACGTATGCTAAAGAAGCAATCCCTTGGATCTTAAGGGCAAGAAATGGGGACCTGAAACAAAATCAGTATTCCAGTCTGACACTCTGCTTGCTGCAATTCTCTACTTGTGCAAGAGTCTCTCACCCAGCCGCTACCAAAGCGCACATACTTCTAAACAGCAGAAAGGCAAGAAAAAATGTCCTGTGTAGATAAAGGAAAAAGTTTAGGTAGAGATTGAAACCAACTGGTCATCCTTCGAACGTAGAAAGCCAGGGAGCGGGAAGCCTGGAAGAGAACTGGTAAATCCATTGCACTGCCTGAGAGTAACAGAAGAGAAGAGGAGCACATTTAGTATCATGGAGCTAGCTGAGTTCTTTGAACGTCGTGGTTAGCTGTAAAGATGAAAAAAAATCAGTGCTTTCAACATGACTTTTTACAGTGAAATCATTCAGACACCTCAAAGTAGGCCACCTGAACCGTATAGCATATCTCCAGAATTAATACACAAATTGGCTCCTCAGTTAATACAAATATGAAATATGCCTTTCAAATCCATTGCAAATGGTTGTACCCATTCAACCAAATATTGGGGAGGAAGGAAAAAAAATCACCTGTGGAGCAACAAGCCTTACCAGAACCAATGGAAGCATTAGGCAAAGAAGTAAATCAATAAAAGAAAGCATCATGCGACCTAAAAGGGACCAATAATATATTGAGTTCATTTAAGCAGTTCAGGATCAAATAAAGATTAAGCAGCATGATTTTTCTTATTAAAAGTCACAAGTTGCTACCCATATATGTAAATATATTTATGTAAATTTTTTTTACCATATCAACAAGATACTGGATAAAAGATAATATGTTGAGATAATCTATGAAAGGGGGTTTGGTTAAGTCTATGTAAAGGTCTTCACAAAAAAATACTGAAAAGTACTTGTAAAGTATGGATGAGGGAAGGACTTGATCCAGTCAAGCATCCATCTAGCGAGGAAAAACAAAAAGTACAAAAAATGGACAATTTCAAAAATCTCAAAGGTTAATAATGAGATACGCCCTAAGAGTCTGTATGTGGACTACTTGGGTACGTTTAGTGATTAGCAGAGTGATGAAGAGAATACTTAGGTGTCAAATATTGCAGAAGAGACAATGTTATTTAGGACAAACTAGAAAAGTCTATGAGTGGCTTCAGCGTGACTACGCAGGGCTTGGTGAGCATCCAGAAAAACGGTCGGCAAAATTCCCCATCAGCAAATATATTTTAGGCAATGCAAATGAGACATTAATTTAAACTCTTCGTTCACATTGCTGGGTTTTTAATTAACCCAGGAAAAATTCCTGGGGATTGCTGTGGGCTACTCACTGAAATTCTCTGTTCAAAGTGCAAGGGCAGTCTAAAAGTAAATACGGATGAGGATGTACAGAGACTGAGACAGAAAAATGAAAATATTCTAATGCTATTTCTAGAAATCAGTGTTTTGCCCCCTGCCACGGGGCATGTTTCCCAGTGCTGGTCACAATTTTTGAAATCGGCAATGACAGAGATTAAAAGGGTTTATAAGCAAGTGGTGGACACGCTTAAAGTGATACGTACAAAACTACTCCCCATGAAGATCTGCAGACCATTTAGTTTACGAGCTAGACATATAAAAAATTCACTACTTAAATGATATATATCCACTGCAATGCCAATGTATAAAGAAGGCATTTCTACTTTATCCATTGCATCAATAAAATCCTATTTTAAAAAAATACCTTAAAGGTAAAAAATTTAAAATTAATAAAACAGAAACCTTTTAGGTACTACAAAATTTAGAAGTGACACATTATTGAGGTTTTTTTTTTTAATTTATGTACTATGTGAGAGCAAGTGCTTAGTAGACTACAACACCCAGACATTTATCTGAATCACAAGAATAAAGCTATATAGGAATTAAATGGCTATATACCTTTCTTCTTCATGACATGAACACGGGTCTAATCAAGTAAAAAAAGAAAATTTTGCAATGGAAAATATACTAATTGACCTGGGACTTCTTGGGATCTTCTTCAGAAGCAGCCACATATATCACAGTCTATGACACAGCATCAGGCTAGATGAATCAGATCTGATAAGGCAACCTTTATGTCTTCAAACGAGGTGGGTTCTGGATACACTGAAATTCCTGAGCTTTTGTTACTGACTTCAGTTAGAGTAAGGTTTCATCCCAAGTTGTTCTACTAATAAAATTACAAGGGGAGAGATCCTTTCTTAATCCCAGTATCTTAAAAAACCAGCATCTCCCTGTGCGCACTACTAACTCGCTAACGTATTGCTAATTGTGACCAAGCCTGCCCGAGCAGGCAAAGGTTTCCGAGACCGTGGTTCCCAGGACAGCTCTGGGTAACACCAGCCACCGGCGCCCTGGGCAGACACGAAAGCTGTTGGCCGATTCTGCCTGCAGCCTGGAGATGGTGCCTGACAGCCCGCTGGCTCTCAGCCGGCCACAGCCAGCTTGCGTGTGCTGGGCCACCAAACACAGCTATAGCTCAACCGTGAGACTCAGCTGAGCACTCGGTGGGCACCTTCTCAGCTAGCTACAAATGCCTGGCCTGTGCATCCCTGCAGCAGGCTTGTGCTAATGCACTGAAGGCTGTTCTCCCTTGTCCAATGTTATGGCACCTCTATATCTTATGCAATTTTTATTGCTAGCTTTCTGGTCTTTGAGGTTGGAGATGTGTACTGCTCGACAGCTTGTAGGTGGGAGTAGCTAGGACGGTGCCATAGACAGTACTGCAGAAAGGAGTAGCAGCAGCTTTTGACTTACCATAGAGCAGGGCGAGGTGCAGATCCACATACATTTACATATATCCCTATTTTCTCTCCCTTATAAAACCCAAGCTGATTCAAGAAGAAAACTGCAGAATTCTCTTAGGATGCTCCCAAGACCAAGTGGAATACCACTGAGGACCACTTCAAAGATCTGTGCTTCATGCCCAAAACCAAGCTTAAATTGCCCCATGTGAGCCTGCTGGTAGCTGTTCTATTATTTAAGAGCCTTGCCTGTTCCTACTGCAATTGAACTGCGTGCATATACACATGCACTATATATATAATACACATATGGAGTGTGTATACGCACGCACACACACACACACAAATAGTTTGTGTATGCATTTCTCTGCATATACACATGCATACCTAGATATACTGCACAAATTTAATTCTGTGAGCATTTTCAGGGTACAGTTTCAGATAAAAGAACGGAATATACCCAATAAGATAGCACGGCACTTCAACGTCTGGTTGATATAAATGCACTGAAATAAATTTTTCATGAGAACTTCAGTTCATGTAGTATTTTACTACTTAAAAGACATTTGTTCTTTTCTAGTTCTGCTGCCATATTAACGATTTGGGGTACTGGTTATCTGTGTACGAGTGCATGAATGTAATGGCACAGAAAACTATTTTGTTGTCCTTATAAACTCCCTTTGGCTAAGTGTTTCTTTCATCTTCAATTGATATTAACTTATCGCTACCAAAATAAATTGCATAATGATGAATACTGAATTTTCCCCTTGGAGCTGCTTCGAAGAACAAAGAGAAACCAGAAACGAGTACTGGGTGATTGTTTAGGTTTGTAAATTTGATTTAAATAATTCTCATAATCTTATTAATAAACCCCTCAACTGCGGGGGTACATGAGATGACAAAGCATATTAAGGAGTTACTGTAAGTCAGCTGCTTAGGATCAGCCTAAAGGAGATGCCTCTGTTTTTCTGGTATTTGGTAATGAGTAACTCCAGCGCATAAAGCTAACTTCTAGTCCTCACATAGGGTTTTCCATGCACTTATCTTCTTCTAACGTCTTTGTGAATGGCATTTTATGGCTTTTTTTCTAACCTAGATAACAGTCACCACGTATAGTTTATTTTATATACGCACTATAAAGTATATGCATTTTTAATGCAAAAAATGTCTATACTGTCCTCTCATCTATGGGCTCTATGCTTATGAGAATGTATGAACAAATCTGGGAGAAAGTAAGTTATTTCCACTGCCTCATCGAAGTTACTAATCATCTAAGGCAGTACCGCAGGCTGTACTATTTAGACCTAAATACGGCACTTAACTTCCACTGACCTGAGGCAAGGGTTGCGCATCTCTTCTTACTTGATCTTGGAGGAAAATCTAGCCAACATGTCAGCACTAGGTACACATTAAATTATATCTTCCGACACATCTCAGTAAGACATCAAAGCACCTACCTTCTATATCTACTTAGGAATTGTAGTGCAAATCTTCTAAAAAATCATGCTAACTTAGTACTTCATGTGACTCTCAGCCACCGGTTATACCGGGTTTGTAACTTGTAACTTTCTGATGACCTTTTTTAATGTTTCATTGATTTTCATGTCGAGTTTAAAATTACTTTGCTATTTAATTTCCTACAATTAATTACTGGTGCTTCGAGAAATAACTAGTTTATACGACTTCTGATCTGAATCTCGAGCTAGCTATTGAGGAAAAAACAACAAGAACAACAACAACAAAAACCTACCTAGAAGGGCATCCACATCTCATCAGCAATAATGTGAGATTTTACCACCGTCTGGTACGGTAAGCTTTCACTTGATCTTGTAATCAGCAGGTAACGCGTTCACATAACTGGATTATTTTTGTAACTAATATGTGGTAAAGAAATACTCTTTGCGAAACATTAAGGAGAAAAAAGCTCCACATCTCTACCCACAGTCTGGATGAAAAATCGCAGTGGTTCAGTCTCCAGGGCCACATCAGAAGGGGACCACGAGAGGGCACTGCTTTCCTTTTTACGGAAATGAAACACACAGTGGACAAAATACTGCTGTGCAATGCTGATTTAGATACATTTTGAGCAGCTTGAGCACAGTTCTTTTTATTCCTGCATTACTTACGTTTTCTCGAAAAAGAAAAAGCGGTGGCCACGACAAATGCATTAGTAAACTAAAGTAGGTGTGCGTCATTGCTAGTCCGTAACCTTAAAAATAGGCCTACAATTTCAAATGAAATATAAAGCCCTATTCATGCTTCCTACCCACTAATTTGAGAAATGGTATTTAGTAATCATTAACTATTTCAAACAAAATATATGGCACCAGACTTGCCATACTTAGAAGTTATATCTATTTTCAATATATCGTTTAGCTTCTATTTTAAAAATTGTTTTGATCAATAAATGGCAATAAGACTACTAAGAACAGGATAAGGATTAATAAAAATCTGACTAGTTTTTTTCTAGATTTTTAATTTACTTTTGAACTTCACCTCTGACGAATTTCATTTAAAGAGGGCGTTCTGTCTTTTTAATCTATATGCTCATGAACACCAGCGTGCTTTTGGGTTATCTACAAATTATGGAAGTTACACCAGGGGTCTGACAGATAGCTGGGGATCTAATTTCCTCACTTGTCTCAAGAATGAACAATCAGTGAAGTTAATCAACATTTTAACAACCATGAGTAATATATGAGTCTGAACAGAAAGATACATAATTTGAGTTCCAAAAGAAACTGCAGCATTTGGGTTCCTAGAGAGAGGCAGCTCGGTAGGAGCCGTAGATTGCTGGGGGCTGGTCTGGATGCGAGTTATCTGCAGCCTTGCTGACGGCTAAGAGCAGGGGCCCAATCTGGTAAATCAAACACGGGTTTCTGAATGTGGTACACAGTCCTTCGTGCTGGCGGTGGGTGAGCTTCCCCACTGGCCTCAAACCGCGGGCGGGAATTTAGGTGGTTCGGTACCCACCCAAAGGACCCGGCAAAACTGGTGAAATCAAGAAGCCACTTAATCATTTCCAGTATCATACTGATATGATACATCACTGAGACGTAACGGCCTTATTCAGCATCAGTGAAAAGCCTACAACAAATTTCAGTAGGGTCAGTTTAGGGCCTACTCGCTACCATTTGAAAAATAAATGTACGCTTAATATATCCAAAAACATTCTTACTCATAAAATGTTGTCCATCCTGTTTCATCACTCTTCGTTGCTAAGAGACCACTGTTTCCGTTATATGTCATTAATCCGAGCTCCAGGGTCTGTGTTGAGACTAGCTTGAGTCCACCATTAGTGCCAACAGCCAGCGTGACAATCTGATTATCCGGCATCAGTAAATGGCGGGGCGTCCCACTGGCATCCCGACGGACCTTCAAGGAGTTGCCATTGTTGTCCATCACCTCCGTGACATCGTTATCGCTGCTATAGGTGAAATTGTACAAGTACTCCCCGGTAACAAGGCTGAGAGTGTACTGGTGAATCCCATCAGCATTGAAGACATACAGCTCCTGTTCTCCTGGAGATGCAGCTTCATATTGGTTAAAAGAATTAAGAATGGGCCTGTTTTTACTGACAGCCCTAATGCGGATATTTCCGAGATCAGCTATGTAGATGGTGCCATCTGGGGCCACAGCTAAGGAAGATGGTGAATTTAAGATGGCATCAGTGGCATACCCATCATCCCCAGAATAGCAATTACAGTTGACATCATTTTTGCAATCACAGTCTGAAGCTGCCCCTGCAAGAAGGCATATTTCTCCATTGGTAGTTACCTGGCGTAGCCGATTAATTTTTTTTTCATCTGTCTCACTGATGTAAAGAACTCCTGTGTGTGAGATGGCAATGGCACTGGCTGATTCAAGTGCAGAATGAATAGCCAGTTTGCTAAGAGAGTAGTCTATACCAGGAACCTGGCAGTGCATGGGGCGTCCAGCAATAATGCTAACTTGATGATTTTCTGTGATCCGTAAAATAACATTGTTCTCTAGGACATAAAGTGAGTTGTCCATGGGATTGACAGCGAGATCAGTAGGCCACTCCAGCCGTACCTATGAGTTGCACAAATTATTACTGTAAAACTCATAACTGAAAAGTACACTTCTAGTGTTTAAAATTCCATGTGTAACAACAGCAAATTAGTGAGGGGTTTATCAGCGTAAATCATGAAACCAAGTCATGAACGGCAACTATTTCAAACAATGATTTTGTTTTTTGGAAATATTAAAGCTACGTGCAGTGGTAACTTTGGCTAATTGTGTTTCTGTGCAAAGAATGAATGCTGCATTGTGGAAGCTCTACGATAATTACAGAAAAACAGGCAATTAAGACAATAACTCCCATTATCTCAACCTTATTTCTCTATAGTTGCATAAATAACCTGTGTTAGCCACAGTAAAAGGATGGTTCACTCATTTCAGTAATGAATCAAATATGCTATCATCTTGTGCTGCACAGTGCATTTCTTAAGTGGCCAGGCAGTCATCCAAAATAGATGCCCATCTTTTCTAAGGCAAAGAAGAAAATAAATGCAGTAAGAGTCTACCTGGGTGACATCCATGCTGGAATCACAGCTGAGAGGTCGAACAGCAGTTAGGTCATTGGAGCCCAGCAGGGTTGATATAATTCCGTTCTGATCCACTTTTCTAATCATAGTGGCATCAACAAAATACATGAGTCCATACTTATCCACTGCAATTCCTGCAAATATAAAAACCAGGCATCAGTGAAGCAGCGAGGCTCCCAGCTTCAAGACAGGCTTCATTTTATTAACAAGTTTACAAGGTGGTGATGTTTGTTCACGTCCCCTGTTCTTTCCCCCCTTCCAACCTGAGCACAGGTCCTGCAACCCTCCAGAACTACCTGTAGTTCTGCTGAATAAACGGCATCAAGCAGGTTTATCCTTTGGGGCTTTAAAGAAAAGAAAACCACAGAAATCCCCCAAACATGCCAAAGAGCCAGCAGAATGCATCAGCTTATTTCTAAATTCAAACGCTGTATGATATTTTACATAAACCCAATTAAAAAAAAAAAATCTCCTCAGTTTTAATCTCAGAAATCTGAGGTGTTGCTTTCTTCATCTGAAGGATCTAATGAGGATGAAGAATTTTTAGAAATCTTTTAAAATTGCTTTAAAAAATTTTGAAAAATTAAGAGGACATTATATTCTCTCAGGATGTTTTTTAATTCTTTGACCTGTTGCAGTAAGGAATACGGGAAGAACATCTGGTGTTTCCAGATGAAGACACAGGGGTTTCCAGCCTAGAAAAAAAGGAAAGGTTCAATGCCTGTCACATTGGGAGTCCTTAGAGAGGAAAGGCACAGAATGAAAGGGTGCTCCCTTGGAGGAACAGAAGGATGCTGCTGCCTGTTGTGAAGGAGGGCAGGCTTTTTCTCACTTGCCTTTCCTGCTTTGATTTGGCGCACAGCCTTGTCCGTTTCTTGGGCTGAAAATAAAATATTGATCTAAAAACGTTGTCTTCAAATGGTTGCAGTGCTCATCCTATTGGGCAGTGAGGGAAGATACAGCTTTTTCTTCTTAACTTCTGTGTAGAGGCTTAACTTGAAACATCCAAGCAGCGCTGTCCTGTTAATATACTCTGTATGTATTAACCGAAACTATTACCTATACAAAGAAACAGGACCCTTCATTTTTATTCACTTTTAATGATGATCTAGTTATTTTCAACCATTGAAATAAAACCCAAAGATGTTTGAAACACCTGGCAATACACCTGATTAATTCATCCTTTTAATTAAGATGAAACAACGGAAGAAAAATCTTAAAAAGAAACACATCCCCAAATCTCCACATCATCTTGAAAACTTTTTGTTAAAAATTAGAAACTGGAAAGGGCAAAAATCCTTTTATTTTTCCTCCGCCTCTGAAGAAAAAGGGGATACATAGAATAAAAACTCCGAAAAAAGCCACAGCAGGGAGTTTTTCTCCCCAAAGACTGTATCTCCAACAGTAATTTGTTTCCCAGTTTACATGCTTGCTTCCTGGAGTGAGCGGTACCCTGCTAATTTGTGTTCTGTTCTCCTTTTGCAGCTTTCAGTGTCGGGGTAATAAAGTTTGCTTTAACTAAACAAAGCACGAACACTTGCCAATCCACTGTAATTAAAGCCCAGAATAAAAATTACCGAGCAAGGAGTGATTTAATTGCCAGATAATTATTTCCGCATCCAGCCCAGCCTCATGCAGTTATTTTCTCCAGCTCCGTTTCCTACTTTACCTCGAGGGCTCATTAGGGTTGCGTCCACTGCCTTCCCTCCATCCCCACATCTGGCTTCGTCAAAGGGCAGGCATTGCTCTCCGGTCCCTGCTACCACTTCAGAGTTACCAGCTAGGTCTTTCGTGCCAGTGAGGGACTTGACTTTGTATATCCGTCGGCTATTGGTGTCCGATACGTACAGTGAGCCTGAAACAGGGTCCACGGCCAGATAGTATTTATGAGCGGGATTGTTGCTTTAGAGAAAAAGAAAGCATAAAACAGAAACAGCTGAGCAGTCGAGAAACTTCACAGGCTTTCAGAGCTTAGATACTCATCGGGCACAGAGAGATCTGGAAAGTAAGTCTGACACCTTCATACAGAGGTGGGGTCTGAAGGACTACCATCTGAGGACCTGACTTGATTAGGGCCCGGTCGGTGTTTCAGAAGGATTGTCAGTTTAAATCTCATTCATCCTGCTACACCAAACCTTGCACAGCAGAGCCCAATAAGCCAAAGCTGCACAGCAGACTTTCCTCTTGATCTCTTTAGCCCTTTAGATCTGCTCCAGGTCAATTCTCTTCGGCTCACCTCCCTACCTGTTCCCCCCCCTCCCCGCCACCTTGTTTAACTTCCCTTGAAAGCAGAAGTCATGGGAGTAAGATCAAAGAATCAGCTTCTGAGCTACTTATATTATGCCACAAGATTTGTGAGGTCTTGTATAAATAGGAGGCAGAGGCATAACAAATTTATTTCTAAAGCAAATTTGTTCTCATTCATTCTTATCAAGAATCTCATTTACGGCAGATGAAGTTGGTTATATAACTAAAACCAGAGACCCCGAGTGTCTGACTTTAACTCCAAACCTTCTGTTATTGAAAAACTGGTCCTCAGTTTGCGATTAGAATGGGTGCTCATATGGAAAGCTCCTTCTCTTCTGAAATATATGTTTTTTGACAGCTTGTCACATTTTGGAGCTACTTTAGCAAATCATCTGCAAATTGAGAAATGTCAATCTTTGCGATATACATACATTCACACACACAGAACTGCAGTGCAGAAATATTTTCAAAATCTTGCCTGGCTAGTTTAACTCAATTTAGTTGGATTTTAAGCATGACGTGAATTTTCCAGCCTTTGGAGCCTATGGGTGAGTGTAAATAAGGTCAATGGTGGTTTCAAAGCATAGAAGACAAATGAAGACAGGAAGAAAAAAAATGAAGGTTACTTACCAGTAACCAGTGATATTTGCCTCCAAATATCCACACTCCCAGTTTCATGGGGCAAAAGTGCCCACCTCCAAGAGTGAGGATACACAGAGGTAAGTGATGATGGACATAAGCCATTTCTTGATCAGACTCGCTGAAACTATAGTAAGGCCACTTTCAGCAGATGGATTATCAGCAGCACAAAGACCACTGCGTTCATGTGGTCATGACCAGATTTGGAGGAATGAGGAGGCCCAAAAATATCACTTTCTACAGTTATCTTCCTCTATGCCAGTCTTTGACGTGTCATGATTTTAGGTCAATAACAGTTTGTTCTAAAACTGTAGAAAGTAGGAAGGAGATTGGTTTGATCAAAATTCAGTAGGCAGAGGTAATACCATCTGCTGAAGTCTAGGAGTGTAGAAATTAGAGATGAAAAAATACAGTAAACAAAAAAATACTTGGCAGGGTTATTTCATGCATGGATCTCAAAGTACTTTAAAAAGATGGGTATTATACCCATTTTACAGAGGAGGAAACTGAGGCACAGAGAGGTTAAGTGGTATAGACAAAGTTATGCAGGGAGACTAGTGACATGCTTGAGATTAGAGCACAATCTCTTTATTCCCCAAGTTCCTCTCCTTAATCTCCAGCAGCGGACTGCACCTCTTCACTAGACCCTTACCACATTCCTTCTCATCCCTCCAAAACAAAGCTCCATCTTCTTTGCCACATATAAAATTATTTCTTTCCATCTACAAGATTTCTCCAGTCTCTCGAGTATCTGAGCCATACAAACACCTGCAGCTTTGTCACTGTTTTGAAATTCTGCTCTCTTCTTCCACCTTCACACTGAACAACAAACTTTGCTGTGACGCTAGCGTTGTGCCTTACTTCACAAATACACCCACACTTAGCTCAAGGCTTTGCAACAGCAGCAGATGAACCAACAACTGAGCGCTGCTGCCGCAGGCTTGCTGCTGCCGCCTCCCTGCTGGGCTCCGGCCCAGAGTGCCTTTTGCCTGGCCTGTCTAAAACATGTGGCATCCCCACCTTGGCCAAACGGGGAGACCTGAGGCGGGTACAAACTGGAGCCAGGCACAGACACAGCTGCTTGCTGCCGGAGGCAGGGGCCTTGCTCGGTCTCAGTGATGGGAGCTGCTCACAGCAGTGCCTGGGGGAGCTGCTCTGCCACCTGACACGGGGCAGCAGCCACTCAGTGAGACTGGAAGGGTCTCTCTCCTTTTCGGACGTGATCTTGCCAGCCTGTGCCTGCCTTCCTGAGTGAGCACACCCCTGCTTCCCTTCTGCCCAGAGCTAGCCTTGGGTACGTCCCACTGTTACCGGGATGGGATAAGGTATGAGTCAGGGGAAAGAGCAATGGCAGAACATGGGCTTATTTCCCTCTCCTCTCCTGCAGTCATTGGTGTGTCCATGGAGCTCACCCTGCCTTTCTCCTCTGGAATCTCCCTCAGGGCAATTTTACCAGGGAGTCAGTCACGAGCTTTCGTTCCAGCTCAGGGAGCTGCAGACCTGCTGTATGCCCCTTTGCTCTTTCCTGAGCTCGGAAGGTAGTGGAAGAGTCTCCACGTAAAATATTTGAGGGACTTTGGCAGAAAATGACTGGTGGAAGGTGACATGCACTCACCGTGTCCCCAAAGAAACGAGGAGATTATTACCTCAAACAGGGATGTATTTTATAAACAAGTAGCAAATATTTCTCAAACTGGCACCTGAGCAATTACAGCCCTCTGCCTCTCTTTTCTCCGTGCCATTGTAATCTTTTATTCGAGCCATAGGAAGCGAAGGAATGTACCTTCTTTTAAAAGATTTTCCATAATGTACGGTATTGCTCAGAGGCCTCTGCCAATCCTGTCTCCTCCTCTCGCCCTCCCCATGCAGCCTTACTCTGGTCTGTGAGGGAGCCTGGTGCCTGACAGCCAGGGCAGGCAGGATCAGCTCGTCCTCCCTATTCTTCTCATACGTGCATCAAATTCACAATAGTGCAACGATAGCTTTTCTTTAAATTTAACCGAAAAGAGAAGCTACCCAGAGCAAATCTCTAAGCACCTGAAAAATTAACTAAGCTTACTGTTGCAAATGAGGAGCCTCCAGCACCACCAATAATCATTGGTAAATTGTGAATGAATTCATCCAGATAAGAAAATTTAGTGGAGTTACACTTGCTATACCAAAATATACTGTAAAGGGGAAATTACACTGTTTAGTCCAGACATCTTTTGCATCTAACTTGTATTACAGAAATGGAAAGTATGGTTTTAAAAGGGTGATGCACAGGACGCTATGGAATAGTTTACAACAGCTCTTCTTGTTCTTGCCCTTGATATTCCCCAGGGTAAACATCCCCCCCGTCCCAGGTGGGGCATGGAAGAAGGTACAAGCGTTTCCTATGCTGCTGCCATCCAGAAGGCCTAGTGCTCAGGTGAGACGATGAAAAATCTTTTCTCCTAACGCCCGGAAAGGTTATGCCTCCTTCGTGAATCTTACAGTGACTGCATCTAGTGGGTGCGCACAACCAGCCCTGCAGGTTGACTGACTGTTAAATGTATTTGATGAAAGAAAACAGAAACTAAATTATGAAAAAGGACAGAGGGTTCAGAAAATCATTAATGACCGGAAAATGAGTTTTTGACCTATTTGCAGTCATTAGTGCTTTTGTGAACCTTTCTGGCATTTGTAAAACTGCTGTTGTAGTTTACCTCAACCATTTAGACCAATGGTAGACAGCAGGGAGAAGTGTTTATAGAGAAGTTAGCTTGGGGTTCATTATACTTGCATTCTACTAGAAATTTCTAATTACTGTCAGAACTTATTTGGTTGCTTTTTGACTGCATTTCGTAATTGCTAACGCTTATCATATTCATAACACACAATTAGCACATAAAAATGTTTCTATATATGGTACATGAAGAACATAACATTACACAAGAAGCACAACACAAAAAGCAAACACAATGAAGCAAACAAACCATATCAAATTATATGGGAAAGAGCTCGTGTCTTACCTATGTTTAAACTCTTTATTTCTTTATAGAAAGGGAACAGAAGAAAAAAAGAACAAACAGTTAGCTGAAGAATAGATGGTAAAGCAAACATAGTATTTGTTTTATTTTACAAAAGGACACAGGAGAAGATATCTCTTTTCAACACTAGCCTTAGCTTGGTTTACAGATGAAGAGCGACGGGGAGTGATAGAGTTGCAAGCTAGTTCCCTAGTAGGATACCCCTGCCCCCAGCCCCCACCCCCCCATATATTTTTACAGGCAACTTTCTGGACCATTGAAAGAGTTTTCACATGGAAATATGTGTAGCTTATGGGCTAGGAGCAAGAAAAACTGGCATTCTTCTGAATACAGAACTGGAAAGGGGGAAGCACTGGGCTTAGGATATTGTCCGCCAGCTGGAGGCATCCTCTTTAACAAAAACAGTTTTCCAACAGGCTATTTCGAAACAAATTTCTACTATGCAGTTTATTTTCCTTCCCCCCCCATCTCTAAAATAATTGCTTAAAGCAAGTTTGGATGCTACTTGGTATCTGTTTAAGCCCATCAAAGCAAATCTCAGGGTTAAAAAAAACCTTCTAAGTGAGCAGTAAGATACTGTACAATGGGAGATATATAGCATTAATTGATCCCTAATTTACTGTCTAGACACAAAGTCAAAGGAAAAGTGTTCTCTGCTTCCCAGAAGTAAATTAATACATTCTCCACACCACAGTGTTTCACTGTGTTTATGTCATTTCCATTTAGGAATACCCACTGAATGAAACAAAGAGGTGCATGACTCCTGAGCTGCAGCATTCAATGCACAGCCCCAGACTTGCAATAGCAATGTTAAACGTGACATGCAACACTCTTGAGTCAAAATTCCTATTAGCCACTCAGATCAGGCACCTTCATAAAGGACAGTGTGAAGCAAATACGCACACTGGGATATTCTGACTTATAAAGTTACTCAAGATTTATATTGGCTTATGTAAAACCAAAATTATAGCCATTGTGAAATCTAAATAAAGCATTGTATTTAGTTTGTAATACTTATGGACGTAATATTTGCAACGTTATTCAAGCTCCTTAATACTAGCTGAAGGCTCTGCTCTCGTTCATACTTAAATGGCTCAAATCTTCAAACTCTTACCCATGTAACTCATACAGATTTTAAGATGACCACTGAATCACAATTACTGCTATAGATGATGTTTGCTGGACTGGACCTTAATTCCCTTTAGAGGAACAGGGGGCAAAAGACATCACTGCAAATCCTAAAAATCTGTGTGTCAAGTCATTTGCAGCTGTCCAACAGCACTCAAAATACAATAGCTTTATTGTTCATTGCTAATAGTTAAAACAGAAGCTAAAGAAACTATGCTATGGAAAACCGACTTTCATCAAAGTAAAGAGAAAGTGGACGAAAGCAGATTAAGAAGTCCGTCTTCTGTTTCTTTACCAATGTCCTTTCCCATTTTCCCCTCACACGTGCCGAAAAGCCCAAGTTCTCTCTCGCATAGAGAGAAAGCAAAGTACTTGGACTAATACTGTTGTAAACTTGGAGACAACATTTTCAAATATCGGGTGTGCTAGGAAACTTTGTCACTGGCTGATATTAGGAAGTGAGGTGCATATAAATGCCTTATATTCAGTATCCTAATTTGAAAATGTTTCTCTTCAGCTACAAAGCTGTAGTCCTATTGACTAGAAAGCTGAACAGAACTGAACAAATTAGAAAAAAAAATCAGCATATTCTATATAATGCAGAATTATAGCCTATATTGATGTAAATATTTATAGCAGGTCACACATCCATACCAGCTACCTTCTGTGGTTTATACTGAGGTGCTAGCAGAAAGCACTGGACAANATGAGGCAGCCTGATGATGTGTGAGGTAGGTGTCAGAGGGTGATTTCAGAGTGGAATTGGCCTGAATCAGATCTCTTTTCTCTTATATAAATCAGAATTCACAACAGTGACATCAACAGAATGACATGAATGGAAGAGAGGTGTAAAATAGAGCTAGGCCTCCTATTCTCTAACGGTCCAATCATTTTGCACTTTCTCCCACTAATTAAAAATTAAAAGTAGAGTGGAAGCGGACAAATTGGTTATTGGCCATATCATTAAAAAAAAAAGGCTAATGACCTAAATTCACTCCATGTACTTTGCAGCTATATATATCCAATTTACAAGAGCACTAATCCTATTGCCTGAGTGGGCTGCAGAAGTATCGGAAGACAGCCAATGCAAGCTATTTTTCCTCATTTTTCTGCAAATACTCAACAGTGCTGTAACTATAAGGTCCAGTTACATGAGTTATGGTTTGAAGCAATAGCTCTTGCCTCTCCTAGAAGAATGAAAAAAGGAGATGGAACAGAAATGGGTGAAGTGGTACACTCTACACTTATGCCTTCCCTACTAAGTGACCAAATCTTCATGTTGGGGGCAGGTGGGGTACGGGATGGGGGGACGGAGATACAATCTTAAAAAGAGTTCTGATGATGCAAAGTGACTCCGTACGTCAATCTTAACTGCACTTGCCAACCTACAGAAATAGACTTATAAGCATGGGAAAGAAGTGGGAAAGTGGCTCTCAAAACCATTGGTAGGAAAACCTTCCTTCTAACCTCGTCAGACTGTTGTACCTGTGGTTACCACTGTGGCTCAATACCTAATGGCAGTCAATTCTGTAGTTTTCAAACAAAACTAAATGATGTATAGTACTGAGAGGAGATTGCATCAAATGATCCCCAACAGGACAGAAGAAGGTGGTTTGTACTTTTTGTACAAGTTGGTTTGTACTCTTTAGTCCTTCCCTATAGTCATTGCTCTGATAAGCTACAGACTTTGAACTATGCATTTCTGTGCCCCATTTCTCCACTGGAATTTAAATAGGTTGGAAGTGACAATGTTTTACAAAATTATAAAAAGTAATGGTAAAGGCTGATTTGAGCACAGGCTACAGAAATGAAGTGCTAAGATTAACACCTTACCTCAGCTCCAGTATACTAGTAACATTCCTGGATGGGAAGATACGCCGAATATAGTTAAAATCTCCAACAAAGAGACTTCCATCAATACCCACTGCCAGTGCTACAGGGGCCAAAAGCTTATTTCCTTCTGCCAGACCATTGCAGCTAGGACAGGATATGCTTCTTCGGCGCCCGTTCCCCATAATGCTGGTTATCACAGCCGGCTGCTGAGTTAGAAACTGATTTTCTCCATTGCCTTTGTGCAATATGCCTAATAACGGAGAGGAGAAGAAGTGGTTGTTACAATCATTCATTGCAGGGGACTTCAGGTAGTTCTCTTTTCAACAGCTGCTCTTAAGGACAGCATACTGAAATGACTCCAGCACTTGGTTCCTCCAAAAGAGTGCAAAAAGAGTGAAAGAGCTTTGCACCGGTAAAAGTAAAGGTGTAATGAAGATTCTCTGGTGAAAAACACACACATACACAACCACAGACCCAAACCTAAACCCAGAGTCCTTTGGTGTTCATGATGAAAGAAAACACTGCCATACATGCCTCTGGCCTGGCACAATGGTTTAGACTGTCTTATTAACTGGGACGAGAGAAGGCAAACAGTGGAGAGGACATGTTCCTTACTTGCGTGCCTGGATCCTCTCACTCCTGTTTCCTATGTTACCTTTCCTTTGGAATTTTGTGCCAACCTTACTGTTCTCTTCCCACCTCTCAGTCTTTCGCACTTTTTTCATGGAAAATGAAAAATGAGAAATGGAGATGCCAGAGAAGAGGATAGCACAGAAAATGAAAAGATGGGAGAAAGGTGAAACTCCTAGAAGGGCTGCTAAGGATCAGTGATGAAAGGCAAGAGGGAAGCTAGCGGTAAGGATCTTTATTAGGCTTCAAGAAATGCCTTTAAGATAGGATTTCTTTTCAAAATATTTGTTCAAAGAGCAGACAGACCCCTGCCCCAAGAAGGGAGTGGATTCTCTGACAGAGTGACCATTTTCCAAGTTTGTAGGTATTTGGCCGGAAACGTTTAGCCTCATGTTCTTTTGGAAATACAGTTGTATGATCCTAACAACTGTAACTAGTAACTGGCTCCCCACTGGTGACGACAGTGAATATCATGCACTATCCAAATGGCTATCTCAGAGGTGTTTGATCCGCTGCACAGCACTGAAATTGTGTTCAATAGCCTGATCTTGCCTATTCTGAACACTACTTTAGATTTCTTGAGCAACCATATAGTTTGCAATTTGTTAATGCAGGGATCAGCAGGGAGGCTGTAGAAAACACTTTACAGGGATCAAATGAAATACACGCTAAGCATTCAGCTCCCTAGAGTCTCTCATAAAATATGAAGACCAGGAACATTCAGCTTAGGATATGTAAAGACAAAGAGAAGTGAGGAAAAAACAAACAGGTGACAAAAGAAAAAGACAAATGAGACTCAGTATCTCGTCACAGGCTCATACTCCTTTTGAGCCCCATCTCAGATTAGAGGAAACAAGGTTAAACAAGAGGAACCAGGAACGGGTGTGGTTAAGATCAGAAAAACAGGGAAGGAAGACAGAAAGACATTACAGGGGAATAAACGAACAACAGAATAGAGGATAAAGATTTGGACTTTAAGAAAGTCACGCTGTGCGGAACACTAAAATATCTGTTGAAATTCTACAAAAATTTTCTGACAACTGAAACATGTCCCATACCTTACTGAGATAAAGATGAAACAAAAAGAGTACAGAAATTGCATTTTTTTAAAGGGTAAATATAATGCAAATAAAAAGTGTTCACAGACAAAACTCCATATAGCACAGAAAACACAGGGAATTAACTAACTCACCACTCTTGACATTAAGTACGTGATGTTTATCCAAAGACCATCCTCCTAAATTTGAAGGATCTAGTTCAAATCCTTGCAGCAGTGCTGTCCTCTTCTCCCATAAAATGAGACTGGGGCAAGTCTCATACTCAAAACCCACGGAAACTGAAATAAAATAAAATCACATCTAATATACTTGCTGAACAAACACTGAATTAAATGTCCAGAGCACATTCAAATCATTCAGCACTCCAGTTCCCCAGCCCCCTCAAGAAGATGGAGTGATTATGTTCTTCTCTTTTATTCTACAATATTAAATTCAGATCTTTGACTAGACACAAATTTGGAACTTCATCCACATGTACTCTGCAGGGATCTGATCACTTCTCTTTGAATAGCTAGCATTGGGAAGGGACTGCTTTGGTGAGAGAAGAGTGAGAAATATAATTTTAAAAATATAATAAAATTATTCTATCAGCTAACAGGACAAGATCAAACTCTTAATTTGCCAGATGTTCACAGCATTTATTTAGTGTGTTCATTTTACATACCATACACCAAGGAGCAGTGAAAACTTTGTGTGCTTTTAAGCACACACGCACTGTAAGGATTACTCAGGAAAGCAACACCTTATGCAATAATGTAAGAAAGAAAAGCTATAGCAAAGATTTTAGAAAATAGAGAAAAGAAATAAGATTTTTAAAGTAAGTTTTTCTTTCCACACTGGCACAGCTCCGATGCCCATTTTTAGCACTGTCGTACCAAAACTGTTCTGATATTGAAAGGAAAATGAAAACCTAAAAATATTATGATGATCACTCTTTTTCCCACCCACTAGAACCAAGCGGACTAAAACCAGCTACAGAACTACAGGACTGAACAGCATCAGAAAAACACCATTTTCATTTCAAATGTATTATACCACAAGAGGCTATAATAACAGCATGCATGAAAATCCAAAAGCACTGAAGAATGCCAGCCAGTCCAGCACGAGGTTCATTTGTTAACTGAAAGAAAATCAAAACATAGTGACGGACTAGGTTTCACTTAAGGTCCTGTGGCCAGTTTTTCCCATTGTCTGGTCTAAACCTTCTAAGTCAGCTACCAATCAGGAAACACAGGCATGTTGATGGATTTTAGACCCTCTGAATGAGAGCTTTAATGTGTAAAAGAAACATAATACAAAGATAAATTGTGTCACGAAGACAAGAACTGTTTAGTCTGTATTTGCTTCTCCATAAAAAATCTTTGCAGTTTTCTTACTAAGAATTACAGGTGTTATTTGGAAAGTTTTGGACCTTGTATACGCTGACTTACCTACGGCATCTGACAACCCATAAACCTTCTGACCATACGCATCTGTTTTGTCCCAGATAAACGTATATGCCAAGTTGGGAGATGCCTGAAATGATTTCTGAAACAGATGCCCTTCTACCGCTACCATCAAATGAACTTTGATTAGATTCAGCGGCACAAGTGACTGAGTCATGGCAATCTTAAGTAAGGATTTGTATCCAGCAGTACGGGAACTCAGGTAGCTGAGTTTTATACTAGAGCCAGGGATCTCAATTTCTTCGTGAAGAACCTGAATAGGAAAAAGATCAAACATTTTACATTAGTGCTTTGGGGTTTTTTTGGGTTTTTTTAGAATAATATCACCTTGCATATTCTTATGAACTCTTATGAACTTATTCCTTTCTGCCACTGGGAATGGCTATCCTCAAGTCAGTGCAGTGATGCAGTTCGGCTGGCGTTTCTGAACAAATAATTATCTGGCATTTGTGTACACTTCTTTCTAAGAGCCCACGGCTGGCAAAAGTGCAAATAAGTACAAGTAGTTTTACTGCAAGTTATACGCAAGGGGAACATAAGAAATACAGTCACAGGAACCCGCCACTTCCACTGACAGTTAGTATAAAGTAAAGACTAACTGCATGAAGTAGTGAAACAGTAGTACCAGTAGAGTTTTCCTTTGTCCTAAATAACACACAAGAAAACAGCCTGCCGTTAGCAGCACACACCAAGCCTTTGCAAAATTCTCTTGAAACACCTAAGCTGTCAACCGAAATACAGAGGTATACTCGATATATTGTATGATAATGGGAAGGTGCAAGGCAGTCAACGATAAATGTGTCTGGCTGACATAAACCTAGGATATCTCCTGCAGCCCTCATTAGAAAACCTGGTATCTGTCAGAATGAATGCAACTCTGCAGAGGCATTGCTACAGCAATCCCAGGGGGCAAATGGTGACTCTGTGGTAAGTGCTCACGCCAGCACTAGCATCTGACCACTGATTTCTATATGCTTTTCACTGACGCTGTTCTTACCTGGGTTTCTGGTACAATGGGATTCCGGCCAGGAGCATCACTGAAGAAAGTTGAAAGTGGTGATGAAATGATGACTGGATCAGGACGGACAAAACCACTTAGATCACAGCTGGGAATGGAGTTCTCCTCTGTCTTCATCACAAGCGTGTCCATGGCATAGAAGCTATTCCACGGCAACCATACTGTCCTTTCCTGACTCATAAATGGGGCCCGTTCAAAGTGCAAGGTTAGGGATGCTCCACCATTTGCAACCAAGTCAAATCTAGAAAAATGTGGGCTTTAGAAGTGACAAGACTGAATAATTCCAGTAATAGCATTCCTGGCTAATGAAACAGGTGTATCGGTATACCTATAGCAACAGGTATACTTTCAGCGTCATGCTTCAAATGATCAGTAATGGGATGTGAACCTCGGCAACTAAACAACTGAAATCCAGCCAAGACAAGCAACGATTGAAGTCACCCAGACAAACCTTGTTCCCATATATTTTAAAATCTGCATTAAATAATTAAAAAATACCCACCAAACAAACCACCACATTTATTATTACAAGTCACCTTTATATATAAAATCAGCAGAGCAGCCAAGTTCATACTGAGCTGGACACGGAATTATCCCTTCCCTAAAAGATGCTGTCCATCAAGCACAGAATGGGACACATGGCAGTAAGAGGATAGTAACGAAAAGTTTTGCTGTTTGCGTTCTACAAATAAGATAAGAATTCCTGTCCCCAGGACTACCGATCTATCATTTTTCAGAGAAATTACGTATTTACTCCCAACCCCGTACATAATCATAGCAGTACTGTGGAGCTGCACAGGCATTTTGAAATCTGGCCTAAATGAGCAAAATACTTTGAGGTTTTGTCTGTCTCTATACAGAAGCAGGTATCGGTTGTTTCATGTAAATGCCGGCAACGTAACAAATTACTCAATGACTTCAATAATCTATTCAGATCTAAATACAGTTCAGCTCACCATTTACTGTAGTATTAAACCACTGAAAGCAACAACATTCTACTTTTATTACAACAGAATAATATTCTGGGAAATGTGGAAATGAAATACTCCCTATAGTTCAGCTGACTCGTATTAATTATTTCAATTCAATTGCTTGCATGCAAGATCAAGATAAAATGGCAAATGTTTACAATGCATGTCACAGATATACTGTTTTAGTTACCACAGCCAGTAAACTAGATAAACCATGACACATTGATTTTTGTTTATCTGAATTTGTGTGCATTTCACATCAGCTGATACAAGGGGGAAAGAGCACTTTTTGCACAGCAGGAAATTGTCTACATATATTCAATTAGAATCCTTTGATTACATTCTACCCTGAAGAAACTCAAAAGATAGTGGATCTTCAAAAGGAAAGAGAGGCAGAAGGGAACTCCTAACAAGTATACTATTCCATAATACTTGTATGTAATACTACTTTTTTTTTTTTCCTAGCAGGGTTAGTCTGCCTTGCATTTTAAAACAAAATATTTCTGGTCTCAGCTGGATATTACTGTAGTCCACAAATGTTTTCATAGATACAGAGCGATTTATTTGAAAGGAGTCTGCCTGCTAGCACATTATTATCAGAAGTCAGCCTTTTCACATTTACTTGCAGTTAGTATTCAAAATGCCATGTGAAAAATTACTTTTGTGTTTACTTAATAGCTCTTTGCCCTGGGAGGAACGCAATGCATGATACCACATGGTTCCATTAGATCACACCATCTGTTAATCAGCAAAGATACTACATACAAAATAGGTACTCAATGAAGCAAGCAAACTCACGTGCCATCCTGACGAGTGATGGTATAGCCATACTTTGGATACTTGACAAATGACACATTGACCCCAACTAGAGGCGTTCCATCTGTAGTCACCACTTGGCCTCTTATAAGAGACACAAGACTGAAAAAGAAAGATAATTAAAGGTATTAAAGTTAGTTACAAAAGCAAAGTTACGTTGTTTATAAACTGAGTAGTGGAACACTTGTGCCTCATTTAGTCCAAATCCAATTTACTCCAAAGATTTTTAGAATACTGAAGATACCACAGCATTGCCCAGCTCCCTCTATATACTTAAATCAAGAAACTGCTTATCTATGCAGTGAGGTCTGTGTATATAGAACGGGAATTAGTGCTTTCCTTGTCTAATGAGGCTTTGTCTCATTGTCTAACGAGGCTTTGCAGAGTAAAAAGCTACCTCACGTTCAGCCAAGCCAGAACTGTGACCCTGCAGTCCCACTGAAACGATGCTTGGGCACTTCTCAGAAACCTCCCTGGGTACAACAGCGGGTCTGCGGATGCCTAAGACACTTGAAAAATACGGTGTAATGCCATACCTCTTTTTTATATGAACGATTTTCCAAGTTAAGGTTCACGTTCCTTCATCTTAGGGAGTAATTGATGTTTGTGCGCTGCATTTGGTCCTGATTTGTAACCCTTGCTTTTTGCTTTGTCAGCAGGAGAAAGGGTTTGGTTTTAAGGCCAGCTTTACACACAGGCACAATAAAGAGTTTTCTTAGCCAACAGTTAAGCAACTTTGCTTAACCTAAAGGAGATGAAGATGGGTTATTCCTGTAAGAGGCACGGTCAGTCTTTTCTGAGCGTGCTTTGCTGCTGCTAAGTGCACAGCGGGCAGAAATTGCTGCTGCCCGCCTGGCTGCGTTCTCAGCCTCCCGAGCACTGGAAGTAGCAAGCCCCACTTCTCCCTGCTCTGCTGCTCTCTGGCATGGCCAGTCTGTTCCTGCCCCTCTCCCCTCCTCTCACAGCTGGAGAGGAGTCTCCATCCCCTGGCTCCTTTCCCTTCCACCTTCCCTGTACCCTGAGAGAAGCAGACTGGTGAGTGGGGGAAGCTGCACAGTAAAAGAGAGATGGAAAAGGAGCAGTTCCTTGCAGGTGGTTTCCACTTCTACATTGGGAACGTGAAAAAAGGAGAAGGCGATCCCGGGAAACAGGGACAAAGTTAAATCCCGCTGCAGCCCATAATCTCAGGGACCACAAAATTGCATTTTGCCGTAGCCCTAGGTGAAAAGATTTCTATTGCAGCTCGATGTGCTTCCAGCATGATCCACCAACTCTCATCTGCAGCTATAGAGGGAGCCAGAAAATGAAAAGCCCCGTTTCTGAACTGCCTCTGTGCTGGCAGGGCTGGAGCTGCCCCTGAACCTTAGCAGGCTTCAGGCACCCCAACAGGCACAGCATCCTGACACCACAGACCTCTGGGCCCAGTCCGAGCTTTAGGACAAGGGGATTAAAGTGAGCTTGTTCTGCCGAAAACTGACAAAATGCAGCTGAATTCTGGGACGGCTGTAACGCTTGCGTTATCCCCTACGCTTGCATTTCTAAAGCGAGGTACACATCCAAGAAGATCTGTTTTCATTAGTAATATCAGGGGTTGTTTTCAGGTCTTTTCTATTAACTCTGAAATGTTCAAGGTGCTGTGATGTAAATTTCTGACTGTTATATTGGCTATTTAACAACTACTTCCTTGTATTTTTATTCCAAATGAGGTGTAATATTTTCTTCAATATTACATAAAAAAGAAACTAATTAATGAAAATGAGCCCTTTCTGTTACTTCTCTTTCAGAACTTTCAACCATTTCTTGACCCTCCAGGTCAAATTTTAATTTCTGAAATCAACGTTTTGTAACAGAATATGGAATTTAATAGCAATTGATACCTGCTGAGAAAATCTACTTGGGAATACATTGGACCAAGATAATTCTCTTGGCATTATTCATTTTGCTTGAATTATTTTATGTTACAAACACACAGAAGCAGTTGTAGGAAGATAGTCACTCAAGCTTCTATAGGGGAACAGTGCAGACAGCAGATTTAGAAAGAAATCATCATATGGCAGAACTAATAACGTTCATGACAATTTCTTCTACCTTCATTTTTATTATTTCAGGAAATAATTTGAATACAACATTTTGGCCAATAATCTTCCTTTTTATTTCTAAAATGCCAAAATACGGAACACAGGGGATATTCAAATGTGTAGCTAAAATCTGGATTTATAAGAAATAATAGGTTGACTAATAGGTTGACACATAGGACAACCTTTTCTTTGGTAATCTTTTAAAAGTGTAACTGACAAATTAAGCTGATACATTAAGTCCTTTTTTTTTTTTTTTTTTAACACAGAAGTTAAATGCGTAAAAACATGTAGCTATTTTTTCCCCCCGAAAACTTCATTTCATCTTGTTTCTGCACAGAAACGATCAGCGAGCTCTAAATAATTTTGCATTCAACACAGTCCGTTATTTATTGCTTTAGCAGGGTAGGAAATAACTTCTTTTTCTTATACTAGTATTGGAAAAAAATCATAACCACTATTTTGTCCCACTTTTTCATCTCTTTCAATGGAATGAGAGGCTGAGCTAAGAAAAGAGAGAGGCCATTATCTTTCATGGTAGCTACTTCTTGAGACTATGGCAGCTTCGGTATACGTGAAACTTTGGAGTCTAACCCTGTGGCACTTTTTAAAAGTAAAAAACCTTAGTTTTAAAACTTTCAATTTGACACTATAGATTAGATTTGCCTAAAATTGGTACCAAAAATAACAGCTGAGCTGTAGAATTCTCAAAAGCACCCTCACAACTTAGCGGCTAAGGCCAATTTTAAAATGTCATTAATATGCCATTTGCAAAGATATGTTAAAATACGTGACGTATTTTAGATGTATAAAACAGAACTAAGACTCCTGCCACCAGGAATCCTAGAAAACATATTTAAAAAAAAAAAAAAAAATCTAAAATGTCAAATGACATTTTTTCAAAGGAGTCTCAGGATTGGAGTGCCCAGCTCCTGCTTAGTCTAGAGCTCTAATTCTGTTTTGAAGACTCCAACCCATATCCATACATAAACAGCTTGATTATTTCTAATATAATTTCTAATATTTCTTGGGTGATGCAAGAATGTCTGCATATCACTATACTCATCTAGAAATCTGGAATGATAATCACCTGCTTTTGTAAAATATTTCATGACCTAGGAATAAAATGTTGTATCATGTTAATGACACAACTAAACATTATCAGATGATCGTGGAATACAGATACAGGGGATACACTCATTTTCATTCCGGATGGCTTAATGAGGCAACAGCTCAAGCATTGGTTAGCATACAATATGTAACAGGAAACTGCCTGCTCCTCTTCACGCAAGGAAATGTTGCTGACCGTAACATATATACAGCAGCACATACCAACCAGCCTGTGGACTATATGCTTTTTATGCTGTAGCCTGTATTCCTTTTTGGACAAATTATTCAGCCTCACGAATTAGTAAGCTTCTCTCTTGTCTTGTTTTCCTTTTCATGCAACATTGCAGAAACTTGCAAGAATTCCCCCATTTTATTTTTACAGAGATGATGAGAAAAAAAAAATCACAAGAAATTTAGATGAAAACAGAACAATTTTCTTCCATTTTTCCAAACAACTCCATGTGTGTACGCATAGAGAATTTTATAGAATAGAATAAAGTCTGTATTACATAGAGTAGGATCCAACAGGACTTTTCTGATAGAATATGGAAATCATTGTGCTGTTTGAGCATCACAGGGATAAGTACAATGGGGACCTGCCTGGTGTATCCAGAAACATTATGATCTCCTCATTTTACAGACAAATATTTAGTGACTTGCTCTACATCACCCAGTAAGCCTATAATGAAATCCTGACTGAAAAAACGGTTTCCTGCAATGAAGTCCAATCTTTTGGGCATTATCTCAAATGAAGTTCTTTCTTCCGTTTTAACTTTGGCAATATGAATATAATTAACATATTCATCAATTTCTTAGTATCTTCCCATGGAGACATATTTAAATAATATTGATAAATGGGAACACTGCTCTCCTTGTAAGCATACAATGACATCAAATATCAATTAATGCTGTGCTGGCTTTTAGATTCATTATAAATATATAATTAATTATCATAGGAAGAACAGACATAGAAAAAGGAAATCAAGAAGAAAACGAAAACCTAGTCAGATGTATTGATGACACAAGGAAAACAGCAAGTAAAACAGCTTTTTATCAAGAACAAATAATAAAACCCCCTCAGTTAACGTATCTTTGAAATAATTTGCAATGTTATCCCATTATTGAAACTTGTGTTAACGGCACTAAATAAAACGCATTCTCTTTCTAACCGGAAACTAGTTTGCATTTTCCCTTGTTCTAGATTGCAGTCTTCGTAAAATGTAAACCTCAGAAGCTCCTACTCAGTGGAAGGAACCTTCTTCTATGTGTTGCCAATATGTTAGAATGCTAATAAAACTCAGTGTTATAAAATAAAGGCCACATCATAAATTGCAACAGAGTGCCCTCAGCGGGAATGATGCCTGAGATGCAAACACATGAAGCACCCGAAAGCAGCATCTCATGTTAAAACATGAATAAAATCTCTGGGAGAAATTTTCTCATACAATGCAACTGCACAGTTACAGCGTCATATTTATAGCTGCTACCTGCTGTTGAAGGGATTTTCTCCTGGGATGATATGAGTGCTGTCCTTCCCCACTAAGAGCTTGATTCGATCATAGAATGACTTCACAGCTGGTGAACCAGAATGGCTCTGTTGTATGATGTCAAGAGGATCACGTGAACCCCGGCACAGCAGGCTATTTTGACAAGTAGATTGGAGGCAGCAGTCTGGGTCCAGGCAGTCAACCAAACCATCTGAAAGGGAAGAATCATCAAGATTCAGCTGGCTGCACAGTGCTATCACGCAATAATATTTAATGGACATCTTAAGGCACTGGGAAAAAATGTTAATGCTTACTCTTCATAACATCTCTACGCCATAAAACTGGTAATTGAACCAATAACGCAATGAGGATGAGACTTTCTCAAGTACACCGGTTAAAGACCATTACTGCTACGATTAATTTAAACCAGTGTCAGATGAGAATCAATCCCAAAGAAACCTGTTAAGGGTTGAAATTAGGAAGGAGTACAGGATTTTTTGTTTAGGCTTTTTTGTTTGGTTGATTTGTGATTTTTTTAAAATCTTTCCAACAAACTTTTTAGCTTTCCTTGCTGGGCTATAAGAGTCTTGAGAATTTCATTTGTTCTGTTTGGGGAGATGAGGGAAAGAGGTGGGGGTGACAGAGTAAGTTATCATTACCTAAGTAAAAGAAAAATTACATTGTACCCATTTTGGCCATTAGTAGGGAAGTGCTGCTGGGACTTCCACCTCCCATAGATATCTGAATCAGAACTTGTTCGCGCGCTTGGATAAGGAAGGATCAGTCGCAAAGCTGGTGGGTTCAGTCATCATATTACATATTAGGTTGTCCATCAAGAATATTTCTTAAGAAGTATTTTTAAGAAAAATTAGAATTTAAACACCAGAAATTAAAATGGAATCCTCAATGGGGAGATCGATCTGTATACTTAGATAAATCACAACTGACTATTTTTAGCAGATACAGTAACAACTTCTAGCATCATCCTTTCCTTTGGCGTCTCATTTAACTAAAATATGTTCTCTCAATGGAGTTCTACTGTAATTTAGAAATTAATAACCATCTACTTTAAAATATTGTCATCTCTAACAATTTAGAAACATTTGTTCCTCTACTCTGGCAAGAATGAGGCATTCAATCTGCAATCTACTCAGGTCTGTAAACTTTCAGAGACTCCCCAAGGCATATTAATCTGATTTTTGGATACAAATATGGCCTGGGCACATACTGAATATCATACACAAGAGAGAACCTTCCAGTAAGTTAGCTGACAAAAGTACCTTCGAGTAAGATCACGACTGATGTATTTTCAAGATTTCCAAATGCACAACAGACCGGCATTACCCTACACAGCGATAACTGGAGAAACAACAACAACAACAGAAAAACCAACCCAAACCTATAAAAAGCTTTCTTATTCTACAATTAGCCTTGTATTTCCAATGGATTGCGTGTGCCTGAAATGACTATTTCTGATTTAAAAACAAAGTTGCCAAGGTATGCTGACAATGTTTCATTCAGCCCTCTAAGGAAATCTAAGTTAGACAAACTGCGTTGTTGTCAGAGCTATAGATTGCTTTAAGGTCAGTCGCCTAGTCACATTAAGAGCTCCATTCATCTTGAAATCCTTTCCAACGTGGTGGTAGGAATTTTCTTTTTTGCTGCAGTCCATTTTCCACCCACTTTATGTAATCATTGTAAGGACACCATTAGCTTGAGATTACAACTCAGGGCAGTTTTCCTATTAAGCTCTGAGAACTTTTTCTCAGCACCCTGCATTCTTTCTCAGTTTGTGACACCTCTACAACTACGAACTTAAAGCTGTCCACCATTTAGTCTGCTCAGTTCTTTAATTCAGATGACCACCAGTCAAGAGAATCCTATCAACGCATTAGAAATAACAGAAGCAAAACACAGGATATAAATTACTCCCCTTGACAAATCTACATTTACTTGTTCAAGCTGCATCATATTTTTGCTATACCTGTTATTAGAGGTGAGCATGTTATGTCTGTAATGACCTCATCATGCAGCAGATTATGGGATGCTGTGACCGAACGCTTCTGATGACACCATGAACTTTCAATTGGCATATCAATCTTTCAGCATCCTGTCAGTCATGCGAATCACATCTTTATGCTCGCAAGCCCCCTTGGATATAGTCTGACATTGCAATCTTCAGTAAATTACCCTGTCACTGCCAATCTCACCGTTATCTCACAAACAATCAAGCAGGCAATCAAACTGCTCTGAATTGCCAGTTCAGGACCTGGGAGGCTAGAAACATCTCCATTCAATACCAGGGAGAAACTTGTGTATGATTCCTTTCACGTTGGAAGGTTTTTTATGCAGTTATGTGAATTCAGGCTTGCACCCTTGCAGATGCTTACAAGAATATTTAGAAAAAGACAGGCGTATACCGTAACATAAATATACACATGATGTATTTGTTTGGAACATTATTACTTATAATATATGGCTATATTCCCCCGTACTAATTTATTCCCAGATGGCAGGATTCGGGAGTTAGGATATTTTTACCATATGCCAACTAGTTGATCCAGCTTGTTGCAACAGGAGAACTAAGGTACGGATCTGTTCAGCAAACACAGCCAGAACCTGGGCACTGCTGTTTGGTGTCAAAGCCTTATACACCTCTATACTGTTTGCATTCGTAGTTGCATTGCTGCTATTATTTACTTCGTTGCTCTGAAATCTCTGACTCTATGTATGAAAGAGTATCGATTACTGTCAGAATACATTAGTTTCTAGTTCGTGTTTGCCTAATTTGCTATCCAGACATATTATCACAGAACGGCTGAGGTTGGCAGGGACCTCTGGAGGTCATCTGGGCCGACCCCCCGGCTCAAGCAAGGCTACCAAAAGCCGATCGCCCAGGACCATGACCAGACGGCTTTTGAATGTCTCCAAGGATGGAGACTCCACAGCCTCTCTGGGCAACCCGCTCCAGTGCTCGGTCACCCTCATGATAAAAAAGTGTTTCCCAGCATACATTTGTGCCTGGGGTTGTTCCTCCCCAGGTGCAGGACGTTGCACTTCATGAGGTTCCTATCAGCCCCTTTCTCCAGCCATATTGTACCGTTACATATGAAGTGAAGTAAATTGTTACAGAATCATTTAGTTGCGTTAGACTCAGTTGATTAAAACAAGGTCTAGAAAAAAATGTACCTTCTGTAAGAGAAAACTCTGCCATAAGCATGAATTTTAATTAGAATTCAGTACTTTGTTTTTTAATATATATTTCAGAGCCTGTCGTCTTCCAGATTTCCTCAGGCACACTGAATTATTTATATGGTTAATGCAATGAGAAAAAACCTCACCATTAGCCTCACCAAGATCTTGCTGCTTTTCATAGCATACACATCTGAGTTTAAAGTGGCCAGTTAGCAGTTCTCTGAAACTCTGTATGCTCAAGGGAAGAGACTGCAGAGGGAGTTAGGATGGTGCCGAACCTCCTCCAACAATTTGAGACCAAAAGAAGTCCTGACTTGGCCTTAACTGAGAAGAAAGAAATAGGAAATTTTAAGCTGATTTAACCTGGCAGCGCAGGATTAGCTCTCCATTGCTGTTCGTGGTTCTTCTGAATTCCCAAATCTTTTCAGAAACAAATCAAGTGACATGGTATTCCTCTTGAAGACTTCACTTCTGCTAATGGATACACACATTTCTTGGCTTTCCATGAACCGTTCCACAAGCTTTTTGGCAGACTTAACTCTACAGCAAAAAGAAAATTTTAAAGTACATGCAAGTAGAATAATCTACCCATGTACGCCATATTTTAAGATGGCCCTATTATTGTATTCCTCTTGAATGTCATTACAAGGCCTAAAAAGCTCTCAGTAGAAATAGTGAGATATTTTGCTGCTAACGTATTTAGAACCTCTCACCATCAGTTTTCCTTCACCACTGAATATATTTCTCCTCCCGTTCAGGTGACTGGATTCCAGAGCTGTGCTACACCTTTCTGTGGAAAGCTGACACTTGAGCTATTGTTCTTTTTATTAACTCCTGCGAGTACTTGCAGGTTGTGCTTCAGGCTCAATTCATGATGCACGTTAGAATGAGTCACCTTTCAGCTGACATCCAGCTGCTTGAGAAAATGCTTTCTCTACCCAGCAGGGGACATTTTTGTTTCCAAAACAAAACTTCCGAGCGCACGCTCAGCAGAGGGCATCCTTACACTTTACTAGCTTCAGGAGCTGGTGACTTTCAGAGCCTAGTTCCTGGAAATTTTTCTTTTTCCAATAAACGTTTCAGGCTGATGATTAAAATGGAGGCGGGGAGTGGGGGAACAGCAGCTACTACGAACCCTGAGGGCAAAAGGGCCTTTGATCACTCTAAGGGCAAATTAGTTAATTTATCATGATCTGATTTTAATTATGTGTAGTATTAATATACCCAAGGTGAAAGAATTAGAGATGCTCTATCAGATTATCAAAAGAGTAGGCCTTCTCTCTGCCAACACAGAAATATTCTAATTGAGCTCTAAAACTGCATGCAGAACTGTTTCCACAGACAGGCTATTCCACAGCCCAGTATAGCTTATTACCAGGAAGCTTTATCTAATATTTAACCCAAATTTTCACTTGTGTAGCTTGATCTAATTACCGTTAGCTATATTGGCATACATCATTCAAAATAATTCCTCAGAAGTTCCTGGTGCTAACAAGAAAGGAAATGCTTCTAATCCTGTTCCAGCCCTGTTCCTCAATGAACCAGACTGGAAAGCCTCTCTGTAAACTGCCAGGATACCCATCGTACCACTGACTTCTATAACAAACTGTGAGGACAACAGAGTATTTTTGGAACCATAAACCTAAACCAAAACCAAAGGTGCCTTTCAGGAAAAGCGGGATTGTAAATCCCAAATTGTGGCAAAGTAGAATAAACCTGGCTTCTGTGTAAGCTGGGTCTGCCTCTGAATGCCCAAAACACTCCCTAATGAGGTTTTAAAGTACCCTGGAATATGATGCTGGTAGAGCAACAGCCCCACTTCCCTCGCCCACTCAGGATCCCTGTGCTGCCCAGAGCTCTGGCAGTCGGGAAAACCCTCATCCCTAAGAGCCCCAGCTGGAAGAAACTACTGCAGGTGCAGCTCCAGCTACGCACTGAGCACCTGGTGGTCCTTCAGAACCTGTGAATACCGGTGGATTATTGATGCTCCAACTTCAAACCACACATCGCTTAGAGCAGAGTTGACCTAGAGGGCTCCAAGATGAAAACAATCTTGAAAAAAGTGTTTGTTCCATGCCAGTGTACACATGGATACCTACGCAGCAACCAGTGGCTTTTTAAATCATGGAATGTGCAGTCACTGAATTTCTTGCTTTCGCTTCTCCATGGGTTATAAGAGCACGTTACTGTAGTAGCATATCCCATGAGGGACAGTGTAAGGATAAGCTGGCTAATGTGTGTAAAGGCGATTAGAGGCTGACATGAAGTTTTAACAAAATCGCATACGAGCACGCTCATTAGCTCTTGTCAAACTTACATAATGTCTAGTTTTGATACAGATTTTATACTCGAGCCTACATGACTCACTCTGGCCCCCATCCACAATAGATTTCAACTACTCATTACATTTAATGTTCTAAAACTGACTATTGTACAGGCTCTGGAAAGGTATTTTCTGCGCCAAGAGTATTCTGGGTATTTGCATTGAGAACTTCATAAAATCTTTTGTCTGTGCTGAATTAGAGACCCCTGCTGAGGCAATGCTTGTTGAGGCAAGCTAAATTACATGATTTGCTTTTGTGCTGTGAAATACTTGTATTATCTTAAATGTCACGAGCCTGATGCAGTATCAAGTCATAGGATTTGTAATTTTCTAAAAGCAATTTTTTTCTAAATGTTTATTGCAGGAAGACACTTCTCTTTCTATTTTCTTTCTGTCTAATTTCAGAGATGAGTTTTCTAAGACAACTCAAATAAACAGCCTTTCAATCAGTCAAGTGCACTGTCCTGACAGTGAACTTCTCTAGAAATGTATTTTTCTCGTGAACTGAAGAGAATTCATACTGGAGCAGAGAGTTGGCTTTCTCTCATGCATTATCTTTAATGTATTGTGCCAAACAGAATTACCGCCAACTGTACTTCTTGGTGGGGTTACAGCTATATTGTAACAAAGTGAAGGGCAAAATTTGCCTTCGGAGATATGCACAAATCTCTTTGGAAAGCCAAGTGGAAATAGATTAAAATGTGTTTTAAAAAGCATGTCCCACTTTGTGTAACAAACAAGGAATTCCTCATTCTATTTAGCTTAGTATTCTATACTGCTATGGGTTGCTTCCTCTCCTTCCCCACCCAATTTTAGTCCAGATAATTACATTTTGAAGAGAAATGTGATCTGTGAAGTGATATAAGCAGTGACTGCATTTAAGCTTTTTGGTTTTGTGGTTTTTTTAAGCTGCCTGCACCTGCCCTCTCCCTCCCGGTCAAATCTGAAACAAACCAATTTAACAAAATTTTGGCTATTTTCCTTTCTCTGAGATTACATCATTTAACTGTCTTCTCGATAAAAATTATAAACCTGAGTAGAGTAAGTTTGAAAGGATGCAAAAGGTGGGAGAAGAGAGAAAGAAGGAAAAGAAAAGCCTAGAAAGAGTAACCCAAGTGGGTGATAGGGGACTCCTGCCAGGACTGCTTCTGCAGAAGCCAGAGCTCCTAAATACCTCTCCCAAATTAGCCTATAGAATTCAGGACAAAGGCCCCTGAAACAGGAGCTTCTGGTATCAACTGCATCCAACACCCAGTGAAACTATTCTTTAGAAAAGAAATATGACGCTTGCTATGCATTACATTGTCCATTTTACTTGGAAGCACTATAAGGTCTAAGGTGAAATCTAGTTAAACATACAAAATTTATGAAGACTCTTCCAAGATACTAAAAGCATTTTGCAATTTAGGAGCAACTAAACTATTATAAAATAGTTATTGTAACAAGATGGGTATAAACAGTCCCTGTAGTGATTTCCTTATGCAATATGTCAAAAGAAACATGAACTTAAAAAGTAATGTACCTTCTCCCATTCCTCAAAATATCATTTCTAGTCCCTTAATTTCCTAAAATAATTCCACGGTGAATTAAATGGGTTATACATGTCTATTGGGAGGATTATACATTGTAATCACAAGTATAGCTCTTAAAATAAAGCTATTTCTAATCCCTCCAAAAGATGCTTAATAACTATTAGACTACTGAGGGACTGATTAAGGAAAGGGATTAGATTTAGAAGTGGCCACAGTAAGTAAATTATGTAATCCAAATATGTTTTGGAAAACAGAAGCATTTTCCAATTAAAAAAGATCTTAGAAGTGAGTCAATGCCAGAAAACCCTTACCTTTCAGTTAGGCTTCATCCTTAAAAATAAATAAATAAATAGATAGAGAAATAAATAGACAAATAAATAATGAAATAAGAGACTTTCAAGCTTTTTCAGCAAAGTAGCCTATGCACCATAGTGACGCTAGACAGGTTCATCATGCAGACCCAGTTAAGCCCGTATCTAGATTTGACGTGTGATGGTAAGGACAAATACAGGTGAGTTTGCCAGCGCTACCTCGGATCAGGCACAGCTCTGCTTGAACAGCTCTAAGAGGAGGAAACAGCTCTGGACACTGTCTCCTCTCTCTGCTCTGGAATTCTGTTTTATGTATGAGAGTAACACACACTGACATCACATTTAAAATGAAGATTTGTAAGTCTCAACAAGACAGGGACACATCTGCCTCTTCTAGGAATAAACCAACTAAAGGGCATTAATCTAAAATTGAAAGAAAATATTAAGTATGATCTTTCATTTTTCTCTTTTTGAACTATGGCATGGAATTCGCATTGTGGCAGATAATAAGACAAAACAGGACAAATGGGAATCCCTTTGGAGTCAGTGGCAATGCTCCTCTTGACATCCAGGAAATGAAGACTTGGCCTAAGGCTTTTGAATCTGATTGTGAGATACAATTGCAATAAGAATGGCTGAACAGCGGAAGAGCACCAAAATATGTTAAATCGGTTGCCGCATGGGGAAGAATGGAAGACAGAAAATCATAGTTGCATTTCAGTGACATGCTGAAGCAACTCTATTTTAACAACATGAATAGATGGATGGAAAAGGAAGGAGATTCAGCTGTCCAGATAAGGATGTCATTTAGGCAAAAAGTTGTATTTTTAGCTACCCTAGTGCCTTTCCAAAGAACAGCTTGCATCTTCAGTATTGCTCCGAACTACTTGCTTACGTTAACAGAGCAATGGTGGTAATGGAGCAGGAAAAGAGTTCAACATTTTGCTACAAATAAACTCGGTTGAGTTTCAAATGAAAAGAGAGACTGGGAGGAGAGGCGATTTCTTTAACTTTCAATAACCTTGTGCTTTATGTGAAACTTGGGGTTCCGGTAATTAGCTGAATCTTTAACAGTGATTCCCATAGTACAGTTTTCAGCTTTGTCTAATGAGAAAACTTAATTTTACCTGTTCCTTTGTATACACAGTCACAATTACATAAAGGTGCCTCTTGCAGCACACAGCACACATCCCTTCCTTCCGCTCCATTCCTGCATGCTCCTGTGGTCTCCCCTCTGATAGCATTAATAAACATAGAGGTCACAGGACGCGTTCCTGGCCAGATGCGTAGGGAACCAGACACATAAAGAGTAGTACAGCTTAAGGCAAAGGCAGAACTGCACTCTCGGACATCAAGTATTAAGTGATTAACGTTACGTTCAGTTTTGAGTTTTGTTGTAGCTCTTGTGACTGACAATTTGACAAACTGATGGGAACGACAATGACTCTGTCCTTACAGCGCATACTGGAAAGGACCCCATGCCACCTCAAAGAAAGCTGGAACTCAAAATATAATCAAGCAAACTGAAACAGCCAAAACCACAAAGGCATGAGAGAGACAGCGGAGTATTGCAGTGCCACACAGCCTGCGGGGAACTCTCAGCCTGCGCCACCTGCGCCGTGTACAACACACAGCGTGGCTGAATCGAAGGGTTTGTCTGTTCGGTTTTTCAGGTATACTTTGCAAGTATGTAGAGAAACAGCTAGCTGAACAAGCGTTGAACATCACCTAAGCTCCCTTATAGAAAAACTCTACGGAAACGTAATAAGGATGAGACCATTAGAGAGTAGTCATGATCGTTGGGTTAAAGTACTGAGCTAAGGGTCAGAAGACATGAGATTCATTTCTGCCTTTATCATAAAATCCCCATGTGAAAACGTGTGGGTCAAATGGACTTTTCGGGTTGTTTGGACCTTGGAACAGCCATAGATTTTCAAACTATCTATACCCCCACAAGAAGCAATGAGCAGTAACCTCTCTAGCCTCTGGAAAAAAACAACTTCAACCTGCAAGCGTTGAGAACGTCTGAAGAGTTCTCCCCTTAATCTTTCTAGCTTTCAGCTAGACCAAACAGTTTCCTTTCAGGTGCAACTATGGTAAACCAGAAACCATGCTCCTTGCATGGTAATGCTGATTAATATTATATGTCTGTTGTATGGCATATTTCTTCTATGCATTCTTTGACTTCGATGAACTACGAACTAAGTTTTAGAATTCTGCAATTTTGAATTGGTATGACCAGCGGAATGGTCTCACTGGTCATTTTTTCTCCTGTTTGCCTATCTGTTTTACAAGTGCAGAATATTGTCTTGGATGAGTAAGTAAACATCTTATTCCAGTATTTCTAATAATGTTTTCGAAACTCATGTCTTGTTTTGAGGAAAATCTGATGATATGTCCTTTTTCAAATTTTCCTTCAAAGCCTGTAAAAACTGCAAACCTAAGCAGTTCACCTTTTAGTTTCTTACACTGCATTTAACACAAGTTTAGTGGGTTTTGTTGTATAGTTAAGCGCCAAATAATGTAATTTGGCAGTTAGATGCTGCTCTTTACAAGTCAGTAACAGCTATAAAGCAAGTTCCAGTTTTCTGAAATTGAATCAGCTCCAGCTCTTTTAAAATATTTCTGTAAGCACTGATCACATGTGAAACCAAGGAACTACCAGAGGATTTACAGATTAAAACTAGCGGATGATATTCAGATGTGGTTAATATCATGGAATCAAAACCAAATATACCTGTTCCTCAGTTTGGGACTTAAGAACAATTTCTACACCCTGAAATTTTATATAAAATTAAAGCACTCATCTTAATGACAATTTTACCCTAGGAGCAGCCATTCAAATAAGCCAAATGTTTCTTTGCAGTTTTAGGAAATACTGTAAGACATTTATTAAACAGCAAACCACACACATGCTCTTTAGATTAATTATTGGCCAAAGAAAAGTGAAGGAGTCTCAAAGCTGTGCCTGGTGTTTGACTTTGAATGAAGAGCAGAGGTGAAAAAGAATCTACGTGACTTACTAAAGACATTGTAATGAAAGGTATAAGCAAGCTACTTCAAATGAAGGAGATGACAGATCTTATTTAGATGGCACAACTTCTCAGAACTGCTTTCAGCCCAGCATAGCCTAATACACCACGGAAGGCTCTACAAAACGAGATAAACTAAAGCCATCTTTGAAGGTAAACAGGGAACTCAAATTCTATATTTAATAGGGACATGCCTGATAAAGGAGAGGGAAAATTGAACTGGGATCTCGGGGCCTTACCGTTCAGCGCACCTCACTCAGCCCTTTGAAGTCTGGCACATGAACTGTGCAATATGACAGCAAGCTACAACCATTTGCACGGGTCGTGTACATGAGAGCATGACCCTGGCCTCTAGCACACAGCAGAAAAAATATTGCTAAATACCCTGCTCAATAGGCCGCTACGCTCGTGCACACAGGCACGGGAAGTTGTTTTGCAAGCCACGTGCGCCAAGAGCCCACAGGAAAAAGTTCTCGTCCGCCGGGCCATGCTCTCCACCGTGGGCTTCAGCAGGATGTGGAGCGGGACCGAGTCTGCCTGCTGACTCCCGACGCAGGCGTTGTGGGTCACCGCGTCTCTCCGCAAGGCCGCGGCTCGCTCAGTCTCATTTGTTTCAAAAGAAATGTACCACCACCACTTGACAACAACGACAGCCAAAGTCTTTCTGAAGGAAAATGACTCGCGAAGAAAGCGCGTATAACCCTCTGCTCTTTAGGGACCGGGAATTGAAAGACTTTTGCTCACCTCCCTCATTATCCTTGTTATCGGCACAGGCGGTTTCCATGGCAACGTTGCATCCAGGCCCCCTCCAGCCGGTCTGGCAGACACACTGCCAGCTGTTCTGACCCAGCGTGCATCTCCCGTTGCCATTGCACAGATCAGGGCAGCCATCTGGTTGAAGAAATGGAGAAGGTAAGTACGAGACACGCTCATTCATGCTGCCACTCAGACTTCTGACAATCTCACTGTGCAGACAAAAAGGCTCCTCCGGCTGGGGGGAGAAACACTCTCCTGGCCCAGAGCCACAGCCCTGGGGTGGAGAAGGAGGGTAAAGAAAGGGGATACCTCAGAGGAATGGGGATTTAACTCAAGCCAAAAGGCAGGAGGAGTCCCACCATCAGCCACGGCACGTTTTAAGAACCCTGTAAAGGTTCAGACCTGGAGTTGATAGAAATTACAGTCTGCTGACAGAAGATCACAGTCTTTTATTTTTCCCACTGTATGCGTGCGTATACACATATATGAGGGAGAGTGGCTTCTTCAACAAGCACGTCAATGTTCAGGGTGCCTTTTGTATTGGGCATTGCATAGTTCTCCAGAGCTTCTCTAAACACAAATTTTAAATAAATAGTTTTGAAAACATTTTCCTTCTTTAACAGTCATTTTAAAAGACCTACTTATTTAACACTAAGCTTGCTTATATTATGATGTAACATTTCATGCTTTCTGAAAGACACCTTAGAAGAGATATCCCACAAAAGATGTATGTTTTGAATTGACTACGGATATGACGTGGCTTATTGTACAGCAAGAGCTGAATTAGGAACAAAAAAGTTAATTAGCTAAGGTGCTTATATGTTCTAACAAAATGTCCATAGGTAATAGAATACCTCAGCTGCTTCTTCCTGAAACTAAATGAGTCTCAGGAGGCACTACTGTATCTTACTGAATAGCCATTATGAAAAAGGGTAAGAAAACCAAATTCCAGCCTTGGTATGTACAATCAAATCCATCAACACCCAATCCACACAAGCATGTGTATTCGCCTCTGGAGGTGATAAAAGTTCTGAGAGTCCTGCAGCAGACCTCTCACAGCACCTTTCCATTAGTCTAAGCAGGAGGAGAAGGCTGTGTTGCCATACTGACCACAGATGTCAGATCCCAATCATTCCCAAGCTCTCTCATTTGGGTTGGAAATACAGTCTAATCCTGCCATCTCTACAACCACCAGAGAACACGGAATAATTAATCTCATTGCAGTTGGTCTTGGGCAGAAAAATTAATCCCAAAACGGCTCACAAAGCTTGATGCTCTCTCATTTTTCCCTCCACCAGCAGCGATGGGTCACTGTCAGCATCAAGATCTGCAGGGACTGCTGCAGCCCTCTCAGGTCTCACCGGCTGGCTGGGCTAGTCCTTTGCATTTGCCACCGTGACCCCAAGCTGTGACTATTAATTAAGTATTCCACTCCCTTCCCCAGGCATTTTAAGAGCACCAAGGAACTAATGGGCACCCTACCAGAGTGTGGATACTCTTTTCACCAGCTGTAAGTCAGGAAGGCAGCAGTGGGAAATATCCTGAAAGCAAATAAATATGTTTTCTTTGTCTGAGCAGCACCACTTCTGATGTGCAGCACCGGAGAAAGACTAAGATGACAGTTCGTCGCCTTTGTGCCCCTTGGCCTCTGCAGGTGACCGGCAACAGGAGCAACTGTCAAACTAGCACAGCTTTCATACTAGTGCTGAAAGGTTGAACGGCCTTCCAGAAATCACTAATTTAGACTGCCTGTGTGTTTCTATAAACCTGTTCAGAAAGCCACAGCTCTGAGTTTGTGTCTCTTCCTACTCCTCCCAGCTGCCTTTGCTGTAGCCAGGTGAAGTTAGGGAGAAGTTCCCCTGACCCCGTACTGGTTTTCACACTGCTGCAGGCGTTCCCCATGTGGGAAAGCGAGCTGCCTTGTATCCCTGGTACTCACACAACTGGTATGACAATATGTAAGCATTCACTTTTACTTTTTGTCTTTGGGTTGTTACCTGATACACATTCATAGTGATTAATTAAATTTTAATAGGTCTAAGTAGTCCACAGCCACATTCATTTTCGATGTAATTCTGAAAGTTTCCTTTCCTATTTTTTTTAAAAATGAATGCTGGGCCTGTGGAAGGTGCTGGACTGAGACCTCAGCTGTCCTGCAGAAAAGGTTCTTTATAGATAACAGCAACCAAAGTTTCTGTGCATTGCCCTACCAAGGGGCCTGAACCTGCATCATTTCTAGCAGTGGCACAGCAGCTTGATCTCCACCAAAGCTCTGTGGAGTAAGATACCAGACCTCTGTGAACAGGGCCAAGACCATTCAAGGTCATTTTACACAGAAAGCTCTCAGCAGATGATAGAAACAAGTCCTAGAAGTTTTATTTCAATGCTGTTGTGTATTAAAAAAATACAGTGCCCCTTTCCCTTAAATGGAAGGTTATTTTGGCATTACATATCTTAGCTATAAAAAAAATTGCACTTACTTTTGCAGCGCAGGTAATATATTTTCAAGGCATTTATTTTATCTCTTTCATTTGTCAGGTTGTTTGAATGACCAAAATGATAACGTTTGAGGGGAGGCATCATACTGTAGAACAAATTATTTGTTTTAAATGAAAAACAAATAGTAATTGTGAATATACACACACAGTTGGCTTTATACTGAGGCACTGAGGAGAATTAAATCACTGAAGCAGTTTGCTTTGCAGCATATGAGCAAGGTGAAAACATGAACAGTAGGGAGCTAGCAAAATCTCTGAAAAGTTTTACGTGCAGCTGGGGATTAATGGACAGGACTTTGCATTTAGCTTAAAGAGAGAAGCAAGCATCACTGGTATAGACATGATGTTGCTAGGAAACACTATACTACCTCTATAGAGTTTATTTAACTGTGGCCTTCCAAAGACAGACTTTGTGTTTCAATAAGATAAATATCAGAAGGAAGGGAAAAAACCAGCAGTAGACTACAATAAGATCCAAGTACTTTGACACCACCGTCTTCCTTAAAAGAGCTATTAAATTAATGTTGTATTAACTTTCAAAACAGCTGTAAGTAACGGACAACTATTTAGATATTTTGCATGGTTATGTGTGTTTCCATACATGCGTGTGTGCATATATGCATTTCTGTTTATGCCTGTCTTTCTTCAAGCAAATATTTACATAGCATTATAGTCTGTTAGACCAAAATTTGTTCTAATAGCCTGTTGACCAACTAGACAACAGAGCTCCATTATGATCTATTAATAACAAGTTTTCTTCTAAAAAAGTTTATATTTAGGCAGTGCACTGAATATCTCTATTCAAATCTTCCTGCATGTGCATGCGCACAACGATTAGTACCAATGAACGTCCTCTGCACACACAGCAGTTGCATGTGGCTAATGGGCCTTGATGCACTTCAGCGGGTTTTGACAGTGGACAAGGTCACAAAGTGCCTAACTGACGAGCCTTCAGAGTCTCAGCAAATGCTTAGTGCTCACAGCTGGACATACGGTCTTTGCTGGAAACGCACACTGTACGAAGCATATCCTAAGTGCATCGTTAAAGCTTGCTTTCATTCTGCAGTCCTAGCTCACACTGAGCAGTGTATTACTTCCTGGCTGTCTTAGGAATTCACTCACAGAGTAAGGTGGCCAGAGAGAGAGTAAGGTAGTCACAGAGGGAAGGGCTATCAACATCTAACCTTAAGAAGTAATCCGCCATAGTATGAAGCTCTCAGTCACAGCACAGAAAAGGGCCCTTCATGCTACTCATCTTTTCTATGACAGTATGCTTAATGGAAAATGTCAAAAAGCTAGGTTAAGAAAGAAGAAAATGCTTGTTTAAAGTGCTAGATTGACAACCTATTTATTCACAGAACAGGCAGAGTACGGGCAACAACAGTTCAAGTGTCTCACGCTTTTCTAGCGATGTCTCTGCACAGGCTGCTGCTGCTAGAGGTGTAACACTAATGCAGCCTCACTTCTCTTTCAGTCTCCAACTTGCCTGTGGGACTGGTAACTGGGAACTTTAATACAGGTACGTATGCATTTACAATTAAAACAGCAAGAAAGATTTCAGTACTTTTTGCAATGTAGCATCAGGAATCTGTGACTAGCATTGTGAGGGACCATCAGAGTAAGAGAAGGTTTCAAAATCAAAATACTAAGATTCATTCCTCTCTGTACCACAAACAGACGAAATGCCCAGCATTCACGTAAAGTGAATGCTGAAGGGCAGTGGTAAAGGAAAAGGAGAAGATAAAAGCATTACATCTCTGGATCTAACAGAGAATGATGTAAACTGGTGTTTTGTACATATGAGATCCCGAAACACTTTTTAGCATTCTCACTGAACAGAACAATCTCTATAATCTTGCAGTTCTGCAACACTACGGCTAGCGTTTAATGCCTGAATTTATTTCCTCTCTGTTTTTTCTCCAACTACCCAACTAAATTGGAGTATCAGAACAAATTCATTAATGGATTTCATGGTGCCTCTTGCTCCTCTTTGTTCAAACAGGCTGTTACATTCTCAACTTGCTCACAGTTTAAAAAGCCCGTTTCTTGGCAAGTTAACATTGTACCACATCTACAGCAGTAAGTAGCATGAGAATGCTGACTCTCATGGATGACAACAAGGGCTTGAAGACAACTCTGAAACTCTACAATTTGGTAAGCAGAGATACAGCAAATTTGTCTGTTTGAGGGCACAGGGACACTTGCCCTCTATACACCTACGTTGTTTCTCAGTACTTGAAAGCCCTTCACTTACGTTTCCTCAGCTTATCCATCCCAATGCACATACGATGACAGCACATTACAATGAAAGGAACTTTGGTGGTACGTAGTACAAATGAATACTCAGTAACAACATGAGAGGACCATGGCTTAAATAAAAAAAGCGTGGTATCTTTTCCATAAAAGAGTTGAGGTCCTTCTTCTAGGAATGAATTAGATTTCTGTCTCTTGACTGTGCCTATTGCTAGGAGGAAGAGGATCTACCATGGATGCTAAGTAAATAATGTAGTATCACAAGAACAGGATGCTATTTAACAGAACACTATGAGAAATGAGAACATGTCAATATGAAGAGGACTATTTAGTCAATTACTACTATGTATGTACAATTATTACATTCATCTTATTTCACATTATTAATATTCATGGAGAAAAGGGATCAAAAAGGTTCGAGACCTTCGATTAGACACAATAGGAAAAGAAAGCTCCTGTCTGAAAGCCCTTATAATCCGAGAGACAAAATGAGCTTAAAATACTAGCTTTCCTTATTTGCTTGTAGAGCTCCACATTGCCACAGTCCATGATGCTATAACAATACAAATTAAATTATTTTTCATAGCAACAACAGAAAAATAAATAGTCTAGAAAACAACAAACAGCGCTGTTACAGAGGTCATTGTGGGCAAAATCAAGTCTACTGCTTTCTCCAGGCCTATGTAAGCTTTATCTGTTCCTGAGAGATTTATGAAAAGCTGAATTTAGCAAGAAAGTCTGCAGAATCATTACGAATAGTAAACAAAATCAATATGGACAGTGCTTGTTTCTAAGAAAGTGATAGGGCGGGATACATTTATGAGAGAATACTCATAGGTTTTACCTACAATGAAATTATTCCGAGACTAAATTGTAAGGGGATTAATTAATTTTTTAACTCAGCAAATTAATTTCCAGTATCTAGGCAGTACATCAAAAAGTCTAACCCAATTTTGGGTAAATTCTGCACAGAGTTCCTTTTCGTTCCACTGATACTCACAAACTCCAGGTATACAAATACACATGTACTCAGCTACCCAGGCACATATAGTTTTTCCTTTGCATAAACTACTTGAAAACTCCAAAACAAACATTTTAAGTAAATCAAAATATAAAGACACACTGTCCAATGAATCTGTGGTTTCAGTGTAAACCTTAATAATCATCAGAACTCCCAGTTACGGTGGGGCCAATCCCTCTGAAAAAGAAGGAAGGGAAAGGCAGCCAGGAAAAAGAAGTTAGAGTAATCTTGTCCTTTTTAAAGTTTTCAAACTTTGAAGGAACAGGTAGCCTCCCAGTACAATTAAAGAAAAAAGGGGAATAGGAGAGACGGAGCGAAAAAAGTAAAATCTCTCTGGGTGATATCTTGTAACCACTTAGAGAAGTGGACAATGTTTTTAGCCTCTACTCAGTTTGTACGTGGAAAATTAGATGTAAAACAAGAGGTTACATCTTCCGAGTCCTTCTGATCCAAAGCTGTCTACCAGCCATCTATCCTCCAAACTCCTCCAAACAATATCTTCAAGCAGATAGAATGGGTTCCCAGCACCTCTCCCCATTTAGCGCACACATAGTGCAACTATAGTCTGGAACGTAGTATCTCTTGTTTATCTTTCCACCTAACCCCATTTTACACATCCTTATCCAAAGCCTGCTGACAGTCAGTGGAGTCTTTTCACTGACAAACTGACACTGGACCAGGTGGTCCTATGGGTGAAGATGCCCTGTGGTAAAGAGCATGTTGTACAGCACAGTGTTTTCTCGCTCACAGGATACACAGGAGTTTCAAGGGGAACATTTAAATTACATTTAAATCCTCCTCATTACAGCTGTTAACTACAGAACTGTAGCAAAAAAAAGTAGTTGGGGATATGATGGTACCTACAGAATATAGAGAAATTACATAAAAGCAGCAATTATAATAGCCTGTTTAATTTGGATTTTAGAGGATAATCACTGTTTTGATATTTTCTGTTCATTCCTTCAGTGAGTTGCTGGTATGCCTATGGCTATCTAGCAAATAATAAATGAGGTACATAGAACGAGGTACCTAGCAACATTGAAAATAAAATTATGCTTTTTATTTGCTATTGTTATTTTTTAATCCTTCAATTCCAAAGCCTACAGGGCTTAGTTAAAGCCAAAGAAAGGGCATACAAATAAAAATAATATATACTATTATGGTAGGCACACACAAGTTATTTTCTACAGAGTAATATTTCAACTAAAATAAACTCAAATCCAAAACGTGTAACTAAACATATGTCAATGCAATATAACACTGGTTGAGCAAGAGGTGAGACCTCTTTGAGTGAGTTTGGACAGTTCGAGAACAGGCTAGAGCCATGCAGAAGCCCTAGCTCAAGTCTTCGAAGCAGGATAGACGCAGATTGAAAAATTGTGAAGAATTAACCCAGACTTTTGGTGTAATAAAAAGCCTGATTTCACTACTCAAGTACCACAGCAGTGCTGCTTGCGGTTCCAGAGAGTGCTCACACAGAGCAGGAGCTTCTCCGCGGCACTGAAGCGTTTGTCACCAAGATGCTCTGACTGGCTTCCTTGCTGCTTTTTTTTTTTTTTTCTCCTTTTTATTTTTTTAGAGAAAACATTTTTTTTAAATTACCCAATACCCTAAGTATTTCTTAAAGCTAGATATCAAACAAAGGAACATACGGAATAAATAACTATTTGCAGTTGTGTTGGGGGAGATGAGTACATGCCTGAGTTAAAACTAAAGAATGGGCCTGCTACAATTTTATTTATTGAACAGGCTGAAAAAAATGGAAAGGCCAAGAAGTACGTTTCAAGAATCCATAATCCTGACTTCTTCCACTCTAATACTTTCTGTGCAGGCAGGCAATTATGAATGTTAAGTAGGGTTCCTTAAATTGCCTGGGATATGTAAGCCATAACAGAATTTCCTTCTAAATTCTATTTACTATATATCTATGCAATTTCTGTCTTCCACATGTAAAAGTAGGAACTCAGAGAACATCCAGCTTTCCAAACAAAATAGGAAAATGTGAGAAAAACATGTGTGACTGTTTAGAAGAAGAGAAGTAAACCTCACACAAAGAGGAACTGCTGGTATTAAAAAGGAAGTCTCAAGAAAAGTCACTTGCATCTTTCTGAAGAAAAAAAAACTATAAAAAATATACAGATACACACACACACACAAAAAAAAGACAGAGGAAAGCTCATGTTGTCATAGGTCACAAAAATTTGAGATTGAAAAAAACCCCACGGGTGTCAGAGCATCACGCCTTGTTAACAAGGGATTGTTCCCAGCAGTACATTCCATTTTATCCAACTTCATTTTAAGCGACTCAAGCAGATGGGCTCCCATTACTTTCTTGGAGGGAGACACCCTCGAGGTCTCCCTCTTGTGCACAACCAACAGAGTTCTCTAACTATCACCAGCTTCTGGTGTGACCTCCCTTCAAGCTGCCGACAGCTGGGCAGGGAAAAGAGGGTGACAGTTTGTGCTACGCTGTCCTGAGACTTGAGGAAACCAAACAGATCAATAATCAAAAAATCCATGTCTGCTCAGAAGGTTGACTCGACACAAAGAGCTTCAGCTGAGCCCAAGAATTTGGGCTATTTATATATACAAAAGTCAGTTTCAAGAAGGAAGGGAGACTGCATTGACGGGAAGTTTAGTCACAAGACTGAGAAGCTTCTGCAATGCTAAGAGACCAAGTACTCTGCTGTAGCCAGGAGGCCAGATCCAGTCCTACAAATGTGGGGTGTCCATGGGATCCTGTCTCTGCACAGCCCCCACAACATCCACAGACTGCAGGCGGGGGTAAGGGATGGTACGAGTGCGGTGCGCAGGCAGCGTGCTGTCTGCATGCCCCAGCGTCGCTAACCTTAACACAGAAGAGGCATCACATCCCGCACAGAAACCAACTCTGTGCGTGGTGGCGTTATCAATGATCCGGTGATGATTGTTTCAGATGCGTACCAGCATAAGCAAAGTAGTTATACCAAACATATGGACATAAGTAAAGACACTGCTGCAGCCCAAAAGCTACAGCATAGCTACGTAGTTTCTTCTATAGGCTAAGCAGATTATTTGCTGAGATTTTGAGCAAGAGCTAAAATTTGACCCTAGCAGCACATTCAAGTTACACAGTGTATTCTTTTCAAACAAGACTCATATTCAACTCATATTCAGATACCCAATACAAAGATACATAAAAGATGCAGTAAAATTTGTATTTAAGATAGCTGGTTCTTTCAAATTAATCTTACTGTAACAAAATCCATTTAGAATATAATTCCGGGGGAAATTGCATTCATAAAACCAGTGCCACAACCATAATCTTTTACTGTATTAATGTTTCTGACGTGGGATACGAGGACTGGCATCATCCTTTGTAATATGTAATATCGTTTCTGAGAAAGAAGCACTCTCAGGTTGGTTTTATCTCTAAAATAACGTCTATATAAATAGTTTAGTGGCAGTGTAATGATAAAGTGACCTATCAGACAGGATGTGTAAATTCAGTCAATTGAAGAGTAACAAGCAAAACATTGACCTCATATTCAAAAGAATATATAACCTAATTAAAATGTAATAACTAAAATCCCTACATTAATCACAGTGTTATGGCAGGGAGTTTCAGTCAGTCGTTCATAAAAATTAGGATTCACACAGTAATTGCTACTCAACCTCCATGCACACAATGCAATTTGCTTTTTTATTGTTTGGAATATGTGGCAGCCATAGCTTTTCAAAAATATCCATTTGAACTTTTTTTGAATAAGTGTTTTGGTAAAGTGTTGGTATACTTGCAGACATTAACTACAAAGCTTCAAGAATCTCATATATGCTGATGCACAAAGTTGTGTCACATTTCCATACTCCGTACCCATTCTATCCTCTTTGTGTCATAGGGAGAGATAGAGAGGAAAAAATACAACGTAATTCTTATGTTAAGTGATATCTGTATCTGGCAAAAGAATATTTGATATTGTGCTGTCAAATCCCAGACATTAGATTTCAAAAGCTCAGTTTCATTTGGCTAACTGAAATTCATAAAATTTAACATAAATGACCTAATTTTTCCTTATTTCAGAGAGAAAACAATGCAAAGCCCTAATTTTGCTATTGTTAACAGCTAAGATGATGCATGAGCTCAGAATCATACCCAGCTTACTGAAGTACCCGTAGTATTCTACTCTAACTTTGGAGGAACGCATGAAGTCATGTGGCTTTAAAGGTTTTTCTGGGTTCATGTTCCTTTATGCAGCTTTCATACAGAGCCCAGACAACAAAGGATGCTGCTGCTCCATCCCGCGCTCCCAGTCAGACTAAGCTTGCCGGTGGAGATGGCACGGTGCCATGCTTATCCAAAGTTGAACCCAATTTAATGATATTGTGAATGCAGCCTGTAGAAAACTATCCTTCACCTGCTCAGCTATGAACTTTTAAAATCCCTGTATACATCAAGATGCCGCAAAGGTAGGACCTGATTTCAAACATTTAAAATCTAAGATCCTGCTGATACAAAAAGTAGAAGATCAGGCTTGAAAAGGGCAGGATCGCGTGTTGCTACCAAGGCTTTGCCTGGTAGTACAGAGTACTCCCAGATCTCTCGTTTGATTGAAAACCCTCCCGTGAGGCAGATGCACTTTTTCTATATGAATGCCCCGACGGGTCAGCAGAGGAGACTACACTGTCACTGGCTAGCTTTTCTCAAGACACAAATGCCACCCAGCGTTTCTCCTACTTTAAAGGAAAATCACAGTCAGTAGCTTTACTGCTCAGAAAATATTTTTAAGCAACATTATTTGTTGCAACAAAGTTTCAGTGCAGAGGCAGGGAATGTAAATGCCAAACCAAGTTAAAGCAGACCTTTTCTGGCAAGCTAAATGTATAGATAACATTAAATACAACCACATTAAAGTAATTCTTTAGGACTTACGTAGACCTAAAACCATCCTACAAACAGGATATTTGTAATTAAGCGCAAAACATTGTCCTCTGCTGTGCTCACACATTTACATCTGAATCTAGGTCTCTAAATCAGATTTGGTAACAGTAAAATTATTTCGAGCATTCTGCAAGCGATGGCCTAACACAAAACGATAACAAGGCAAGCTTTCAAGCTCCGGTCTCTTCAGGAGCAACGCACAGACAGAAACAGGGAGAACAACAAAACCGCCGACAGGTACGCTGCACGGAACACGAAAGCTGACACTACAGACAAGGCCTTGGCGTTAGCCCTGTCAAACACAAGCTATACTGCAAATATTGAAAAGTTTATCTGTCTAAGAAAAACTGACATGCTGTAATGTAAAATTAACCGTTAAATCTGAAGCGGCTAAACTGCTTGGGATCACATCCTTCTTCACTGACCAGACTGACTCTTAACCTTCTCGGTTGTATCAGCTGAAGGCCAGGACACAAGCCCGTCCACGCTGGCAAAATTCAGCCAAATTCAGCAGAATTACATGGATTTCAATCAGCTGCTGTACAGTCTCAAGGTTCATGGCAGTTTGCTGTACCTGGGCCCTTCAGGTAATAGTTATAATTAACATATTGGTTGTTCTTCAGAAAAGCATGGATTTTCTCTGGTTTCTATGCATTAACTGACTACCAAGCACAGTGAAAACCCTTGGATTATAAACTGCTGTTGGTGGTTTTAAAACAGCCCTTCCTCCCTCCTGCAAGGGTCCTGGATAACTAGCGTTTCTCCTGTCTGAAAGGCAACAAATCCCTCAGAAACGGAGATTTCCTTTCATCAGACTGGCATGAGCCTGACCATTCCACAAAGAAGCAACCCTTGGATGCATCCATTGTAGCCAAATATACCTAGCATCAAATTTTCCATTTCCAGACATTTTTATAAAGTCCTACTAAAACTAAACTCACAGTCTAGACCTAACGCAATTTTGGATTTTCAGGAAAGACACGGTTCTCCGTTCAGTCATTAACTTCACAGAACACTTCACAAATCCTCCACGTAGGGCATACAGGAGCTGTGCTATCAACCACTTCTGAGGGACTGTCGGACTCCATTTCATACCTCCCTAACAGTCCATTCAGCAACGCAATGCATACGGGCGTAAGCCAAATTCAGCTAAGTGAATACTGAAGCATTTCTTCTTAACAAGAAGAGGTATATCAAGTATTACTTTAATTCTCTCACCAATGGCTTACTAAAGAAATTCAAAATCAAGTTCAAGGCCTTACGTCTTATCTGGTAGGCTCAGGATATTTAAGAGACTGCCTAAGGTAGAGGGATGGAAACTGGGGTCAAGAGCTCTGCTAAGCTGACAAAAAGCTAATCTTATCTGTGTAGGAGGTAAAGATTTTAAGAAGCCAATTCAAGACTGTGGAATGAATTCCTTCACTCTATATGAACTTTATATATCTCTCTCTCTACACACACATACATTAAAAAAATCACATATTATCCACTTCTGCTCCAAATACAAATTGCATTTCTTTGACCATAACTCTTTTAATATACAAATAGCTTTACAAAGCAGAGGAATTTAAGTCAACCAAAATGCTCTAGTAAGCTAAGCCAGCATTTACAGTGACCAAAGAGAACTGTTTCCCTTATGCCAGTACTACTTAACAGTAGTTTACACTGGTATTTCTAATCCTATTTGAACTCGGAGATGTGAGGGAATGGGATGTGTGTGCACACATGCATACAGAAGTAGGGCACTGTAGCGAGAACAAGCAGATATTATATACTTAGGTTGCTCAACACGCTATAGAAGATGCTTAGCTAGGGCGCTGAGTGATGAGTAACAGCCCATCCAATGTACAATAAAGAGGGTTGTAGGAAGTCTGCCTTAAAAACTATGGGCCTGAGTCTAACGTCTGACCTCATAACTAACCCTGCTTTGAGGAAGAGGTTGGAATAGACGACCTCCTGACATCCCTTCCAACCTGAATTACCTACGAACCCTTCCGTTTTAGAGCTTTATAATGCATAATTCTCAGGGCAGGGAATCCCAGTTTTCTCAGGCATTATTACAAAATAATTACTTGCTATTCATCAGATATTGATGTCTGCATAGAATTTATAATTTAGCAATTAACTTTCAGGTATGCAAATGCAGATCCTCTATAAGCGTGCAGGTTATCTCTATCAGAGTAAATTTGAGCCTTAACATAAGTATGCATTTTCCTCCGTTACTGCCTAACAGATTAGTATGCTCCATGAGCAAATATCCCTTAATTTGGTACAGAACTTTGGAACCCCTTCAGGATGAAAAGTGCTATATAGCCAGATGTATTATAGTTTGCAGCTGATCTTCTTAAAGTATTAATTACATGGATTCCAATAAATGGCTGCACGTTGTATGGTTTCAGACTACAGAGTCCAAACATTTCAGCCGTCCCAAAGGAAAATCAAAAGAAAGCGCTGAAGAAAAAAAGAAGTTTTTAAAGGAGTATTGTGGGATAGTTTGGAATGAAAAAAGCCTTGATAACATACACTAAATGCTTTTCATATATCTTCTGGCTTGCGGGAATCCTAAATCTTCATGACAGTAAAATATGATTAAGACATGATAAAAAATCTTGGGCATTTGAATATTAAAATAAATATATCGCGCGTATTTGTTAGAGCCACAATTTATGGAGTTTAAATGTATACAGATGTAAAGGATGAAATAATGCCCACAACATAGGAGCAGTATTCTGCCACATAGGCAACATACGTAAACCAAATTAAAATACATAAACAATGCATTCTGAGTTATGTGAGTGTTTGCGTATGCTGAGTTGTTTGGCAGATGTAGGAAAGAAGATGAATATTTCACTACATAAAATATATTTTATAAACATGCCTTTAATTCTAAAGTGCTAGGCATCCATTCTGCACCCCTTTTCAGTATATGTAAGCCTCATGAATATCATGCAATTTTCCAGTTTTTATATCCACCAACTGCACAAATAACTAATAAAAGCTACAGAAATAAAAATGTTGTTTTCACAAACAAACTGGTTTTCATCCTGCACGCAGAGACAAAGCGTAGGATAGTGCTCTTTTTGTTCCTTCTTCATCTGCCTAAGTGGTGAAGGAAAAAAACCTCATAATCCTTCAAACATAGCCAGTTGCCTTGACATTTAGATACTAAATAAATCTGGGAAACTGATTTTGTTCTACTAGGGAGATCATCTTCACCTTTTCACCCCCAAGAAAGCCAAGAGCATTTAATCTGCACTTGGAAGAAACTTGAAACAGAAAAGACTCTTTAAGCTCTGCTTGCTTTATATTAAAAATACTTACTATCTGGCAACTGATAGCTCTGCTCCTCCCCTAGCCTCACTAGAAGTGACCTTAATTCCCTGGAATGCTTAAGTCTTTCTGCTTATAGACCGAGTATTTCTTTTGCATTTCTCCACTGAAGCCATCAGAAGCACCAACTAGGCTTTTAACTTGGTTGCCTTGGATCTATATTTGACAGAGTTTTAAGCCACGCTGGGACAGGCAGGGTGTTATTAGTTATAATGGGACTGTTTGCTAGGAGCCCTTCTCTCAGGAGGAGAAATATTCTAAGCGAGTTGGAGATGCAGCCAAGAAATCTAGAGATTTCTCCACCGCGGCTGCAATACGATTCTAAGATCAATATATTGGATTAATCCACTTTAGTCACTGATTCATGCCAGGTGAAAAAGTGCACAACTATGCATTGTCATGATATTTGTTTTAGTTTAAAAAAAAAAAAAAAAAACCACAGGGAAAAGCAGACTTAACATTACTAAAACAAAGACTAGTCAAAAGGAATTTCCAATAACAAAAAAAAAAAACCAAAACAACAATAAAAAAATCTGTGCATGGGACGTCTAAAGGACAATTTGCTACAGCTTTGTGCAATTTGCTTTTTCTTTGCAACACTGAAAATACAGCACGAGTAGCTAATAGTATCTCTAAACATATCACATAGATACCAAGGAAATTTTACTTTTCTGTTTTCTATCCAGGTTATTCATTAGCGTTATTTACCCTCAGTGTTCAAATAAAATTATAACTTTGGTTACCGTACACTGCCTGTTTCCCATCATTTCAATTGGGTATAGTATAATTTTTCATTTCTTATCCGTAGTTGAACTGTTACCACATTCTAAGGAACATGTTAGGAGCACGTTAATAAGGCTTTCCTTTAGACAATAACGATTTGTTCAAAGCTGTGAAACCAAGCACCATGTAGCAGCCTTTTCCACTGCACAGCAATATTTCATCAGTTCAGAGCAGCAAATGAGAAGCACTGCCCTAACTTAAACTGCAGAGGACTTCCGTAATACCCCACTCTATATTCCATGACTAGCTAACGAAAGAACACCTTACAACATCAAAATGTTAGCTGAAGGTCTCTCACCTGAGGATTGATGCAGTTTGACTCTATTGAGTTTATGAGATCTCCACGGGTCTTAATCAAGCAAAGTGAACTTTGGAATGGCTTTAGGTAAATACTTATGTGGGAATAAGTTTAATCGGGCATAGTGCATATCCAATTAATTTACTGTAATAACTTCTGCAAGCGGTTAGGAAGTTTTTGCAAAAATCCTTCTTAACTGGGTATCACTCCCTGGACAAGCTATCCTGCAGATTAATGACATCACCTTTCTCCTCAAGGTACAAATCAGTAAACTGAAGACACTTAAGTGCCTTTTCCAGCGTGCATATCTGCTTCTCATTCTGAATGAAACAATTTACTAATTTTAATTATTTCCTAAGCTGGAATGAAGTTACCTAATTCAAGTAAGGGATCAGTAGCAGCAGCCTTGTGAAACCTTACCTTGAATAAACCTGTAATTTTTAGTCATAGACCAAAAGAAAAAAAAAAAGAAAGAAGCAACGCTGAAAAGAACAGACATCTTCCTTTTCGCTTCAGTCATTTGTCCACATCTGAAGGACACCTCTCCTCACATTTTGTAACATCTTTATCTCAAGCAATAAAATACAGAAAGTAAAATAAATAATTAAGATCTAGGGGCATATTCTGCAAATAACTTTTAAGAAAGCTCCCATTTAATATCGATAGGAACATCCACCTTAAGAAATCAGATACATTATATACACCTTGCTAGAAATTTTTAAACATACAGTGTTTTATCTCAGAAATGCTGACAAAAATCCTTAGTACAGCAGGGGAAACTGCAACTATAGAGGCGGAATAAACAGATGCAGTTTTAAATGGAAGGCAAATTACCTCAATTCTGCTGAATAACTCTTTCCCTTTACAAAGCATCTCATACTTACAACTTCCCATGCAGTAACATTTTTAAATTAGGCAATAAGGATTTTAGGAATTTCACCATAACTAGAAACACAAATACTGGTGAAAGAAGACAAGACTTTACTTATTGAATTCTCTGTGTATGGAAGACTGAAGGATTAAAAGGAATGGAGAAATCACCAGGTTTTAATAAGCACTGCCTTCATTTTATGTTAACAAAATTTCATGTGGTATGAAAATATAAACAATTTCAGGTGGCACTTCAGTGTATCCACTCAGTTTGGTATCTGAGTGATATCTCATATGTAATTAAGTCTTTTTGATAAAGGATATGAGCTACTGTTTGAAATTAAGGGGGGGCCCGACCAATTTTGATTCACTTTTTTCTTCAGCATATAAGCAATCAAAATTGTTATAGAATATATAACAAAAGGTTCCAATGAAAAATCATAAAACTGATAACCTCTACAGGCCCCTCTGGATTTGAATTAAGGAAAGCTGCAACCGCAAGCTAATACTTGGGCTTCAATATAGATTTTTTCATTTCCCCTTCAGCCTTCTAGCTACATATGCAAGAGTAACACAGTATATACATCGTTTAGGCTTCTGGTTCATAACTATCTCCGTAGAGGAATAATGCAGAAACAATGAGTGCAGACCTGTTTGTTTACACAAGCTTAACGTTTTCTCTAGTGTAACACTCACCTAGCATTTCCTTCAAGCAACTGTTGCCCTCTCAGCCTTCACAAACAAAGTGACCTTGACTCTAATAACCTGTTCTCTAAATATGGAAGGCTTTCTCCATTCTAAATCAATATTTCTGACTTATTTTGGGAAAAAAAAAAAGGTTCAAACATTCAGGGGACACAATGAAGATATATATGGATTGGCTTAATGATAAAGAATCAATTAATAACGATCCAAGGGAGGCAGTAACAAAAGGCAATTTTACCCCTAGTTTCCAAAGAAGCCAACAAAAAGATGCATTGGATATAAAAATCTATGTCTCAATACAATCCTCACCCCCCAAATTCAGCTATCTATTAACAATGCTGCATGGTGGGCGAAGTCAACCTTCATTTTATATTCCTAACAAACTCCTATGCAGTGATTTTCTGTCTTAAGTCTAAAATATCTTTTCAATTTTTTTTGAAACAAGAAAAGGCATATTGCCATTATTTTTTGTGTACTGTTGTCACGTTACTCTGAAAAAAAAATGTAAGGAGTAGAATTAATCAGAATCTGTGAACATTTTAACAAATTCATATTGTGCTTTCACTTTTCAGCAGTAAATAATGACCACGGCTTCCTGCTTTCAGTAATACTTTTCTTGTTCAAATGCAAGTGACTCTGCAATTTAAAAATAAAAGAAAATAGGGAAGAGGGAGAGAGACACCCAACTTCCTTTTCTATAACTAACTGCTTAATTCTGGGCACACTATCTTGCATTGTAAAACTGTATGCTATAATGCTAATTCCTCTATTAATTTCAGAGAGAAGTGATCTGTAACCCAGCATATACACATTTTGTCTAGCTTTATTAAATGGAAAGCAAAGAAGTCAGATCGGTTTATGTTTAAAACGTGCTGAAAAGCTGATAGCACCGTGCTACATTAGGAACTGAGTTCTACTCTCTGGTGTTCCCAGTCGTTCAAACAAAAAGTCAGTTCTCTCATTTGTCCTAATGTGTCTCTGGTTTTGGGAGAATCAGCATCTTCTGGGACATTTAGGGTTTTGTGTTTGTGCATGTTGAACTGACAAAAATAACTTCAGTGCTATTCTTGAGGAACTCATTCTACAAGAAGCTCAGCAATCCCTTTTGATTCCTAACAATTGGAAAATCACGGTATTTGAAGCAGTACTACTTTTAAGATCAATAAATCACCGTGTTCTAAGTAAGTATGTTATTCCTAAACTGATCTTTTTTTGTTGTTAATTTGTTTTTTTCGATAATTGTCCTCTTAGTATCGTTTCTAGACTAAAATCACAACCTGGTAATATTTTTCACTACAGACTGGTTTAGTTTTTAATTAAAAAGAATGGTTTTTAATCATGATTACACCATTACATTTATTTCTTAGATAACAAAGCTATTACCACTACTATTTTTCTTCAGAACAGGGACTGCATCTTGATGCACTGTGGCTCTTTAGCTCAGTTGTTCAGTGCTCTGAAAAACTGACTATTTGAAGGCAAATTAAAACATACGTGATCTAGATGCATTATGAATCTTACTCATTTGTCACACTCATGAATAACTTTACTCTTTCAATGTCTACCTAAAAAAAATCTCATCTGCAATTTTATAATTAACTGGAATGAATACAGAAGAGATTCATCTTTACTTTATATGGGTTTCTGTAAAAATATACTAAAATGTTAAGAGTATATACACTTTTTAGTTATATGAAAGATTAACTATCAGCTCATGTAGCTCAGTCTACCCTCATCACTCCAGAACATTTGAGAAGAAATACTTAAACCTTTCCTTGCAGCTATTTTGTATGGTATCTTATTCGACAGCATTTTAAAAGCAGGCCACAGTCTATTGATGCCGAGTTGATCAACCTGCTCTGCGCTGGACTGTTAAAAACTGTGAATAGAAACTAAGAATACAATGGGATTACAAAAAAGCAATAAACACTGATGCTGATCGGCAGTTTGTCAAAATTATGGCTCCCTATTTACAGAATGCAGGAAACCCACAGCCTTTTAAAAGGCATTGTACAACGGAGAAAATACAAATGAGTTGGGTAGGACTTAGGTGCCATTATGTAAGCTGTGTTTGAGAGAATGCAGAAACTGTTTTACACTTGAACATCTGGGACTCACTGCATGGTTCCCAATAACCAATGAGACAGCACAAGCAAAGGCAATGAATCCCAGATGTCAGACATCGGCCATGGGCCATAGAACTGGCAGATTGCAGTAAGGCGGGAGTAAAAGTATCTTTGAAGTTTAGTAGAATGAGAGGGAGAAAAGCTTTACACGGATAAGCAGGCAAACATGTCTCCTCTGCCTAAATTTTCATTAGGTAAAATGTTATGATCCATGTCACACTGAAGTCTTTGTGAAAGCAAAAGTTACTACTTTTCCATGAGAACTGCTTAACTGTTTACGAGAGGTACTTATTTACAGTGAAATATTTAAGTCAAGTGTGTGGCACCCAGTGCTCAGGGTCAGCTCTCAGATTTGAAAACCTTCAAGGTGACAGCTGGACCATGAGTCCTTTCTGCTCTAATCCTGTTACTAAATGAAGAGAGAATGAGGATAAATACAGTAACCTTAATTTTGCGTGTCCCACTTTTCCTTCAGCTTTTAGGACTACGACTGCGCACTGCTGCTAGACTAATGAGACACCAGTATTGCTTTGTCTTTATCTATCCCAGCATGGATGTGTTTTGAATGCAACTGACAGAAGGAGATGGACAGTTATCTGTCAATCAATACTACGTCACTGAAAACACTACAGAAGCATGTCCTGGAAACTGCAGAAATGTAAACACTTAGTTTACAATTTTCATGGCAGGTATAAAACAGCTAATAATGACCCCAATATTACTCCAACTATCTGCACTTTGAACACGCAGAGATGAACACGGACCATAACCTCAGACCTGAACACCTTCAAGAACCCTCAGGTTTGTATTTAATTCTTACATTTCAGTTACATAAATGATGTTTGTAATTTCTTTGGGCAAACGAGATATACTACATTATATGATGATTTCTGTTGGACAGAAAACTTTGCTTCTTTGTAGATGTATAGAAAAACTATATCTAAAATGAAATAGACTGAGGCTACCTACAGGAATAATCTCCAGAAGTGAGGTTATCCTAATAAGCATTTCATAATGCGGTCAGAATAGGAATGGAAAGAAAGAACAAGAGAAAAGAGCCGAATAACATAAATTTTGTAAAAACTTTGTTCAATAAGAATGGCTCAAGATACCTCATAGCTGGTACCCTGAACAAGTCCCCACATTCAATCCTTAAGATCTTAAAAAAATTTTCTTACTAACGGCTTTTAGTGAAAGAAGGATGTATCAATATTCAGTGTGGATTTCATCCTCAGTGAGTAGTTACTGCACAAGAGATAACTGACAGTTTAAAGAGAAAGCTTTCAATAGTCTCACTTTTTCCCCAAAGCCCTGAATAGATCACACAGCAAAATCCTGAACTGACACTTCCGAGATGCTACAGAGACCATTTTTTCCTTTTTCTTTTTGACACTAATATTTTTAATACAACATTAAACTAAGAAAATATTAAGTAGAGAATTTCAAAAGCATCCAATATCTCAGGAAGACAAGCCTCTAACTTCTAAAGCATCCTACTGTTAATTCGATATTATGTAGGAACTGGAGACAAAATTGACAAGAAGCTGGAAAGGTAAAGCCTTGTGTCTGAATTGTTATTCCATAGAGTTTGCCACAGTCAGGCAAAACACATTTGGCTTTATTTGCATCTTCAAGCATGAAAGATTACGTGAAACTGATATTGAAGATACAAGAATTATACTTTGAGAATGCATAAGCAAGAATGCAAGTGATTAAGGAAAAGATATCTTTGACAAGCAGGCCTCAAAAGGATGGGCAGATACTGTTCTCTTTTGTATTTGTTTCTTAGTAAGTATAAATGTTATATATATATGTATATACATATATATTTCTCAAGATCTGGTACCACCTTTCTATCTCTAGACAATCTATGTCACTGACCTCCCACAAGCATTCCCATGTCTTTGTTGTTTTGTATCCAGCAACACCATGTAATTCACTCACTTGTTGAAGCTGTGCTTGACACCACAGGGTACAAAATAACACAGAAAACATTATCTGTGGAAGAAGAGAAGATTGCCTGACGCTGTGAATACTCCTATGAACAGCAAAATCAGCTCTGCCCTTTCAAAAGTTAGATCAGCTGCCTGATTGATTGCCCTTCCCCTCTTTTTGTGGTCTTTAAAGGGTTCAAGAATTGGCCAGAAAATCAATATAACTCATGTAGAAGCCCCTCCAAAAGGAGAAAAAAGAAATGTGATTTTAGTTTGGGAAACTATTCACCAGTATCTGCTGGGTGCATCTTTGAAGTACCAGACAAAACGCAGGAAGCTTTGCTGAAAACACTCTCATTAAATTTTTTGGGCTAGAAAGGGAGAAGTAAGGTCATGTTCTGCAAATATCCTACATACAGAGAAAGAAAAAAGCTGCTCAAGTGGTCTGACACTGCACTGTGACATATTTCAATCATTTACAGGAAACCCTCAGCAAAGAATGCAAACAGGAAAGTTCTTCCTCATGAATAAGCTTGCCTTTCAGCCAAAAAAGATCCCAGCTGCCCCGTGTAAATTCTGCAGATGAAAAGGAATTCTGTTTCTAAATTCCCTAAAAGTCAAACCGCTCTCACTGTATACAAATCTCTACATAGAATATTTCCTTCCAAATATATAATCAGCTATCTTGCTCAGCTATGATAAAGTAAGAGGATGCATATGGTACTTTTGGATTCCTTAGTGCTACAGAAATTGTTTAGAAAGTTTACTCATCCCCGATACAGAAAAGTAGCAAAGTATACTTTAGTTACTGGGATAGGAATTTACAAAGTTACAAATCAGAAACAAAAATGAGCGTGAGATTCAAAACAAGAGCTATTTACACAGTGTGTAATCTGGGGGCTTTACAGCCAAGAGATTTTATTCAGAAGTTTTGGAGGTGAAATAAAAGATGACATATCTACAAAACCAACAAAGCACCCCAATAGCAAACATAGTTGGAAAAGATGGGCTTGGGGAAGAGTGGCTGGAAAGCTGCTCAGTGGAAAAGGACCTGGGGGTGCTGGTCGACAGCCGGCTGAACATGAGCCGGCAGTGTGCCCAGGTGGCCAAGAAGGCCAACGGCATCCTGGCTTGCATCAGGAATAGTGTGACCAGCAGGAGTAGGGAAGCGATCGTGCCCCTGTACTCGGCACTGGTGAGGCCGCACCTCGAATACTGTGTTCAGTTTTGGCCCCTCGCTACAAAACATACACTGAGGTGCTGGAGCGTGTCCAGAGAAGGGCAACAAAGCTGGTGAAGGGTCTGGAGAACAAGTCTTATGAGTGGCTGAGGGAACTGGGGCTGTTCAGCCTGGAGAAAAGGAGGCTGAGGGGAGACCTTATCGCTCTCGACAACTACCTGAAAGGAGGTTGTAGCGAGGTGGGTGTTGGTCTCTTCTCCCAAGTAACAAGCGATAGGACAAGAGGAAACGGCCTCCAGTTGCACCAGGGGAGGTTTAGATTGGATATTAGGAAAAATTCCTTCACCGCAAGGGTTGTCAAGCCTTGGAACAGGCTGCCCAGGGAAGTGGTTGAGTCACCATCCCTGGGGGTACTTAAAAGACGTGTAGATGTGGTGCTCAGGGACACAGTTTAGTGGTGGACTTGGCAGTGCCAGGTTAATGGTTGGACTTGATCTTAAAGGTCCTTTCCAACCTAAATGATTCTATGATTCTAAGATAAAAAGCATTATCTTTCCAGGAAGAAATTTCTAATTGCTTATTTACCGGGAACTTGCATCTTTACTGAAGCACGGTGATATTGGACTAGATGACCACTGGTCTAATTGACTAGTACATTTCCTTGGGTTTGGTTATAAAACATGACATGATATAATATAACATATGTGACAAAAACATCACTTTATAAGGAAAACTTCTGCTTATGAGTCTCTCTACCCTTGCATGACAAAAATGAAAATGTAAATTATGTGCAGAGAACAACAGAAATCGTTGAGAATCTCTCAGATTAATTCACGAGGTACCTGCTACTCTTCTGTTTTACTGAAGAGACGCATGGGGGGGAAACCACCCTGTCACACTCCAGACGAAAGCTTGATACCACATACCTAAAATACTGCATCACAGATGTGCTTATCAAGAAACCTGCTACTAGGTATAAAGACAATAGGATGACTGTATTATGGAGGTGATGAACCTGAATGTGCAGATACAGAAACAGCCAATGTCTCTAACATTTTTGGTCATGTCATCATATATATTACCAACATATTTCTATATCATCAGTAACGAAAAGCAGTCATGACCCTAATATTCTATGCATTTTTCAAATAAAATGAAAAAATGTGTTCCTCCCTCTACAGAGCATGCAATCTAAATTTCTATCACCACTGTTAGAGGGTTTTTTATGCCTTGATAGGTTATAAACTGTTACAGATTAATTTTAAGTTAGAAGTGCATTGGAGAAGTCTAATATATCTAGCTCCTTCTAAATTGCTCTTTGTCAGATACGATGGCTTTCCACTGTCTCCTCCCACACGCTTTCCATCTCTCCTGAAAATTGCCTCATCTTTGAGTCATTACTGTTGTAATTACAACAAGAAAAATCAGTAGTAGAAGAAAAAGTCTTTGACACAAAGAGTATTATCATCGGACAAAAATATTCTGCTGTATCCAAAGATAACACAATGCTGCATTATTAATGTTTCTATCGATTATTGACTTCATGATAAGGTAAAAATCTAAAGCTTTACACTTTATATGTAATATTCCTTCCAGTCTACAAAAAATATAAACATGTATAAAAGCTGGAAAGGGTACAGTCATCCCAAAATACTCAGGGAAAAAAATTTTTAGTGAACATTTCTTTTAGTAAAAACAGAGGTGGAATACTATCCATCTAGTGTTCAGTTGGGTGAGTCTTGGTACTTCAAAGGGAGGAGATTTGAAGTATTTACCTACTGGGTGTAATATTTGCTCTTTATTTGGACGTTTCAGAGTGGCTTAATATATACATTGACAACCCATTGTTCTGCAAATGCAGAACACACAGATTAGTCTCCTTGGTTGGATAAATGATCCATTCGACTTCTAAGAGCGGCATTAGATTCTTAAAGAGGATGACAGTACAAATCTTAACATAAGCCATTATAAAATAAGGTACTTACTTAGAAGGAATGCTTCCTTTTAAGCTCATTTAAAATCAGACTGGAAGAGAGCTCATATAGTTCAATGATTTCCCAGTCAGCTTTCTGCCCCATGGCAGGATGAATTACCTCTCTACTATTCCTGACAAATGTTTGCCTAAATTGTTGTTAACAGCTCCATTGATGAGGATTCCACAACTTCCTCAGACAATCTACTTCAGGTTTTCATTTACTGTTACAAGGTCTTTCCTAACACCTAACCCAAATCTCCCATACTGTAACTTAAACTTCTCATCTTAATCGCCGCGGACACAGAGAGTCCTCTCTTTTTCCTGCGCATTTTTATGTATCTGAAAATTTTAGGTTATTTTCCACCATGTAGATGACAGGATCGTGGTTCTTTCAAATCTTTCTTCTTTATTCAAGGCCCTGAAAACATAAAAGATAAAGTATAGGGCTAATACACCTTTCCAAATCCCTTATTTACTACGGAACATGCCCTGCCATTTGACATTTTCAGTGCAGAGGCCAAGGACTCAGTGGAGGAAAGGGAGTGGCAGATCCCCACCTCTGGAGTTAGTCTCTGAAAAGCAGTACCAAGGCCAGGAAGCAGAGTCTGCAGAGATGCACACATCATCCCTGTTTGTGTTCTGCCTAGCAGGTAGATCGTTGGAGGTTCAGCTTCTATGGCTGTCCAAGGGGGCACAGCTCGTTTGCATTGACAATATAAAAAAAAAAGGAACAGAGAAGATAAGAACTGCCTTGATCATAAACTGCAGCAGAGTATCCGTATTATCAAATATCCTTTATTACAATCTTTTGCCACTTTCTGTCTGAAAGCAGGAGTGCTTAACCTACATCTAATGTAGGACGTGAGCAGATAAGAGCAAGGCTTTGGGAACACGACAGGCTGCCACAAAGAAAACCTCGTATATTGTCTTCTGGTGAGAGCTTACCTTACGAGATACAATATGTTTGCAGACTTTTAAATTTTATTTATAAATATTTAGGATTAAATCCTGGTTTCACTGGTGTCTCAGTGAGATTTTTACCAATGACTTAATAACAGTCGTATTTCATGCTGCGGGGGTATGAATTACAGATGGATTTATGCTTTTGAATTGCTATTTTTGACTGTTTCTTAAGATCGCCATATATATCACGCTGTCCTTAGTACACAATCCTGATAAGTTATACGAGAACACTGTCCACAACAGTTTAAAACCAACAGTTTTAAATATCCAAATATTATTTTCAGTGACAGTAACACATCTGTTTTATAACAGCATGCTTTAACAACACTCAGATGATTCAAGGAAAAGCCAAATCCTCCATCTTAAAATTCTGGCATGAAATTGGTTCAAGATTTAGCAACCACTGTATCTTAGTCTTTTGCTTTGTTATTAGTTTTCCAATATTTTTTTTCCTCATCTAGATTACCCTCTATTATTTAGTTATAACTTCCTCCATAATTGCAATCAATGAATAGTAATCACTTCATAAACATATCCTGACAGGTCTATTTTTGCACTGGGAAAAGATTCATTTTCTTTATCGTTACTCCAGTAAGCAATTTTTCTTCTTACCTGAAGTAGCAAAGTGAAATGTAGTGCCTGGTGTAGAGTTCTGCTCTGCTACGTACAGCATTTGAGCAAGACAAGACACCACTCCTTTCATGTTTATATTATTTGGATACAGATTTATCAAAATCTGTGTAACTTGGAATTTGCATTCACTGATTTTTATACGTAATTCTATTGCTGCACATAGGTAAAAGCTGCTTTGCACAAACAGCTTGCTAACACAGAGCTAATAGTGGCATTCTGGGACACTTTTCAGAGTGTTTTTCTTAAAATGCAGGTCATGCAGAGAGAAACTGCATTTTTGTTAAATTTTTTGAGCTTAGATACTCAACATGGAAACGCCAAAGTGTGTACATTTGTCAACTATCTATAAAGGTCTAACTTAATGTTAAATAGAATAAAATATCCTGAATGACCTTGGATACCTGCAGGTTGCTCTAATGATTTCTCTTCCACTGCCATGTGAATATAGCACATGAAACTGGTGAAGAAACACAAACAAAAGAAAATGTATTTTGGTTTGTGTATAGAAACCTGGGGTTTTTCCTCACCAATTAGATCGATTTGCTCTAAGTGGGCTTGGCCTAAAGTCCCTGGACTCAAAGCAAGTTTTTCTACTGACTTCAAGAGATTTCAAACTAGGTGTAGCAATAAATGGAAATTCAGAGTAAATAAACTCTCCTACAGGATTCACTTTTTTCTGCTTGAAGTCCATATGGAGACATTCTCAAATGTCTTGTGAGGTAAGCCTGGCCATTCATTGCTCCTGAAGACCTAATATGGGTATTCAAAAATTCAAACTATGTACAGGGAAGGAAGGGATTCAACCTCTGCTCATACGCTACTTTACTCTGGTCTGGCTTGGCTTTGCCTTAGGACAAACAGACTGTGCAGTTTGCCAGGTACCTCCCAAACAGGACTAAAGCAATGGCTTTAGTTAAAAAAAAAAAAATAAAAACAAATTTTAAAAATTTAAAAATCAAGGTTTGAATACATCAAATTTGCATTCCTGAATATTATCTTTTTAGGTGGACACTCCTCAGTGAGTCATTCTGACATTAAATGGTCTGTCAACCTTTCAGTTGAAAGCTAAACCATAAAGGGAGTACTCTAAATTAAAATGAGTTTCCGTAAAATTTAAGTACACTTTAGTTCTTCACACTAATGTTTAAAGTACCTTGAGCAACTCATCCTTGTTCCAAAGTATCAGTTCACTCTAAGGACAAATTTTCCAGTGGTAACTTCTAGCATTTTTTGTACAAATACAGGCAAAAATCAGTTTTACCACCCTTACCCTCCAAACTCTCTCTCTGTTTCAGCCCCACGTAACACGAACCAGGGGGATCAAGCTGAGCTGTCCTTCTGAACTGAATTCCATTTCTGGCATCATGCTTCGTGCTTTTGTAAATGGCCTCACAATCAGACCTCATAATATGAGCATATGCAAAGTCTTACTAATACAGGCCTGTCACAGGAATATATGTCTGCCCACATGCAACAGGCAACTTATGACTGCATAAATTTAAATGTACGATACGATAACCAGAAGGGCAAACTTAAACTTTTTGCCCTAGTCTCATCTTTGCCGCAGGCAGACTCACATTAAGTTTCAAGGAAATCTTTCTAATGCATACCAAACAACAAAAGCTTATGCATATTTTAATCACTTCAGCAGTATCACCCCTTCTCTGAAAAGAAGAATTGATTATATACATCAATAACAGGGAAAATATTTATTTCACAGCTCTGAAAATTCGACAAAAAAAAATCTCACTTCAGAGTTCACTAGTTCAGCTTGTAATTTTCAGAATTCTTTTTAGATCTCAGTACAAGGCATCTTTTTGTGTGCACAGTAATGAAGACTTTAAATACACTAATTACCTCTAAACATAGGCGTATTACTAAAAGATTATAAAGCAAAACTAATTTTGCGCAAAGCAGCAACTTTTAAAAGAAGCAATTATTATACAATTTAATGCAAAAAAATTTATATACTAGGCATTTTGTAAATGTCTTGGAAGTACTTAATACGTAAACAAAATGCCTGAATTAATCTAGCAGAGAGATGTTGATATGATGGAAGTCAGAAAGCAGTTGTGAAAAAACACTCTGCATCTATGCTGGTGACAAAGTGTTCAGTCATAAAAGCTTTGATTTAAATCATATTAGCGTAGTGTGGTGGAAGCATGCAGCACCACAACATCAAAGGATATGCCCCAAAAATATGTATCTTGGGTTTTTTTTCTCTCTCTCCAATAAGAGCATACTTTTAGTTTCCAACTCATATGTGTATCAGAAATGGTTCGTATATCCAGGGATAAATCAGAGGGGAATGAAAAAGAAAAACAGCTTGAGGGATGCAAGAATCTCACCATACTTTTAAGAAAAGAAATAACAATTCACTTGTAATAGGACTGTCCCATTAGGGTCCCTGATTGCCACAAACATCTCAATTGACCTACTCCTTTTCTTTGTTAAATTTACCACTTTAAGATAATTAAAACAATATGACCTCGGATTTGGACTTGCCAGATTTCTTTTAAGGTATACCTCACAGTCCTCCAAAAATGCTTTGGAGAAAAATACACTCGCCTGAATCGCACATTGTCTCAGCAGCTGGATACTCTTGTTCCAGATAATTTTGCTCAGGCTTCTCAGAAGAGGTGTGATCACTCAGAATTTCCCATTTTTGATTACAGCATAGGTAAAGTAACAATTTTTTCCTTTGTTTTCAGTAACTTTACAAAATAATCCAAAGATACTACCTGGCTGCTTGTAGAGACAAAACAAAGAACTTCATTTAGGAACGATTAATTCCTCTTCAGAATAAATTTTCAAGCGTGGTAATTGAGAGGATAGAGCATCATTGCTTTGTGTAAGTATAACCTTTTTGAACTTCCCAGGCTGACACATCACAGCTGAGATGCAGTCGTGTTAGTCACGGCACTCTGCGTGGTGCCAATGCTGTACTGAGCAGCACGCTATTAGGAAAGGGTACAGCAGCATGCTGCACTACCAACAGGGCCCTCCCATGCTGGGATTGTCTATATGCAAACACCATGCCCACTGTCACAGCACAACACAGGAGAATGCTAGGGAGCTATTTCTGTAACACCAGGAACGCTTATTCCTCCACAACTTGACCCCTGCTCTGTGCGGTGATGGTGCTGATGTGTTTCAGATGTGATGTATAATAGCAGGAGAGCACCGATGCATCAGACCAGGAAATTAAAAAAGATGCCATTCGCACAAAGGAATGTTTAGTTAAGTTTGAATATCTTGGCTCAGATGATACCGTGATGGACCATTTGTTACATCTTTACTTACTAATGTTCATTTGCTGTGGAATTTGTTGTTGTTTTTTTTCCTCCACAAATCAGTTTGTTACTGATTTTAAATGATTCCAAGAGCTCATTTGCTTTTCACCCTACACATTTCGAGTCAGAGTTCATATTTGAAAGCACTAGGGTCCTTAAAGGAACAGCCTATTACAATACACAACAGTAACTATGTCTCTACGATTTATGAAAAGAAAGCAATATGTGCCTGTTTCGGTGCCTGTCGTTTGCCTACCAATGGTGCAGTGCTCCCCATTCCAGCCCTCTCTGCATTCACATTTCCCATCTTTACAAGTTCCGTGCTCCGTACAACGGGGATGACACACACGCTGGTCACACGCCACTCCTGTCCACCCTTCTTCACAGCGACATGCTCCGCCAATGCACACCCCGTGAGTGCCACAGTCTACAGAGCACACTTCTAGGAGGAGAAAAGAATAAAGGTCATAGCTAGCTTATGTCAGTGGCAATGGGGCAGAAGCAGCAACCTAGCCACGAAGGGAAAAGTGAGTAGAACAGGTATGCTTTTGCTGAAAACTCTATGCTGTCAAAAGCTGGCCTGTCCATATTCAGACCAAAACCAGCGGTTAACTTTCGCTTAAAACCAAACTAAATTATATTAAAAAGTCATTTTAAAAAATCTGCTAATGTATGCTGGACAAACTGCTGTAGAGCTGTGTTCTCTATGCAGATACAAACAGGTTTCAGAGGTAGCTGCCTCAACGCCCGTCAGCAGTGCAGAGCAGGAGCACGTAGCTCTGTTTGAGTGGAACCTGGACCTCTGGTGATTTTGATACAGACATTGATTTGCTAAGAATGAGACTGAAACTCACCTAAAACTCATTCAGCAGAGAATGGTGACAATTCAGGGTCACTTAGACTCTAGGGGTGACAGGCAAAAGACACTTTCAAGAGAGAGATTTTGGAATCCTATTACTAACGTGGTCAGTTATCTGGTGTCTTACTCCAAAAATTCTTCTACTGCTCTCTGCCAGCTGAAGTTGTAGAAAAGCAAACGGAGGGGTTTTTTGCCTCATGCATCATCAAAGAAATTGACAGTGAAACTCTCATTCATTAATTTTTCTGGCTGCTGATGCATGAAGCAGAAAAAACACGTCTTGATATTCATTTCACTGGTGGGGTATTCTAAGTCATTAATCTTAAGAAATAACTGAATAAGTGTGAAAGCTGTAAATATTATTTTGAGATACTTGCTTATGGCCGACAGCTCTGTCTCAACGTTCAGCTTGCAACATAAATGCAAAATTCCCAGGTTTTTTGCCCCACAAATAGAACATTTGCTGTCTTGTCAAAACTGGTTTTTTCTTTTTAGCTCCTTCTGTTAGAATAATCAAGTTTTACAACTATAGCTTTGGAGAGGGTGAAACTTTTTAGTCTACACCGTGCCTGTGTCCTGGTTTCACCTGGGATAGAGTTAATTTTCCTCCTAGTAGCTGGTATAGTGCTGTGTTTTGGATTTAGGATGAGAATAATGTTGACAACATGCTGATGTTTTAATTGTTGCTGAGCAGTGCTTACACTAGTCAAGGACTTTTCCAGCTTCCCGTGCTCTGCCAGGTGCACAAGAAGCTGGGATGGGAGGGGGCACAGCCGGGACAGCTGACCCAAACTGGCCAAAGGGATATTCCATACCATACGACGTCATGCTCAGTATATAAGCTGGTGGGAGTTGGCTGCGGGGGGACGGCTGCTCAGAAACAGGCTGGGCACTGGTTGGCAGGTGGTGAGCAACTGCATTGTGCATCACTTATTTTGTATATTCTTTTATTATTATTATTTTCCCTTCCTTTTCTGTCCTATTAAACTGTCTTTATCTCAACCCATGAATGTTACTTTTTTCCCCCGATTCTCTCTCCCATCCCACTGGGGTGGGGGGGTGAGCAAATGGCTGTGTGGTGTTTAGCTGCCTGCCGGGTTAAACCACAACAGCCTGGTTTTTTATGTGTCTTGCTCTAAAACTATTTTTTTAAATATTCCATGTATGACTGAAAAGGGAGATTTTTCTGTTTTGTGATGTTTGTCATAAATGAGTAGCGCTTTGATGCGCAGTAAAGCAAACCCCCAAAACGTACTTAATTGTAGTGTTTTCCATTCCCCAACTGTTATAAACATATTTATAAATTATGGAAGTTTTCATTTACAGTTGGGAAACAGATGTGAAACACTTAAGTAACTTTTTCAGTCCAAACGAGGGTCAGTATTAGAATGAAATACAAACTCCTAACCTGCCTCCCCCTCACCCCCCAGCTGACAGTCCCAAATTAAGAATGTCACAAAAAATAGCATCTAAGATATATACACCCTTCTTCCCATCATAACATAACATAAATAATTTTCTAAATTATTTGCATTTCAAACAGATATTAACATTCTAACCAAATAAGAACATTATTGCAAAATCAGGAAAAAATATTTTTCTTACCAACGGAGCAGTCAGGACCCATCCAGTTGGGATCACAGCTACAAAGACCCGTGTCAGACAGGTAGGTACCGTGCCCACTACACTGGTCTGGACACTGGGCTCTGGGAAGCTCACAGTTTATCCCACCCCAACCCGGGCTGCAGAGACATTCTCCATTCACACAGACTCCGTGGTTGGAGCACGTTGGATCTAAGCAATCAACTACAGAAGAAAACAAAAACAATGTGTCAGTTCACACAATATGATGTTTGGAAAACATGTAGATGCCTGCTCTGAAAAGTTGGTATCACTGTGATAAATAAAGCAAAATTGGTGTAGTTCTTCAAGTCATATTAACACCTGGTCTGAGAACGGGAAAGTGCGAAGTAATTTGTGGTTTATATTAGCTCCAAATAAAAGAGGGTGTGACTGAACAATGAAAGCTTACTGCAGGAATGCTGTCGTGAAGAAGCACAAAGACTTAAAAATAACACTTAAATATATATAGTAAGAGTTCCACACATAAGCCTTCACCTGAGGACATTTCTTCTGAAATACAGTGAAGTTCCAATGACTCATGTGCTATATTCAAATAACAAAATAAAAAAAGAACTGAATAAATTGCACTTTTTAAAGGACATTTTTCTTTGGAGTATCTTCATCGATACTACTATTATTACTACTGAAATGCTAGAACATTGTGAGAATAACATTATGATATCCACTTTAAGTACCTAGAAGTCAAAATATCGGTGGCTTTCAGCTTCACTTAGACTCCTAAATTAGTCAGGCACTTCTGAACATTTGATTCATGGTCCATTAGTAGCTGAGGTGTGAAATTGAGAGTCCTAGTTACTTCAACCCATATTCTAACCAGCAGATAATTCCTCTTAAAGGAATAAAGAAAAACAGATATAGATATGGAGTTCATCTTTTCTCAATCCAGAAACAACAGAACAGGAAAGTGAAAATAGTTATGATGGAAAATCTTCCAAAGAAATTTCAGTTGCTCTTTCAACCCTGATAAATAAAGGAATGTTATGAGCTGTCTTTCAAATAAACTCTATCCGTAACGTTATGGTTTTCCAAATTTTTATCTTACATCGTGATTTTTTATACTATGCTCTACCACAAATAGCAACACAGAGGCTTTACCAGCTGCCTTTTGCTGTGGAATTGAGGGCCAAGGTCAAATTCATGTCCTAAATAAAATGAATTCATCTCATGACTGGTATGTATTAGCTCACAACAGAAGGACCAAGAATGATTGGCATTCTGTCTTGCAGCTCCAGGAAGATCTGAGTTTATAATGAAAGTGATTTATCTCTCATCTTTTCCAAATTGATCCTTCTAAATTAAGGCAGAGACATTTTCACTCTACCTTATGTGAACAATACTTGATCTTTCAAATCTTAACTTTTCTATAAACATAGAGTCTTGTCAAATTATTTTATGTAGTTGCAGAACATTTAAAGTAAGTATATAGATTAGATACAACACAGAGGATTGAGGCAGGCACATTTAGAGATGCAATAACATGAGTTATCAGAATAGTTTTGATTTTAATTCAGATTACAGTGGTACAGGAATAACTTACTATAAAATTTCTTATAAGATTTTCATTTTAATGACAACACTGGCTTTAGTTCTTTTTCTTTTCTTTTCTTTTCTTTTTAAAGATTTAATGCTTAGTTAATTGGACATGAAAATATTATAATGCAATTTTGTATTTATCGGTAAACCAAGATTATTTTGTGGTTCAGCTCAGATAAGTTTTGATAAATTAATAAACTGTTTTAAAATCATCCAGAATGCTTGTCCTGTGCTGTTATTCCTTCTTGGTGCTTAACAAAATTAGAAACAGTCCAAAGTTTAGAATATGTCTTTCATACTATTTCTGTTGAACCCGATAGACACAGAGCTGTGATAAAACAATCTGACTGAATAAAGAAATAAAGAACACAAAGATTTAACGGTCAATTTACTTTTAGGATGAAGGTTACTTTTTTTCCCTAAATTTAGTCTATCCTATTTTTTTTCGATGATGATATTCTAAAGGAAAATTTAAAAGGGTAATATGTGTATAACGTTGTATGTGGCAGGACAGCTAACTTTAGGAGATATTGATGAGTCCTAATGTACTCTCCGTGTCAGAAATGTATCATCTTCCTTCTCAAATGAGAGTACTAATGAAAGCAATGTGGAGCATATGAAAACCACCACCTTCTGCTACATAAATTAACTGTCTTTCCCCTGTCCTGAATTACAGTATTCATGCAGCTGAGACTTATTTCCACAGAACAAGCCTATCAATACCCCTAAGCTCCCTTGATTTATGGAATAACACACTAACCACCTTTGTCCTTTGTTCTAGACAAATACACTTTATGCCTGCTTTGTTCTATCATATGGGTAAGTAATAGCTTTCAAAGTGTAAATTGAAGAGAGTTCTTACTTTGAACTCAAATCTTGTTCTATTTTAATACATGCTCTTAGAGTTATCATCTTGGGCCAGATCCTCAGCTGCTAAAATTAGCATAACGTGATTACCTGCAATAGAACTACAATGACTTGTGCTGGAAGGGTTCTGGCCCCGAGTCTTTAGAAGGGTTTATACAATGGTATTTAATAAGGATTTATAAATGGACCTTCTCTGGTGTTTAAACAAAGGAGATCGCGCCTTAGGAAGGAAGTACGTTAGACTTAGAACTCATAGCCCCTTGGCAGCTCAGATCATTAGAGCTCATTTAGTATTGGGCCCTCTGTAGATTTGACAAAAAAAGGTACTGAAAACAATTTCTATCCCAAAGGACAAAAAAGGAGGTCAAGGAGTTTTCTGAACAATATGTACCATAAAACCCCCAAAGAGTCATGAATTACACTTACAAAGTTAAATGTCATTGAAAAATGACTCAGCCATGAAACTGACAAGAAAACCACCCGTAACTTAACCCAATTTGGCACTTGCACTTGTCTCCCCCTAAACCACATTGAACGAAACCTAACAAATATGCCACTTCGTCTTGTGTGCAAATTTGTTAATAGAACAACAGTGTTTATGCTGCAAAAATTGTGCATCACAAATATTGATTTTGGTGCCACTTTCATTTCAGGTAAATTGTTCGAACAATATGACCATGATGAATATCAGAAATAAAAAGCTAACGGGAAGAAAAAAATGCTGACCCACTTGTTCTAATTCAACATGAATCAACCTTCGCCATTCCTTTTGGAAGCTCAAATCAACAGAGGAGATTTCATGTATTATATATAAATACAGATATTTTTATTTGTATCATTCTACCATTAGAATGGTAGAATTTTAATTCATGCAAAAACTTTAAATAAGATCAGATGAGTACCTGCAACTGGAGAGACACCACTTCATATTATATCCTTTTTCCTGTAGCTCTTGAATTAATGTGAGAAATATGTACAGAATAAATGGAATTTTAAAATAGAAACATGATGGTTGTTTTTTTCTTTATTTGTAAATTAATTCATTGACTTATTTATTGCCCAATGATGTATGCAAAAGGTTATTGTAACCTTTCTTGTCATGTTACTGGCCCCTTCCAAGTTTGCAGTCAATACCTCCTGCCTTTGTAATCCATTTATCTTTTTAAGAAAAAACCTATCCTTTCAAGCACACTGTTGATTAAATAATGTATATCCTTTCACCTCACTTAGTAATTGACCTCCCCAAAAACTTTGTTGACTGACAATGTTTTGTAGTGTTTCCAACTTTGAACGGTGTTAACACCACCTTCGCAAAAAGATACGCACTAGCTTGTTCCATAAACTTCTCTGGACTTGGTGATGTGTTTGTTTCACCCGTTTCAAACGTTCATCTTAGGATAAGCTGAATTAAGCACTACAAGAACCTATTCCTTTTAGAGGAGTGATGGGGTATTCAAGATGTCTAGCTCAGATATAACACAGCCATTCTAGACAACTGAAAGTAGAGAGAGAATTCCATGCGAGTAGCTGGAAATGACAGTCAAGATGAGGGAGCAACTGCTTACAAGGTAAAATTTACAGCATCAACTGAAAGAAAGATCATTTTAGGCCATCTACCATAGTCTCTCCAATAATATGAGCATTTATACGACAATACAAAACATGATGAAATTTATATAACTTAATTACACTAAGCAAACAATTGCAGTTAGTACCAGAAAGAGAGCTTCTGCATTGCTGGGGGATAGACTGGATGTTGTAGAGCATGCTAAAGACAGCTTTTTCCATCTTTGATTTCGATAAGGATGCGAGCTATAGCAAGGTATTTCAGTTAATTTTTGAGTATTTCCTATAACCATACGCTCAGGGTGAACTGAGAACTATCAATTCTAGCACACAAAAAGGACATTATAGAATTTTCCGGATATAGCTTAAAATGTAACCCATTAGAAACAATGGAAAAACTCCACTGACTTCAACTGAGTTCTGGATTAGAGCTTTAATAACCAGTGTGGTGAAGCTTTCCTGGAAGGAGGTGACAGGAATGAACTGAACAAACAGTTGCAGTGTTGGCAGTCCCACTAGTGAGGATCCTTGGGTTTTTTTGCTTTTAGCAAAATAAGTTCACTCAGACTAATGCAAGATCTCGTCCTAAAGGCGATGACTGAAGTCTATGCCCAGAGAATAAAACCCTTAGTGGTTTAGGTCCCTGTAGTTTTCTTCCCTTTGTCTTCTGGTGGGAGAAACAGCTGTTTACTGTAGGGTAAGATAAAAATCGATACATGTGGTAGACAGCTCACTCAGACATTAGGAAGAATTTCTTTACTGAAAGAGTGGTTAGGCATTGGAACAGGCTGCCCAGAGAGGTGGTGGAGTCGTCAACCCTGGAGGTGTTCAAAAAAGGTGTAGACGTGGCACTCCAGGGCCTAGTTTAGGAGTCATGGTGGTGTTAGTTGATGGTTGGACTTGATGATCTTAGAGGTCTTTTCCAACCTTAATGATTCTATGATTCTATGATTCTATGAATCACATCCCACTCAGAATACCCCATAGAGGCTCTTTAGTTCTAAAACCATGCAGCTCCAGTCCTATCACTTTAGTCCTCAAACTGCTCCTCCTTTTGAAGGATTAATAAGCTCTGGAATGTCATCATAAAGTAGCTTGAACCATTACTGCTCTGAGGATGTGCCAAGGTATGCTGAACTGTCTATTTAGCAACTGTCCGGGGAGTTAAATTCCCTTTTAAAACCATACTAATGCATTTTAAAAAGAAAAGCAGTCCAATTTACGTTGTGCATTCTAACAGAAAACACTGTGAATAAAACCAATATCAAGTTTAATCTATGACCACATTTTGCATGGGTTATTTTGTTAAATTTGCTGATTCTATGTACACAAGAAATTGGACACTTTCAACATGAAGAGCTTTTCTGCCTTTAAAGGACGGTTATAATTTTGTGCACCATCTACCTTTCTTTAATCCCATGATTGCAGCTAACAGGAGTGATTTGCCCTACGTGAAGTCTGTAAGTAACATGGATACCTAAGTCTTTCAAATTTGTTTCATCAACTTCTGTCTTAATAGTGACTGATACGTTTGCTTTGTGTGGAGCTGCAGCTACACAATTTTGTCTACTGCTGCTCCTTTTCCCTCTCCGTTTCACATCTAAATTGTTCAATAACTATAATCCATAAGAAAAGATTTATCTTCACTCTTCAACAAAGGAATTATTCAGGTTTACTTGTGGCAGACATTCTTAATACTGCAAAACAATGTATACAGAAGGCCAGAAGTTTTGTCTGAACTTTGATAGATCTGTAAAACTGTGATGGACTACATTTTTACCCCTCTTTTGTAATAATCTGCTATAGTAGTTTTACATTTAAATTTTTATTCTGTTCTTTCCTTTTTTCCTACCCATTAAATAACTCCAAAACCCAGAAAACAAACTCACGACATATAGAAAGAAAATGTCCTACCTTCTTCACAGTTTTCTCCTTTATAGCCAACAGAACAGACACAGTTCCCTTCGATGCAGGAACCATGACCTCCACATGAAGGATCAATACATTGGCTGATGGGTACATCACATTCTGGACCTTTCCAGCCACTGTAGCATAAGCAGGTGCCTTTAGAGTATTGACCATTGCCACTGCACAGAACCGGGCAGGCAGCTGGAAAATGGAACGAAAGAAAAACAGCGTACAGGGTCATACATGTATTCGTGTAAAAGTGCACTAAAAATCTGCTACCAAATACTTATACATATACTCAAATATGTTAATTTACTGGGGGAAAAAATCTAAGATAATTTGTAGTAGTTCAGTTCTTCATTTTCCAAAGAAATAATTTGATTACTATTTAATAAAGCACACATGTTGGGCATTCTGAGAATACAACTACTATCCTTTGTAGACTATGGATGATGTTTGGGATAACTAATGAGGTAATGGTTTTTGATTTGAGCCTGACGTTACTCTGCCTTGTTCCACTAGGTAACATCCAATTTTCACAGACAGCAGAAGACAAAACATTCAGTTCCCAGAACATTTTATTATATAGCAACTTTCTTCTTCCATAACACTTTTTTACTGTAATGTCCCAAAAATTTTTTGGACCCTTTGACTTGTTTTTTTCAGTGTAAGAATCTTGAACACAGGAATAACACAAGCTTTCATCTACAACAAATGCACCTTGCCACCAATATCCCTGCTGAACCTTGTTTTCCCAAATCCCAGTGACTGTGTGTATTGGCAAGAAAGCACCATTAACCCTTATCCCTCCCTCTCGTATTATTAAGGGGGTAAGACACATTCTGAGCAAACATTCATTTATGCAGATGAAGTGAAGCCTATGAATAATAAAGGTAGTCAGCAGGTCTTGGATGCTGGGAATCAGATGTCGTACATATGCAGAGCAATGGAAAGAAAGAAGTGGTTTATTAAAAGCCAGTTGCACATACATGTTACACTAAGGCATATTCACACTCCTATATGCCCACGTCTCCCATGTGAACATGGCAATCTGTGAACTTACATGCCTGCCAAAGACTGAATGTGTGGTCACCAGCCAGAGAAGTGGAAAAAATAACAGAGGAATAACAGGAAAT